>VZQC01002859.1:1880481-2190556 GCA_009823505.1 Rhizomys pruinosus
GGACCAGGTGGCCTGGTTCCCCCCTTCTCTCGGGGACCCGCTGGCCCTGGTTCCCCCCTTCTCCCGGGGACCCGCTGGCCCAGGTTCCCCCTTTCTCCCGGGGACCCGCTGGCCCAGGTTCCCCCCTTCTCCCGGGGACCCGCTGGCCCAGGTTCCCCCCTTCTCCCGGGGACCCGCTGGCCCAGGTTCCCCCCTTCTCCCGGGGACCCGCTGGCCCTGGTTCCCCCCTTCTCCCGGGGACCCGCTGGCCCAGGTTCCCCCCTTCTCTCGGGGACCCTCTGGCCCTGGTTCCCTCCACCCACACCCAGAGGGAGCCCATGAGGAAGGCACCTGAGCCCCAGTTTACTGAGCCCCAGAAGAGAAGGTCTGGACTCCAAGGACAGTGCTCTTTCTGTGATGCTCAAGTTGTCTTTTGTTCACAGCTGGTGGCTGAGCCTCAGTGAGAAAAGCTAAGTGAGCAGGATGTAAACAAAGGAGGGAAAAGAAGACTTGAGGAAGGGCGAGGCAACTTGCTGTGTGACCTGAGACAGCTATCTTGCCGTCTCTGGGCCTCAGTCTCCCTGTGAGCTCTGTACTCAGACTGGTTTGGCTTTGTCTCATGGCCCAGTCTCTGCCAAGTCACAGGACCTTGGTCATGCCACTTCCCTGTCCGAGCCTCAGGCTCCTCTACCCATCTCACATTCGGCCTAGAGCCGGTTTATAGAGTGAGCATCCAGGAGATGGGGCTGCTGTTCTCGCCAAGGGAAACAGGGTCACGGAAGTAACAGCTTTCCCAAGGATGGAGAATGGCTCATGCTGGGAATCGGCAGGAAGAGCCACCCGCTCAGCCCCCAGGGGTCTGGAAGTAAGGCAGAGTTGGCTGTGCTAAGCTGGCCACAGGTCCTCTAGACCACAGTGCCCACCCGCCAGATCGCCAGGGCTCTTAGAGTTAGAGGATGTGACCTTAGAGGAAGAGGCTTCCTGCCCATGCACCTGCCATCTGTTGCCAAGACAACACATCTGTTCCAGGCTCTCTTTAACCCCACAGGGCTGGAGCCTTTGCACGTGGGCTGGCCTGTCCTTGTCAGCCATCAAATGCTTCTCACGGTGGCCCCTCCAGCTTGCCATCTCCCAGCATCTTTCTCTGAGAAGGGTGCCCACCCACTGAGCCATTCCCCAATAGAACCTCTGTGAGTGGGAACCCTGAGGCACAGAGATAGACAGCAGCCTGCAGACAGAGTATGTCTGCAGCACTCTGGGGCCTCAGCCCAAGCTTCCTGCAGGACTCGGGGCAGCAGCCTGAACTCTGGTGGACCTAAGGCCAGGAGAAAGGGCGAGTAACTAAGCCTTGCCTGCCCCGGCTGCCCATTCCTCCACCACACCCCTCTGAGCTCACTAAGAGCCGGCTCCAAGGGGCTGGGGGCTCCTGGATGCCAGCATCGCCTGGCTCTGTGCATGGGAGGCGCATGGATGTGAAGACTGGGATGAGACTTCCCCCTTTCCACCCGCTCACACAGCAGAGAGCACTCACTGTCCAGGAGCCAGGACTTCTGCATCACATGAGGCACTGGGATGTGCCGTCCCTGGGCTCTATTCTGCTTCTTAGGGTGTTATGTTATCTCCAGCCCTAGGCGGAGGTCTGGTCTTGGTTCTCTTAGCTTCCAGCACCACACTGAGAAGTCTCTCTGCTCAGGCGTCTCATCCATAAATCCCAGGGGCCAGAAGTGACGGACGAACCAGCCTGGGTGAGGAAGGATGCAGCCTACGGCCCTGGGGGGTTGGGGTGGATGTCCCTCAAGCCTTCCTATCTACTTTTTTGAGTTCTAGGGACAGAGTCTGGGGCCTCTACACAATTTAGGCAAACCAGTGCACCCCAGCCCCAGCCCCGTATCTACTTTTATTTATTTTTCATTCCATTTTTGGTTTTTCTGAGACAGGACCCCATATCATAGAGGCTGGCCTCTAATTCACTAGGTAGCTGAGGATGACCTTGAACTCCTCACCTTTCTGCCTCCACCTTCCACGCAGTAGGATTCTAGGTGTGTGCCACCATGCCCAGCTCCTCAAAAGGTAACCCAGAAATCCGGTCGTTAGGGTAAAATTAAGTTTTTTTTTAAATACTATTAAGCAGGAATAAAAAAATTTAAATAATGTACAGGTCAAGATTTCTGTGAACTGAAAAGATTCCCAGGGTAAGGCCTTGGGAGCACAAGCAACCCTGGGAGGACTGCTCTGTCGGGTGGGAGGACTGCCCTTTGGAATCCGATTACCCTGGTGCAGTGAAATGGCAGGCCGGGCGGGGCAGCAGGGCGCCAGTGGTTGGAGCTTGTCCCCGGGAGGCACAGATGGTTTTTTTTTTTTATCAGTGTCAGCATTCACTTCTTTCTGCTCTGATGAATAGATTCTAAAGAGGCAGTGACATTATTCGAGATAACAGAGGGAGCAGAAAAAGGGTCAGAGCAGGAGAGAAAATGGCAGATCCAGCAGATGAAGGGGGGTCGATGGGCGGAGCACCCTGGCTGGGCCCCCACTGCCAGATTCTCACCCTCAGCCTGGCTCCTCACTGTGCGGCTGAAATGAAGCCCTAGCACGGCCCATGGGGCCCTGGCCAGCTGTGCCAAACCACTATGCGCTCCTGTCCCTTCTCCGAGGCCCGGCCTCCCATTCTGCCTTTTCAATTCCATTCAATTAGGCCTCCCCGCTTGGAAGCTTGTCTCCTCTGATATCCAGCCTAACTGACAAGGGATTAGTGCTGTTTGTATTACACACTCTCACAGCAGAGCAACTGCCGCCAGGGCCCAGGGACCTTGGGTTATTTATGGAGTCAGTGGCCAGGGTACTATCCCTCTGGGACCTGCTTCCTTTAAAGGGGGCTGGGGTCCTGTTCACTGCTGCGGCTGCTCTCGTCCTCATGAGAGGGTGAGCAGCAGCACCATTTCTCTGAGTCTCTCTCTCTCTCTCTCTCTCTCTCTCTCTCTCTCTCTCTCAGGCAGAGTGTCACTGTGTAGCTCTGGCTAGCCAAGCTGGCATCAAACTCACAGAGATCTACATGCCTCTGCCTCCTCTGTGCTGGGATCAAAGGTATGTGCTACCCAGAAGCCCCCAGTTCCTTTATCTTTAGTTCTTTTTTGTTCTGTTAGTTTTTTGAGACAGGGTCTTCCCGTGCACCCCAGGCTGGCCTTGAGTTCAAAGGACTCCTCTTGCCTCAGCCGCCGGTGCTGAGATTATAGGCATGATCTACCACCCCCGGCCAAACTGATTTCTTAAACTGCAAATGGAGACAGTGATGTGTCTCACCAGGTGGCCATGTGGGGAAGTAAGGTGACTGGGGCCAGGCGTCTGGCCTAGTGTCTGCAAGTGTTCACCTTGCCATCCCGCTGATACCACTGTGAGAGGCTGATGGTGACGGGTGCTGTGGTGGGATGGTGAAGGAATGGTTGGCTAGACAGCCTCCATCCCTGGTCTGCATGCAGAGAAGTTCCAACTGAGGCAGGAAATGACAAACCCAGAGTCACACAGGGCAGTGGGAAGAAGGAACTGGGTTGAAACAGGCTCTCCTGCCCCTTGGCCCTGATCAGCTGGCTGCGACAGGTCTCAGCCCACTCACCCTCCCGACAGCCTTTCCCACCAGTCCTGCCCACCCGAAGCAGCGCTCTGGCTGTCTCCTCCTCTCCAAGCCCTGTCATCTCTGTTCATGTGTTGTGTCCTATCACCAGCACCCCAGAGCAGGCAGCTATGAGCTAGCTCACTGCTGCCCCTCCATATAGCCCAGGGTGGGGCATACTATAACAGACAGAGGTGTTTGAAATAAATGCAGGGATAAGAAAAGAAGGAGTGAAGGGAAGAGACAGGAAGTGGCCCCTCTGTCCACAGTGGCCACAGCTGGCTCAGCAACCTTATTGCCCTGAGCCTACCCCTTGGCCCTCCAGAGGGGCTTCTGGATGTTGAATGGGGGGGGTCTCTACCCAGACGGAGAGTAGTCTTCATGGTCTTTTCCAGCCTCGGCATCCAGGTACCAGAGACTGGGTGAACTGAATGGCCCCACACCAAGGAAGGTCCCATGGGTGGTGGGGTGCTGGACTTTCACTATACCTGGTTTTCACTGCACCAGCTGGATTTCAGTGGGGGGGAGGGGGCTGGTGAAGTGCAAGTTGGGACAGTTACAGAATCCAGTGCAGGGTCAGCGAGCTGACTCAGCCAATAAGGGTACTTGCCACCAAACTTGACAAGCTGAGTTCAATGAGTTCAATCCCCAGGGCCTACAAGAGACAACCAAGTTGTCCCTCAAGCTGTTCTTTGACCTCCACACATGCACTGCAGGTCAGACACAAACACACACACACACACACACACACACACACACGCACACACCCCTCTGTCTCACATACACAATAAATCGATAATAAGGGCAACAAAAGGGGCTGGAGAGATAGCCTAGCGGTTAAGAGCGCCAACCGCTCTTACAGAGGACCCGGGTTCGATCCCCAGCACCCACATGGCGGCCGAGAACCGCCTGAAACTCCAATTCCAGGAGAACTCCAGTTCCAGGGGAATCCGAGACTCTCTTCTGACCTCCGCGGCATTGCACGACACGGGTGCACAAACCTGCATGCAGACAGTACATTCATACACATACAAAATAAATAAAATTAAAAAAAAATAAGGGCAACAAAAATTTTAATATAGTGAGGTAAGAATTAGCCACCTGTTAATGTGGTGGCCCATACCTGGAATCTCAGTACTCAGGAGGCTGAGGCAGGAAGCTCACAAGTTGTGGGTCATCCTGGGCTAGAGACCGTGACAAACAAAACAAAACAACCCAGCCATCGGGGACTACTCCTGTTTTCCCTCCAGCTGGACGCAGGTAGCCTCGTTCCATTCCCACAGCAGTGCTGAGTCAGAGTCCATCTCCATTCTCCAGAAGAGAAAGCAGGCTCGCAGTGGCGCAGGGGCATGCTGAAATGGTCCAGCGGGGAATCAGACGGGTCTCTGAGGGGAGCTGGAGCACTGGGTTCTCTTGCAAAGAACCCACATGGCGGCGAACAAACATGTGCAACTCCAGTTCCGTGGGCTCAACACCCTCTTCTGCCTCTGTGAGCATTGCACATACATGTAGGTAAAAGACTCATGCACATAAAAAAAAAATCTGAGGTTAAACACCTGCTCACCTGTCCAACGTCTGCTGTGTGTCAGACATCTCATGTGTCTTGTCTCCTGACAGCCTGAGGAGTAGATGTTTTGCTCCTCATGATCTAGAATGGGAAACTGTTCAGTGATGTGGCACGATCTGTTCGAGGCAGATGTGAGTGGAAGCCCAATTCTCTATTCTGTGGTTTCTCACTCAGCTCCAGTCTATTCTGTGGTTTCTCACTCAGCTCCAGTCCCTGAAGTGTTTCAGGTTCATATCAGACACTGGGTGTGTGATGAGGGGTTCATATCGGCCAAAGAAAAGTTACTGAGTCCCTCACAGGTCCTTGAACATGACATAATGTCTGCTGGTAAGAGAGACATCATCCAGTTGGGAGGATAATGCATATGTAAAGAGTGACAAGAATTCAATGATAGCATTCAAATAGAAACTGGGTATTTCAGAGGGTGTGTGTATGACTCACAGATCTGAGGGAAGCTGGCCTGGAAAAGGCACATGGACCCTGGGGGAGATGCATGCACATAATAATTAGTATAATTACGATGAGTCTACTGTCCTTATGGTGACAATAATCATTAGTGATCACTGCAATTCAGCCCTGTGCTATGGCCTTACTGTTCTGTTTCACAGATGAAAATGAGGCTCAGAGAGATGCAGCCACCTGCAGGAGGCCAGCTAGCCAGTACTAGGATGCAGCCACCTTCAGGAGACCAGCCAGCCCATACTAAGATGCAGCCACCTGCAGGAGGCCAGCCAGCTGGTAATAGGATGCAGGCCCAAGTCCTGGATCCCCAAGCAGATTTTGTCTCCCAGCCCTGGCTAGTGTCTCAGGGTGGCATGGCCTGAGTCTGGATGGCTGAACCAGCATTGCTTCTTAGGGCCAGTTGCTTGGCCAGTAGCTGAGTCTAGCTGAGGCCCAGGTAACATGTGGACACACTGCCTGAGCTGGATGTGGAGCTGGACTCCAGGTCTCAGGGGTGAGAAAGCCCTGTCTGGGGGCTCACAGAAGGAGCAAGGTAAGCAAGCAGCACTGTTGTAGAGCAGCAGGTTCTAACTTACAGAGGGAGGGCAGGGCTGCATTTCCCAGCCTGCTGTGCATCAAGGAAGACACCCTAGAGGAGCTGACACCTGAGTGCCTTTAAAAAAAAAATCGCGGGGCTGGAGAGATAGCCTAGCAGTTAAGAGCACTGACTGCTCTTGTAGAGGACCCAGGTTCGATCCCCAGCACCCACATGGCAGCTAAGAACCCTCTGTAACTCCAATTCCAGGAGAACTCCAGTTCCAGGGGAATCTGACACCCTCTTCTGACCTCTGTGAAAAAAATAAATAAATAAAAATAATAAAAAAATTGCATTTTAACCGGGCATGGTGGCACACACCTTTAATCCTAGCACTTGGGAGGCAGAGGCAGGCAGATCTTTGTGAGTTCAAGGCCAGCCTGGTCTACAAAGTGAGTTCCAGGACAGCTGGGGCTACAGGGAGACCCTGTCTCAAAAAGACCAAAAAAAATTGCGTTTTTAGTTAAAATTTTTTATTTTACTTATTTTCTTTTGTATATATGAGTGTTTGCTTATATGTGTATACAATGCCTGTAGAGGCCAGAGAGGGCATTGGATCCCCTGGACTGGAATTACAGGCAGTTGTGAGCTATCACACAGGTTGCTGGGAACTGAATGAACCCTGGTCATCTGGAAGAACAGCCAGGGCTCTTAACCCCTGACCTGTCTCTCCAGTCTTTTGGGGTTTTTTTGAGACGGGGTCTCGTGTATCTGAGTCTGCCTGGTCTAGCAGGATGTCCTTGAACTCCTGATCCCCCGCCTCCACCTCCTGAGTGCTGGGATGGTGGGGATTCACTAGTACGCCTGCTTTCTTTGATGCTGGGATCAAACCCACAGCTTCATCTATGCTGGGCAGGGACTCTACCATGGGGATTTTATCTGGCGGGCAGGACTGCCACGCAGAGTGGGTCTGTGTTCAGATGGGACCTGTAGTGAGTGTGCCACACCAAGCAAGAGTCCACTGACGGTTCTGGGAGCCATGGTAGGTGTTGGAGTAAAAGGGCAGGCTATACTTAGCCTCAGAAAGTTCTCTGGCATGCCGTGAGGATGGGAAGAGGCATTTTGTGAGAGATGAGATGGCTGATGGGGCAGTGGGCTAGTCCAAGCTCAGGAGGGACACAGACGTGATACAGGAGGGTGTCGCAGGTAGCCCGAGGGCCCTCTCAGCTTCCGAGTCCAGTTTGTCTCCCCTACTCAGAGAGTGGGAACATCTGCTCCTAGGCATTCTCCTGCCAGGCTTGGGCTGTCAGCCAGTCCCTAGTTGGCACAGAAGCCCACTGTGATAGTTCCTCAGGCTATGGTCTAGAGTCTGGGGTGACCTCTCTTCCAGATGCCAGGAGCCACCCTTCCTTGCTGTTGGCTAGCAGTAGCTGTGGACCCTGGGCCTCACTGGCACAACTGCACAACTTGTCCTGCCTGTCCCTACACGGGTCCTTTTCTCAGGACACAGTCCCTAGGTTAGAACCCACCCTAAAACTCTTCTTAATAAAGTTACATCCACAAAGATGGATTTCCACAGTTCACACCATAGGCCGTATGGGGTGAGTGGACTTCACCACACTCCCCTGGAAGGCAGGTTTTGGAGTTTGCACCTGCCTAGGAAGCCCAGCACTCAGCACGTGTCAGAGCTCAGAGGGGAGCCGGGGAACCACCACTGAACGAAGAGACCGTGAGTCCAGTCACTCCTTCCTGTGACCTCAGCCTGTCCTACCCAAGGCAGCAGCCACCCGCAGCCCGCTTGGCACGAGGGTAAGGCATGTCTCCTGGGAACGCCTTTCCCCCGGGCTGCTCAGAGAGCTGCAGTGCTGATGTCAGCACATGCCTGTCACTTTCCCTCCCAGCAGATCTCAACTGTCACCATCAGCCAGATAGTCATTGCCTGGCTCTCATTCCAGATTTTATTGGCAGTTTCGTTGTCACCTAAAAAAACCCTTTTTCTCTCAGTTGGCTTTTTTATCAGGGAAGGCTGGAGGCAAGAGGAGGCGGCAGGACTGGCTTCTGAAAACAGGTGGTGCCAGGCCTCTGGCCTGGGGTTGGCAGAGACAGAAGACCCCATGTGGCACCCTCCCAGGGTCTCTGGCCTGGGGTTGGCAGAGACGGAAGACCCAGTGCGGCACCCTCCCCGAGGCAAAAAGAACAAGAGACAAAATGGGGACCACCCTGGGGGAGGCCTCTCAGGGTATCCCAGACTCCTCAGAGCCCTAAGACCTTCTCCAGCCCTCACCAGGGACATTTAGGAGGCGTCACTGGCCGGTGCAAACATGGTGTCAGTTCTACGTGGGGGCAGTTCTCAGGGCAGCGATGGGCACTCCAGGGCATGTCCTTCCTCCCCTGTGGAGCATCTACATACCCATCTGTGAAATGAACAGTCACAGGATCCATTGGCTGAAATCTAACCTGGCCCTACTGTCATACTGGTCGGCCCTACCCAGAACCTGAGAACGTGGCTACTTCCAGGATCACTGTCTTATTGATGGGGAAATGGGCTCAGAGAAGTCAAAGTGACTAGAGAAGAGAAGAGGCAGGGACTGGCCCTGAGCCCTGCCTGTGACACTCCCCACTCCAGGGTCCAGCTGTGAGTCCGTCCTGTAGGTTAGAGGGAGTAGTGCAGCTGACCAAGTGTCAGGGGGCACCACGCTATCTGCTGTGGGGAGCTGGATGGAGCCAGGCTCCTCTGTGGCCACTCTATGATGAGGACCCTCTGGACATCACACATGGCCCAAAAGGCTTCCTCAGGCATGGGGTGAGCTTAGGGGTTGCTCTGTGGCTGAGAGACCCCCACCCCCAGGAACTGGGTCTCTTCTCCATACTGGGGCCCTGCCTGAGCAAGACTCAGTGTCACCTCACCGTGCCTCTGCAGCTTGATCAGAAACCCAAGGCTCAGAGCAGCTGCTTGCTCAGGGCTGCAAAGCCAGGGACAAGGGCACTAATTAAAAATGGATACAGAGGGGCTGGAGAGATGCTCAGTGGTTGTAAGCACAGACTGCTCTTGTAGAGGACCCAGGTTCGATTCCCAGCACCCACATGGCAGCTGAGAACCATCTTTAACTCCAGTTCCAGGGGAATCTGACGCCCTCTCTGACATCTGTGGCATTGAATGTCACGGGTGCGCCAACCTACATGCAGACGGTACATTCATAAAATAAAATAAAATAATAAAAGAAGGATACAGAACATTTGAGTTCTGAACTGGTCACTGAATAGCTGCCGACCCACCTGAGTCTCAGGCTCAACTTCTGCACAGCTGGACAATAAGAGATGCCCATTGTGAGGCTCAGTGGTACTGATCAGCAAGCCCTGCACGTGGCGAAAACAAGGCAGGAGTTTAGCATTTAGAGGGTTCCTTGTAGATCTCAGACTCCAAATCCCTCTGTGGGGCAGGAGAAGAAACTGAGGCCCAGAGACAGGCGGGAAGGGATTTTCTACGAGCCCGAGACTCCCGCTACAGCCTCTGGACTCCGGACCCAAGCATCTCCAGCAGAGGCCTCTGCTACCTCCCAGCCTTGTGACTTCGAGAGCCCGGGGCCCACAGGGAGGAATGCCATTCTCCCTCTCCCTGGCACACTGAAGGTTTTGAAAGTTAAAGTGTTACCGTCGGCTTTGTTGTTGCCTAACTACGACAGACAAATTGAGAACGAGTTGTCAAAATGTCAACGCACAACAAATCAACATGCGAAACGAGTCCCGGCGCTCCGCGGTGTATAATTAAACAAAAAATCCCTTTTAGAAATTTCAGCGAGCGTTGGTTCCACTTTATATTTGTCTGTGTGATTAATAAAGGCAGCTAATTTTCAGACTTTAAAAACAGCTAGAAAATAGCTCCTAATTACATATTAGGTTCCTGGCGGCCCCCGCTGCGCTCCGCCGGCATTGGTGGGCCGAAGAATTTGGCAGAGCCTTAATTGCATTCTGAGCATCATCTAATTTTAGTTAAATGTAATGTAATCAGCAGCAGATGTCTGAAATAAAATATGAATTATGAATATGATGAAATTTCATTCTTGAATAAAAAAGTAATTTGCTATTTAGTTCATTAAAGTCTTAGAGGTTTATTAAAGCAGGTAGACAGGGCTCCGAGTTCTTATGGGTTAAATGAAATCTGGAAGGAAGAGAGATCCCCCAGGGATGGGAAACTTCACCCTGGTACACCGAACTTGGGTGAGTGTAGAGCCCTGAATCCACACCCTAGGCGATGCCCTCCAGCCCTTCAAGGCAAAGCCAGAGTTTAGGGGCAAGAGGACTTAAAGGGGAATCATCTGGAATGGCTGAGCCCTGTGCCACCTCAGCACCCATTCTCCCTCCGAGTGGCAACACACTGGACTTAGTGACAGTGTAGAGCAGTGATTGGTATCCCAGTCAATGACGGGATTCGGGCTCTCTTTCTCACTGAAGTCTGTGTGACTGTGAGCCAGGACCTCAGTTTCCCTTTCTAGGAAATGGGATAATCGCAACATCTATTGGACACTCTGAGTCCACTGGGCATTTAGCAAAGCCCCAGTTTAGCGCCGCCTGCCATTGGGTTGTTACTGTCAGGCGGAGCAGTGGTAGAGCATTACTGTTAAAATACCACCTTTGTAGGACAGCCCCTGATGCAGAGACTGCAAATTCTTTTATCCAGGCCTCAAGAGAGGTTAAACATATAGATACATATACAGCTTGACATTGTCAGAATTGGGATTTAATTCCACAACTTTCTCCAGTGCTCCCTACTGCATCCAGAGAGGGACCCCGGGAACTGAGCTGGTAGGGGTTCTGAGCTCAGATGCCAGAGAGAGACAGACTCATTTTTCTACCCTGGGTGGAGGCGGAGAGGTTAGTGAGGCATTGGCAGGAGTGTAGGCAGAAGGTGGAGGGGGCCGCTTGAAACTGCTCTGGGCACATCAGGAGACAGAGATGGAAACTGCGTCTCCACCCTCTGTTCACACCAACCAATAATTCCCTGCAATTATCTGGAAGAGATTAATTAGCAAAGTGCACTCTATTGATTCAAGGTTGCCTCAGCGATCGATAACTTGGGAGAGTCTCCAGGGGGGTCATTGGAAAATGGGGGAGGCGGATCCACTTCAGGGTCCTGAGCCACAGTCTAAGGTGCCCAGCTCTGCCTGACTACCAGTTGGCTTTGAGAACATCCCTTTGCCACATATGAAAGGACTGGCTGGCTACTCCATCTAAGAATCTTAGGACTCCCTCAAACCCAGGCCTGCACACAAGTCTTACCCATAAAATCCCTGCCAAGAGAGGTTGTGGCGTTTTGTTTGTTTTTTGTTGTTTTTTGCTTGGTTGGTTTTAGTTTTCGAGATAGGGTTTCAGGATGCAGCACAGCGAGCTTTCAGTTCATGATCCTTCGGTTTCCCCAAAGTTCTGACAGGAAGCAGCTCCTTGGGAATGTAGGGTGCTCAAGGTGTCACTACTATGGTAGGAGCTGAACCAAGGTTGGTGGGACCCTGTACTCCCACCTCCAGGTCTGACAGGGCGGAAATGGAGCTGCCAGAGTAAGAAGGATCTAGAGCCACCAAGGTGGGGACAGGGAAGGGGTCTGTGTGATCTCAATGGATACAGCCACTCTTAGGAATGAATACTACTGCAGTGTGACCCTGAAAGTGGTAAGGATCCCCAAACTCTTCCTCCTTCCACCCCCAGCCTCCCATCAGCTAACCTGCCTGGATGGCAGAGGCCGGGGCCAATGTGAAGATCAGCTTCCTAGGGTACAAAGCAGGGTCGGAGAAGAAGGAAAGGTGGTAAGAGGGAGAAGCCTACCTACCCTAGGCCAGGAGTACAGGTGGCACAGACCTATAATCCCAGTTCTCTGAGGCTGAGGCAGGAGGACCATTTGAGGCCAGCCTGAGCTACATAGCAAGACCCTAGCTCAAAAACCAAAACCAAAAGCAAGCTAAGCACTATGGTCCCGCTTTGAAAAAATTGGGGTATTTTATGGGTGGGGCTTCTAGATGGGAATGGGCACCCAGGATCAATCCTAAGCAGTCCAGGATGTACCCCATGTTGTTGTCTCCCTAGGTCTCCCCTCTTATATGACTCCCCTCCCATAAGTCCCTCGCTTCCTTAGCCCATGCTCTCAAAGCAGTTTCTGCTGTAGCTGAGGATGGCCCAATAGGCCCACTAGTGCCAGTTCCCAGCTTGCTTGCTCAGTGCCCCAGGCAGAGTAGCATTTGCTTTGAATCTAATGAAGCCACTCTGGTGAAGGTCTCAGCATGGTGGGTCTCTGTGCAAAGCACAATGGGTTTCTACCCAAAGCCCTGGCTCTGCCCTATCCACCCTCTTTCTCATCAGCAGCTGTTGCATCACCCATTCATCTGATAGTTGTTGGGCCCCTGCCACATTCCAGGCCTGCTCCGGGCCAGCTTCCGGGAAACTGAGAGTCATTTGTTCAGCAGTGAAAATGGTCTGGGCTGAAAGGATGCAGGAGCCCTAAGACAGAGCTGGACCTGGACCAACCTGAGAAGCGATAACTATGGAGTGTTAATGGGTGCAGTTCAGATGCCTGCAGCTACTCCCAGCAGAGAAAGAGTTCTCCTGTATTCTCAGCCTGGGACCTAGGGAGTTGTCCTCAATAAGGGCAATAGTATACAAGACCCCAGCTTGCAAGCAGTCCAGAGCTTGGGAAGGGCACAGAGGGGTCAATGAAAGTGGGCTTCCTGAGTGCCAGCCCTCCTGTCCCTTCCTAGGACCATCCTACCTTCCCTCCCACCAGGACCCTCTGGCCACTCCCTGGCCCGGGTCAGCTGCATGTCCCTGCTCTATTCATCAAGGGCATGACAGCTAAAATTCATTTGAAGATGAAGAAAGTGCCCGCTAATCCATTCTGCAAGACATTGATAGACTAGCAGCTCGGGGAGACTTGCACAGCAGTAATGAAATTAGGCTAAAACTGCTGGCGGATCGCAGGTAATTGCCCTTGTCTGTCATGAGGAATAACATCTTCCAAATCCAACACAATGATTGTTCAACTTGCAGGAATTTCTTTTCCTTCCTTCCTTCCTCCCTCCCTCTCTCTCTCCCTCCCTCCCTCCCTCCCTCCCTCCCTCCCTCCCTCTTTCTTTCTTTCTTTCTTTCTTTCTTTCTTTCTTTCTTTCTTTCTTTCTTTCTTTCTTTCTTCTTTTTTTTAATATAAGAAAAGCCAGAGAGGCAAAATCCATGCTGGAGCTAGGGAAGCCTTTACCTGGGGTGCTACCCTGCCAGCCAGGTGGGAGGAGGCCTGGTGACAGTCCCCACACATCTTTCCCAGAGCCCCACCCCTGACCCTTGATTTCCCATAGGATTCACTCATACCCTCACATAAGGTTATGAGAGTCTGTGAGTAAAACAGGAAGTGGGGAAATCTTGGGGACCAAAGGCTGCAGCTGTGATAGCTCTGGCTTTAAATTTTTATTTTATGCATAAAAGTGCTTTGCCTGCATATATGTTAAGTGCACCGCATGTGTGCAGTGCCCACAGAGGCCAGAAGATGGCATTGGGGACCCTGAAACAGAGTTACTGATGGTTGTTAGCCACCATATGGGTGCTAAGAACTGAACCTAGGTCCTCTGCAAGAGCAGCCAGTGGTTCTCTCCAGCCCACAGCTCTGGGTTTTTATGGGACCTGAATACAAAACAGACCATAGGGCTTGTGTGGAACTAGCATTTGCTTCATCTTGAGACATGTTCTCTATAGGAGAGAAGGGCACATAGGAATGCAGGTGATACCTCTGTGACCTTTGCCCTGGAGATCTCTTAGGGACCACATGTTTCCTAAGCTCTAGGCACCATGGGGAGTAGAAGGCACTGCATTCCGCAGCTTACCAAGTGTCCTGGAGTGTTCAATGTCAGCAGCTTTCTGAACATCAGCATGAGAGCCCTTTCAGGCTCAGCTGCTGTACAAGTGTGATCAGTATCATCAGATGATGTCAGGGAACATTTGAATGTCAACAACAGGCTATGTTCAAATGCCGGTAGCTCAAAGTCATAAGTTGTTAGTACAGAATTCACAAGCTATAAGGAGTCTTCTGTCTTGGTGCAAACATCTTTTGACATACCAGGCAACTTGTAAGCTTGCCTTTCCTCTGGACCATGTCCCAGGATATGGGTCTGTAGCTGACAAGCAAGAGGATTAAGAATTTGGAGCCAGCCTGAGCTACATAGCAAGAACCTGTCTCAAAGAAAAAAAGTCAGCTGGCCTGACAGCATGAACCGAGGTGCCCTTGATGACACACAAACAGTTATTCATTTAAAAAAATCTCAGCCTCTCGGTGAATGGCTTTCAATATTCCTTGTGAAGAAATGGGAAGTCCCACTCTGCTGGAGAAAAGGGATGTGGTTTTGAGCCTCCCACCCAAACCACAGTACTGCCCTTTGCCTGGGACACAATTGCTACTCAAAAGAACAGCTAACTACCTAGCCTTTCCCAGTTGGATTTTTGACAGCTCTTTTCCCCAAAATGAACAAAGTTGTCTGTCAACTGACAGTATTTGTTACCAACGATAGCATTCGACTTTCAAGTAAAATTAGAATTTTGGAGAACTTGTATCTTCCACGGAAGGTTTGACATCTCTGCTAACTTTCTTGAAGACATGGGTGGTAACATTAGTGAATGTGGCTTTTTAAAATTATTATATTGTGGCCCAGGTATGGTGGCACATACCTTTAATCCCAGCATTCAAGAGGCAGAGGCAGGTAGATGTCTGTGAGAGTGAGGCCAGCCTGGTCTACATAGTTCCAGGCTAGCTGGGACTACAGGGAGACCCTATTTCAAAGAAACAAAAAATAAAAATAAATCATATTATGGGCCAGAAACATGGCTCAGTGGGTAAAGACACCAAGTCCGGTGACCTGAGTTCACTTCCTGAGATCCACATGAAAGAAGGAGCAAGAGACTCCTATAAGTTGTCCTCTGACCTACACACACACACACACACACACACACACGCACACACACGCACATGCACATGCACACACAGGCACACACACACACACACATGACTTTTAAAAAGATTTTTTTGGGTCTTTTTGAAAAAGGGTCTCCTTGTAGCCCCAGCAGGTCTGGAACTTACCACATATACCAGGCTAGCCTTGATCTCACAGAGATCTACCATGACTGGCCCTTAATTTTTTTTTTTTAACTATTCTATTGTGAACCATATCAATGTTTGAAAGAGCCATAGGCTTCAGTAAACCAGTATTTTCCCAATGAATGAAAATTCCATTCCATGAGCAAAAAAGACCACCAGGTTTGAACTGAGCAGGTGACCAGAGCTGGGGGTGGGGGGGGGCTGAGGGGCGTGGCTTTGGCATGTTGACATGCCCATTTGGAAGCTGCCACTTGAGGCTTTTGGGTTTAGTGACACAGAAAACTACCTGTGAGTCTCTAAGAAGATGTAGGGCCTGCGGTCTTCAGGCTGTGACTCTGGGTGCTGCCTGATCTCTTCCCACACTCCAACCAAATCAAGGCATCCTCCAGCTCCAGAAGAATCCAGCTGTTTTCTGTCAAACCAGACATTAAAGAGAATGGCAGAAGTGTAAACCTGTGAACAGACTCCCATTTTCCAGGGGCAGAAACCTGGCTGGTCCTTGGATCTCAGACCCTTCTAGAACTGGGTGGGTGAAGGTTTTCCCATGTCTCCTACCCAGACAGTGGGAGGGAGTAGAAGGGCAGACCCAAAGTCATTCTCTAACCTACCTTGGTACTGGATGACCAGGGGTCAGACCTGGACAAGGGACAGCCGGCCCCCTGTCCCTAGAACTGACAGGAGATGACCAAGGCGGTTGGTGGTAATGGACTGCAGGCCAGACGGGTGGTGGCTGGGTGAAGAAGTGCTTGGGCCTCAGGCCCGTAATGCCTCCCGCGCCAGGTCTGGCACGGGTAATTTACTGCCACCGACAATAACATATTTCACTTCCCGTCGTCCCGATGGAGATTAGTTGTGTTTGAAAGTGGCTGAGTACACAGTCAATTCTGCTTAAATGTTTACACTCAACCGAGCACAGATAATGCCCCCTCTGAACATGTGTCTGGCCTCCTGCAGCTCGGGGTGGGGCTGGCAGAAGGGGCAGGGGGGTCCCCGCCCCAGGAAGAGGTTGCAGCTGCCACCAGCAGAGACACAGGCAGTCTCTGAGGAAGAAAAGGACTTGGGCCCTGGGGACTGGGCAGAGTTGTGGCTTCCTTTGATTTTCAGATTGTCTTTTTTGGTTGTTTGGTTTTAGGTTTTGTTTTGTTTTTTAATTTTCCGAGACAGGGTCTCCCTGTAGTCCCATCTGTCCTAGAACTCCCTATGTAGACCAGGCTGGCCTCAATCTACAGATATCCACCTACCTCTGCCTCCTGAGTGCTGGGCCCAGATTGTGTTTTAGAAATCATTGAGTAAAGCTAGGCATGGTGGTACATGCCTTTAGCCCCAGCAATCAAAAAGACAAAAAAAAAAAAAAAAAAAAAAAGAAAGAAAAGAATCACTATCCTCAGTAATGCTTCCGTTTTTTTTTTTTGTTTTTTTTGTCTTTCCTCAAGACGGGGTCTCCCTGTAGCCCCAGCTGTCCTGAACCTCTGTAGACCAGGCTAGCCTTGAACTCACAAAGATCCGCCTGCCTCTGCCTCCCAAGTACTAGGATTAAAGGTGTGCGCCACCACTCCCAGCAGTAACTGCTTTCTTGAGACTGGCCATCCATATAGCCTCTGGGTGCAGGGACAGTTCAAAGCCATATTGTAATTTTTTTGAGATAGAGTTTTGCTTCATTTCCCAGGCTGGTCTTGAAGTTGGTGCCCTCCTGCCTAGTCTTCTCAGGTTCAGGGATTACAGGTGGGTGGAATTCACTTGCTTCCATGATTTGACCTGCGATCCCTCTTAAGGCTGGCTTTATCTCCAGCTTTCAGCAGAAAGGGGCTTAAGGTTTGGGGAGGTTGGGGAACTTTCCTGAGGTCACATAGATGGTACCAGATAGAACCGGAATTTGAGTTCAGGGCTGCCAGTTTAGCTGAGTCTGGGACTGTTCCAGGTGGCTTTGATTCTACCATCTTGTGCCCTGGGCTGGGCTGGGTCATTGGCGCAGCCTAAATGGCCCCTGGATTCATAGACAAACTAAACTCATATCCTCTGGGCACCCATGTTCAGTTGACTGGCAAACTCCAGATTAGAATCCTTGGGTCATGACATGGATCCCATGGTAGGACCAGGATGCCGTGAATCCCAGGCCTAGACTTTCTCGTGCCTCTGAGCAGTGGCTTCTTTAGTGGGGAGGAGTGTCTGGAGGGTTGCAATGTCCAGGTCTGTCATCTCCAGGCCTGCCCTGACACTCAAAAGATGAGGGTCAGCCCGAACCCAGAGGCCCAGCCCGGGCCCGCCCACTTCTCCAGGTCTGTATGTCCAGGTCTAGAGGGGCCTCATGCACACCCATGGGGACACCAACCTGCCAGGGTCCACAGCAATCCTTAAAGAGCCACCTGTGGTCACCCCTTGCTCATACTTCTAGCAGATCTGTCTCTGGGAGGGGGAGCCTTGGTGGACTTCAGGAAAGGCCCTCCAGGCCTTGTGAGAACAGAGTACTGAATCCCTGCTTCCCAAGTAGCATCAGGATCCACAGGCCCATGGCCCCCTCTGATCCTCTGCTGTGGGAAACACAAGGCCTTTGAAATAAATGCAGCTCTGGTCTAAAGTGTACAGCCTTGCTCATGAGGCTCTGCCGCTCCCTGACCCTGAAGTCTAGGGCCTGCTGTGGAGACCCAGAGACGTCCCACAGTCATGGCTGCCACAGACACGTGGTGAGTAGGGGACCTCTACTCATGCACAGCAGCTCACCCAGGCCAGGCCTGTATGCATGCCTGTCGGCCTGCTCAAGCCTTTGGGAGGTGGTGGGTACCGACTCCTGCCCTTCTCTCAGGAGGACAAAAATCTCAGTAGAACGGAGCTAGTTCGAGGACACATCCCAGGGGGGACAGGCCATGATCCAACCAAGATCTGGGGCTCCATGGGAGGGCCCAGCCTTTGGAGTGAGGGGGCACATGTATGGTCTTGGACACAAGTATGACAGGCAAGGTGTGTCTTACATTATGTGTGATGAGGACTCTGGGACAACATGCTCGTGGGTGCTGTGAAAATCTTGGGCCAGTGTCTGCTAAGACGATAACTCTCTTTGTTATGTTGTATCCATGTGCCAAGGACACTGGAGGATGACTCCACTGACTAAGTGACACGATATATCTGGGCCAGTGTGGCACTGCCATCTGACCACACAGGGCAGATTGGACAGTTTGACTGTGGGACACTGACTGGAGTGATGTCCTCCAGGTACATGTATTTCACCTGGCACAGGACTCTACCTTGTGATGTCTGCAAAGAGCCATCCAGGTGACCCTGTCTGTGAATGGGGATACTTCTAGGACACTGAGTGTCAGAATGTGTGACCTGGCAGGGTCCACACCAATCCTTAAAGAGCCACCTGTGGCCACACCTTGCTCATACTTCTAGCAGATCTGTCTCTGGGAGGGGGAGCCTTGGTAAACAGTATCCACAGTACTGAGTGATGTTTGTGTGTATGACACTGTTTATCTGTTTCTATGGGGGGTTACCAGGTGTGCTGGATAGCTTTAGTGTCAACTTGACACACCTAGGTTGAGGGAGCCTCGATTGGGGAATTGACTCCATTGGATTGGCCTGTGGCCACATCTGTGGAGTATTGTCTTGATGGTCGAGTAGTGTGGGAGGGCCCAGCCCATGATGAGTAGTGCCACCCTGGGCAGGTTGTTGTGTACCATACAAGAAGGTGGGCTGGGCATGAGCCAGGGGAGCAAGCCAGTGAACAGCACTCCTCCATGGCTTGTGCTTCAGCTCCTGCTTCCAGGTTCCTGCCCTGAGTTCTTGCCTTGGGCTCCCTAAGTGATGAACTGTGACCCAGGAGATGTAAGCTGAATAAACCCTTTCTTCCCAAAATTGGTGTTGGTCAGAGTGTTTTGTCACAGCGATGGAAGACAAACCAGAACAGAAATTGGTACCAGGAGTGGGGTATTGCTGTGACAGATCTGACCTTGGTGTTTTGGGGAAGGATTGTGGAGGCATTTGGAACTTTGTGCTGGGAAGATCATTGAATGCCTAATGATTGTTGCTGTGGAGCTTGGAGCAGTTTTGCTGAAGGATTTGTAGAAGATGGAGGCCTGGCTTGTGAAGTTTCTAGTTTCAAAGAGAAGCAGAGATCATCAGGACTGTTTAATCTGTGGGTTCTGGTCAGCTGGGGCTGAAGAATCAGCTGTAAGTAACAAGAGACCAGAACCTGAAGTGAAATCTTGGTTGTACTGGGACAATTGATGTTGTTAGCTGGGGCTGAAAAAATCAGACTGTAAGTAACAAGAGCCAGCATCATTTGGTGAAATCTTCTGGGAAGATTTCTTCAGGGTCAGCACACAGAAGCTGTGTTCCAGAAGGGGCCCAGGCCTCCATCTCAAGCCAGAATTGATGACTTGGTAGTGTGTAAGAGTCTCCTATATGGTTCTGGTGTTGAATTTGAGGTGGTCGCAGAGGCGCAGGCAAGTCTTGGCAACTGTTGGGAGGGTCAGGAAAAGACCATTGTGGATTGCACCCTGGTTGCAGTGAAGACCCAGGATGCCAGGGTCATGATTTACCAATGTGCTGGAGAGGTTGTGGGGAAAGGGAACACTCACATCCATGCTGGTGGGAATTGTAAACTGGTAACAGCCACTATGGAAAAGCTGTGTGGAGAACCCTTGGAAGACTTGGAATCGAACTTGCCACCGACCCAGTCCATACCATCCTGGGATGTACCCTCAAGCACACCCACCACAGCGGATACATATTTGCAGCTCTCTTCACAACAAGCAAAGCTGGAACCAACCTAAACCTAAATGCCCCTCAACTGACGAGTGGATAGGGAAAATGTTGGTCAATCTACAAAATGGAGTCTCTATGCAGCAGTAAAGAAAGATGACCTCAGACTTTGCCGGAAAATGGGGCTGGAGCTAGAGGACATCATGCTGAGTGAAGTAAACAGTCCCAGAAAAACAAATGATGAATGGTTCCCTCATTCTGGGATGCTAGTTCCAATTACCCATGTTGTAGTTTCTTGTGTAGGGCCCCCTGAGCTTTTTTCCAAAGCAGTTGGGTGTAATGCATATTGGAAACAACAACAACAACAACAACAGAAAGGAGTGCATCAAAGAACTGACTGAAACAGTGAACTTCTGCTCAAAACAGTCAACTTCCTCATGGAGAATATTGAGAAAGACTGAGAAAGAGATGAAAAGCATGTTTGGCAGAATGCACGAGCTCTGGTGGGGTGGGGGATTGGGCAGGAACACGGGTCTAGATTTGTTTAAAAAATAAAAATAAATTTATGTGAAAAAAAAATGGCCCTTGAGTAGGGGAGGCCACCACAGAGACAGCAGGGTGCCCACTTCTGGACAAGTGTCCCTGTGTGTCTTCCTTCCCACCTCCCTTCAGGGGCAGCAGCAATTCTCCCACTCCTCAGCCTGCAGTCTCTCTGGGGCTCCCTCTCCATCATCCTTCTACTCGCTTCATTGCAGTCCTAGGATGGGCAGACCCAGCACCGGAGATACAATCCAGCAAGGCCCTTGCCCAGCATATGCTCCCTTTAGGTCACCCTCAGATCAGAGCCCCATCCCCAGGGGGCCCATCACATAGCCCCATGTCTCAGGGGCCAGTTTCTTTTTATTTGAGACAGGGTCTCCCTATAGCCCCACCTGGCCTGGAACTCACTCTGTAGACCAGGCTGGCCTTGAACTCATAAAGATCCGCCCTACTTCTGCCTCCCAAGTGCTAGGATTAAAGGTGTGCACCACCATGCCCGGCTTAAAGACAGTTCTTAGCAGCCATGTGGGTGCTGGGTATCGAACCCGGGTCCTCTGCAAGAGCAGTTGGTGCTCTTAACAGCTGAGCCATCTCTCCAGCCCCAGGAGCCAGTTTCTTTCTTTTTTTTTTTAATTTTTTTTAAATTTTATTTATTTCTGTGTGTGTATGAATGTACCGTCTGCATGCAAGTTTGTGCACCTGTGTCATGCAATGCCGCGGAGGTCAGAAGAGTGTGTCGGATTCCCCTGGAACTGGAGTTCTCCTGAATTGGAGTTTCAGACCGCTCTCAGCCGCCATGTGGGTGCTGGGGATCGAACCCGGGTCCTCTGCAAGAGCGGTCGGCACTCTTAACCGCTAGACCATCTCTCCAGCCCCAGGAGCCAGTTTCTTAAACTGTGGGTTGCTACCCAGTGTGGTCCTGTATAACTGATATGGGGCTGCAAAAAATTAGCAACAGGAAAAGATTTCTGGACACACAATGACCAAAGCCCAATCCAAAATCAAGTGTGCAGCGGATCCCAGGTGTTTCTGGCAGAACTCCCAGTGCGTGACACCACTGCAATCTCGGCTCTGAACATTGGACATGCACTTTACATGCTGCCACACCATCTGACTCAAGGATGCTGCCTGAAATGCCTCCACGCAAGACGCTGGGGAGATGGGTAGTCAGTAAAGGGCTTCCTGAACAAGCACGAAGGCCTGGTTCCTACAAGCGCGAGAACCCAAGGTCAAGTGCAAGAACCCAAGGTCAAATCCCCAGCACCCATATAAAAGCCAGATGTGACAGCATAAGCTACAATCCCAGGTCTGGGGACATGGAGACAAAGGATCCTGGAGACTTGCTGACCAGTCACTCTAGGCAAATCAGTGAGTGCCAGGTTCAGTAAGAGACTCTGTCTCAAAAAAATAAAGTGGGGGCTGGAGAGATGGCTCGGCAAGTAAAGGCGATTACTGCCCAGCCTGACTCCCTGAGCTTGATACTTGAATCTTCATGGTAGAAAGAACCAAGACTCTCTCAAGTTGTTCTCTGACCCCCACATACATGCTATGGTATGCGTGTACCCACAAACATACATACAATATAAATAAATAATGTTGTTTTTAAGTGCTGGGTATGGTAACACTTCCCTTAATCCCAACACTCAGGAGGCAGAGGCAAGTAGATCTCTTTGAGTTCAAGGCCAGCTTGTTCTACATAGTAAGTTCTAGACCAGCCAGGGCTACATAGTAAAACCCTGTCTGAAAAAAAAAAAAGGTAAGGAGCAATAGAGGAAGGCACCCAGCATCATCTCCAACCTCCACGCCTCCCCATGTGTACACACATCTGTATACATACATGGACACATACACAAACATATATACATAAAACCTCCTCTGCTTAGATTTGAAATTATTGCATCGAATTGGAGTATTTATTTTCTGTTCTTACAGCAACATAGCTACATACTCAGCATGTAAGGAAGTATCAAATTAGAATATCTTTGGACTGTACTGTGTTTGAAACCACATGGTGGTATGATCCCTGTAAGTTTGTAATGCCAGCATTTGGGAGGTGGAGACAGGAGGATCAGGAGTCCAAGGTCATTCTCAGTTACACAGAGAACTGAAGGTTCAAGGTCAGCCTGGGTGACTGAAGCTTGGTCTCAAAAACAAGTTAAAACAAAACAAAACTCTAGATGAGATATGACACACACCTATAATTCTAGCACTTGGGTGGCTGAGGCAGTTTGAAATCAGTCTGACTATACAGTGAGGTCTAGGCCAGCCTGAGTAACACAGTGACACCCTGCTTCAAGAATTAAAAAAAAAAATTTTCATTTTTATTTTGTGTATGAGCCTATTGCCTACATGTACATGAGTGCACCTGTGTTGTGCAATGCCTCGGAGGTCAGAAGAAGGCATTGGATCCCCTGGAACTGGAGTTATGAATGGTTGTTAGCTGCCATGTGGGTGCTGGGAATAGAACCAGGGTCCTCTGCAAGAGCAGTCAGTTCTCTTAGCTACTGAGCCATCTCTCCAGCCTCCCAAGAAATTTTTTTAAAATGAAAAGAGAATCGTTGTTTGAGTCACTGACTGGAGTTTTGTAAAATAATAACAATAATAATAATCATCATCCATTTGGTAAGTCTTGGTTTGGGATTTGGGTAGAATTTCCAACAATTTATGAAATGGCCCTAAATTCCAAAAAGTATTAAAGAGGCTGAGTCTTACAGTATCAAATAATCTGACAAGATTTAATTGTCTATGTAAAAATAAAACAAACATATCGATCTTATATGTAAATTTGCCTTCACCTTTAATAAATGAGAAAATTATAAGTATACTGAAGAATTATTTTAGAATATATTTCTTGATTTATCATCAGTAAATGTTTGATTTGTGTGCCTATGTACCTGGGGTTGTGTAAAAATTTCTTGGGCAAAAAGTTACCTTGAGTGGAAAAAGTTCGAGAGGCTCTATCCCAGAGGATCTTGTCAAAGACAGGAGTCTGTGAGTCTGGCTGAGGACCCCCTTGCAGTGTGACCTTAAAAATATTGCTTAACTTCTCTGGGCAGAGGAAGGAAATGACTGGAGAAGGGGGTCTTGGCAGTGTGTACTGCTCTGTGGCACCGTGAGCCCCTTAATGCTCACAAGGCTGCTGCCGCCTCTGTGACTGGGATGGGGTAGCAGCTGCCTCCTCTAGACACAGCTTCAGAATGCAACACTCTGCCTGATGCAACCCCTGTGGACAGGCCATTTTATTTCCACGTTGCAGACAGAGACACGGCTTCATTCAAGTAACTTGTGTTTAGGCCACACAGCAGGCACTGACAGAGCTTACACTCAGGGCAACCTCAAAGTTCTGTGCCTTTGTCTCCAATATGGATGGGGCATGGTGGGAAATGTCCTCCCTTTTTACAGATGAGGAAACTGAGGCTCCATGAGGGGATGGATGGGAGGCCTGAGTCAGTGCTCCTGCCTACCCACACCCTCATCTGAATATAAACTTCTGTGACTGGGGTGGTGGGAGCTGCTGTGTGGGCAAAGAACAAGCCTGCTTGGACAAAGGGCCCCTGTGGGCCACACAATGGTGACAATCAAAGCTGGATGACAGCCACTGGGCTTCAAGAACAGTTTACAGCCCACCTGCTGCTTCTTCCACACAATGAGGAGCCTGTGCTACTGGGGACACAATGGACATTCTGTGCTGGGTACTGGCCCTTCCCTACACCACTGTGGGTCAGGAGATGGTACGGCAGCTGGCACCTGGTCCAGGAGCCAGGGAGTGAGGTTGGGGAATGCAACCAGGGTGGGGACATGGACAGCTCACGTCCCTGGTACTATGTGTAAGGAAGTCCCTCTTTCCTGGCTCAAATACCCACAATCAGTGGTCCATGACCATTTCTAAAAGCATGCAACTAAGCTCTTCAATTTCTGGCCTTTGAGTAAGCAACCCAAACATCTCAGAGCCTTGGTGTTTTTTTGTTTTTTGTTTTTAACTATAAAATGTGGATAATAGATATTACTTGACAAAAGTGCTATGAGAATTTGATGAGAGAGGTACATGGAGTAGCTTATGGTAATGCTTGAGGCTTACTGGCTCCTTTTCAGGGTGGATAGATGAACAGGTAGGAGGGAGAGTAATGAATGGATACATGAATGAATGGAAGGGTGGGTGCATGGGTGGATGTATGGATGATGAATAGGTATATGGATGGGAGGATGGATGGATGAATGGATAGATGGATGGGTGGATGGATGGGAGGGTAGATGGATGGAGGAATGGGTGGATGGATGGATGGGAGGATGGATGGATAGATTGGAGGATGAATGGATAGATGGAGAATGGATGGATGGGTGGGTGGATGGATAGATGGATAGATGGGAGGATGGATGAGAAGATGGATGGGAGGATGGATGATAGATTGGAGGATGGATGGGTGGGTAGATGGATGAGTGGAAGGATGGATAGATAGGAGAATGGATGGGTGGGTGGGAGGGTGAATGGATGGATGAACGAATGGATAGATGGATGGATGGATGGATGGGTAGATAAATGGGAGGATAGATGGATGGATAGTATTCTAGTTTGTCTTCCATTGCTGTGACAAAACACTCTGACTGACACCAACTTGGGGAGGAAAGGGTTTATTCAGCTCACATCTCCTGGGTCAGAGTTCATCACTTAGGAAGCCCAAGGCAGGAACTCAAGGCAGGAACCTGGAGGCAGGAGCTGAAGCACAGGCCATGGAGGAATGCTGTTCACTGGCTTGCTCCCCTGGCTCATGCCCAGCCTGCCTTCTTATACAACAACATGCCCAGGGTGGCACCACTCATTGTGGGCTGGGCCCTCCCACACTGCTTGACCATCAAGACAATACTCCACAGATGTGGCCACAGGCCAATCCAATGGAGCCAATTCCCCAATTGAGGCTTCCTCAACCCAGGTGTGTCAAATTGACACTAAAGCTATCCAGCACAGATAGATAGGTAGATAGACAGGAGGATAGGTGGATAGTTGGATGGGATGTTGGATAGATGGATGGATAGGCAGGTAGATGGATAGATGGATGAGAGGATGGATGGGTAGATGAATGGGATGGATGGATAGATGGTAACCAGATGGATGATGTGCTGGATAGCTTTGGTTGTCAATTTGATACACCTGGGTAGAGGGAACCTCAATTGAAAAATTTCCTCCACTGGATTGGCCTGTGGCCATGTCTGTGGGGGTAGTTTCTTGATTGTTGAGTTATGTGGGAGAGCCCAGCCCACTGTAGGTAGTGCCATTCCTGGGCAGGCTGAGCATGGACCAGGAGAGCAGGACAGTAAGCAACATCCTCCGTGGTCTATGCCTCATCTGCCTCCCAGTTCCTGTCTTGAGTTCCTGCCTTGGCTTCCCTTGATGATGGACTATGAACTGTAACCCAAATAAACCTTTCCATTTCCAAGTTGGTTTTGGTCACTGTTGTTATCATAGCAATAGAATGTAGCTAAGACAGATGAGTGGATGGTGAGTAGATAAATGCATGGATGAATGGATGAGTGGATGGGTGGATGGCTAGGTTGGTTGGATGGATAGGTAGAGGGATGGATGGATGGTTAAAGTAGATGGACAGACAAGATGGATAGATGAATGGAGTGTGTATAGGTGGATGGGTTGATGGTGGGTAAATGGATGGGTGGATGGGTGGATTGATGGATGGTATGTCGATGGACAGGTGGATGTATGGATAAGTGGAATGGATAGGTGAGTGGATGGATAGATGGTGGGTAGATGGACAGGTAGATGGAGAGGTGGGTAATGAAAGAATAGGTGGTAAGGGCCTAGGTAGCCAGTGGAAGGAGAACTGACAGAGTGGACGGTGATGGTAGAGATCAGGAAAGGATTCCAGGGTGAGATAACGTGAGTTGAGCAGGAAGATGGTGCTCTCTGCTCCTCAAAGACAGATAGAATCTTTTTTTTTTTTTTTTTTTTTTTTTTGTCTCCCTGTAGCCCCAGCTGTCCTGGAACTCAGTATATAGACCAGGCTGGTCTTGAACTCACAGAGATCTGTCTGCCTCTGCCTCCAGAGTGTTAGGATTAACTGAGTGCGCCACCACGCCCAGCTTAAAAATAGTTCTTAGCCACCATGTGGGTGCTGGGAATTGAACCCTGGTCTTCTGTAAGAGCGGTCAGTGCTCTTAAATACTAAGCCACCTCTCCAGCCCCAGATAGAATCTTCTAAGGAAGATGGTGCTCTCTGCTCCTCGAAGACAGAATCTTCTTCTAAGGTGTGAGCCGCCATTCCTGGCCTGGGTCCCCACACAGAGGCAGCACTCAGAGCTCCCTTCTGGAACAGTGTCCTGGCATGCTGCACGAGCTGATGTAGACCCTTCCCCCAGATCCCAAGCCTACATTGACCTCTGTTAGCAGGTCCTTCCTGAAAGGGCTGATGTTACATTTCATAATTTAAAGAGAACAAGAAAAGACTTTCAAACCCTAGCTGCCATTTAGTGGAACTACCAAAAAGGATTTTTAATTAAAAACAAGAAGTTTGGGCCAGGTTCGCATCTGTAGCTCAGGGCTCTGGCATTGCAGTGCCCTTTGGGTTCGTTGCCCTCTACTTAAGTCTCAGTGCCTCTAGGCCTGATCCATGTTGTTAAAACCTAGCATAACAAAGGGGCCCAGCTCTTCAGGTGGAGCCATAAATATTTACCTTCCTGAGCTTGGCCCTTCTGTCAAGGGAAGGTTAGAGGATTTAAAATATCTCTGAAATGTTTTATTACAATTTAGTCTGGCTTTTTCCTCTGCTGTGATTAATAGGACATGTAGAGGTGACTGAGAGGAGGACAGGGTAGTGGTAGGGACTGGCTCAGGGGCCTCAGCTGTGGGGTCCTGGATAGCCTCCTCAGATCTCCAGAGCCCCAGTCCAGGAGAGGTGGCAGGGGTGGTGTCTAGACCCTCTTGAAGGCAATCAGCCTGGCCTGGCCAGGGCCTGTTCCATCTTGTCTGGTTCCAGCCCTGTTGCTGTGACAAATACTCTGACAGACAGACAGACAAACAAATAAACAAAAAAAACTTAGGGCAGAAAGGGTTTATTTGTCTTACAATTACAAGTTATAGTCCATCATTTTGGAGAAGTCAGGCAGGGGCTCAACTGGCTAACACATCACATCCACAGTGAAGAACAAAGAGAGAATAAATACAACCTTGCCTGCTGGCTCTTGGCTCCTTTCTTCTCTCTTACAGAGTTCAGGCATCCTTCCCTCGGGAATGCTGCCCGCAGTGGGCTGGGTTTTCCTACAGCAATTAACAATCAAGACCATCCCCCACAGACATGGCCACAGGCCTACCTGATGTAGATAAGTCCAGAGATGGCCTAGCGGTTAAGAGCGCCGACCGCTCTTGCAGAAGACCCGGGTTCGATCCCCAGCACCCACATGGCGGCTGAGAACTGTCTGAAACTCCAATTCCAGGAGAACTCCAGTTCCAGGGGAATCCGAGACCCTCTTCTGACCTCCGTGGCATTGCACGACACGGGTGCACAGACTTGCATGCAGACAGTACATTGATACACATATAGAGATAAATAAAAATGCTGGGCGTGGTGGCGCACGCCTTTAATCCTAGCACTTGGGAGGCAGAGGCAGGCGGATCTTTGTGAGTTCAAGGCCAGCCTGGTCTACAGAGTGAGTTCCAGGACAGCTGGGGCTACAGGGAGACCCTGTCTTGAAAAGACCAAAAAAACGGGAGGCAGAGGCAGGTGGATCTTTGTGAGTTCAAGGCCAGCCTGGTCTACAGAGTGAGTTCCAGGTCAGCTGGGGCTACAGGGAGACACTGTCTCGAAAAGACCAAAATAAAAAAAAAAAAGATTTTCTTCCTGCTGGGCCTGGTGGTGAATGCCTTTAATTCCAGCACTCCAGAGGCAGAGGCAGGAAGATCTCTGTGAGTTCAAGGCCAGACTGGTCTATATAGTGAGTTCCAGGCCAGGTGAGGCTATAGGGAGACCCTGTCTCAGAAAGACAAACAACAAAAAAAAAGTATTTTAAAAAAAGATTTTCTTCCCTGTGAGGCATGGTGGGAATTACCTTTAATCTCAGGACTTCAGTACTTGGGAGGCAGAGCAGGCATATCTCTGTGAGTTCGAGACCACCCTAGTCTGTTGTGTGAAGTTGTCAGTTAAAACTAGCCAGCACATTCTCTGTCCTCTCACCTCTCTGGGACACCTTTCTACCCCTCACTCACTTTTATCTTCAGGTCTCACTCTGCAAGAGTGTTCCCTGAGACCCAGCTGGCCAGAGCTACCCGGGTCTAGACAAGTCCCCCAAAAGTTCCTGCACCAGAAACAGTCCTCAGATTCTTTTGTTGGTGGTATTTGGAGGTGGAGTCTTTAGGAGTGGTCAACATTAGCTGAGCTAATGGGGTATGGTCCTCAGGATGGCCTTAGTGGCTTTATAAGGAGAGGAAGAGAGACCTGAGCAGGCATAATTGCCTCATCTTACCATGTGACATGGTCCTCTATAGTCAGTGAGATGCCCTCACTGGAAGCCAAGGCTGCATATTGGATTTCTAAGACTCTAGGCCCACAGCCAATAAACCTCTGCTCTTCATGAGCTACCCTGTGTCCACAGAGTTGTGACTCTGGTGCCCACCACACCAGGGGATACCACAGTTAGAGCAACAGAAAGTGGACTGACAAGGTTCTTTCTCCATGTCTTGCCTGTATTGTAGCCATGGCACCCTGTGCTGTCACTGTCTGCCTATCTGTCTAGATCCACCATCACCTGGAAGTTCCTGGAGGTCCTCACTATGTCCCCAGTACAAGCACAGAGCCTGGGCCACTGTAGACCCTGAGCAAGGGGACAGAGGATGAGGGTGTAGTGACTGAGGAGGCCCAGAGATGCTCCCACTGGTGGTAGCTCCAAGATTGCTTCCAGACTGCTATACTGTCTGTCTGTCTATCTGAAGCCCAAGGTTACCTCAGGTTGGCTGCTGGATATGAATCAGAGGCCAGGCAGTCCTACCACCAGTGCATGTTGGGGCTTGCTTTTGTGGAGTCCGTTATCTCCTTCCAGTTTTACCTGGTTTCCTAGGATCAAACTCAGGTCACCTGACTTACACAGCAAGCACTATTACCCATTGAGCCATCTTGTCAGGCCCTTTGGGTTTGTTTTTGTAATACTTTAAGGAGATATCAAGTCACACACCATACAGTGCACATAGATAAACTGCATCATGAGTTGTCTTTAAAATAATCAAGGGCTTGGAGTTTTTGAGGGGAGGGGTGTATTTGTTTGTATGTGATTTTGGTTTGTGTTTTGTACTGAGATAAGGGTGGCCCTGGGTGGTTTGGAACTCACTGTGTAGACCAGGCTGGCCTCAAATTCACAGAGATCTGCTTGCCTCTGCCTTCCAAGTGTTGGGTCTGAAGGCATGTGCCATCCCACTCATTTGTCTCTCGGTGTATCTCAGGCTGTCCTTGATTCATTGTGTAGCTCAGGATAGCCTGAACTTATGGCAGTCTTCCTGCTTTAGCCATGCAAACACTGGTGTTAAAAGTGCATTCCACACCCAACTACCATATTCTGTTTTGCAAGTAGAACTGTATTAATTTTAGAGTTTTTTCCTGACTAACTCTCCCAAAGGAAACCATTTACACACACACACACACACACACACACACACACACACACACACACACACACACACGCACGCACACACACACACACACACACACACACTGGTACCACCAATCTTTCTGTCTGTAGATTTGACTGTCCTTGACATTTCATATTAAGAACACAATGCAGGTGGTGATATGAAATGAGCATCTTTCAGAGGATGACGGTTTCAAGGTCCATCATGTCGTCATTTGCTTCACTGTGTCCATGGTGGATTGCGTCCACGTGCTATGTCCATGGGCTGTGGCTGTTGCCCATTTTACTTACTTGTTCCTCTGCCAGTTGACATTTGAATTGTGCCTGTTTCTGCTCTCAAAGTAACACTGCTCAGAACATTGGTGTGTCAGTTTGGGAGTGGACAGCTTCTGCTTCTCCTGGGTAGATGTGGAGGGGTGGGGTTACTAGGCTGTGTGATTGGCTCTCTGCCGGCATGCTGGCAACTCTGTGGTTCTCTAGTAGTAAGGGAGAGGAATGTGGCTGGGAGTATTCGAAGATTAGGAGAGTTCTGGGGTCACTTGTCAGGGCACCTTGGCAAGTCTGTTCATCTATGAACTTCACCTTCCCCACGTACTGGACAGACAGTCAAGGTGCTGAGGCTGCTGGGGGACACAGGAAGTCGCAAGGCTGGAGGGAGAAGGCTCACTGGGAACCGCTGGCCTCCACCAGTGGGAAGACCTCTGGGAATGCTGTGCGAGCTTTCATGTGGCCCTCTGCCCACAGGGACAGGGTAGGGAGAGGCAGCCTCCCTAGGCACAGTCTGGGTGACCCCAGGAGGGAGGTGTCGCTATACCTCCTCTGCCATGAGGAATCTAAGGCCTAGAGATGTGATGTTATTTATCAAGGTCACATGACCAGGTTCCCAGCCTGCAAGATCAAGTCCCTCCCTTCCCTGCTCAGAGCCTGGCACTGCCTCCTCTTGGAAGCCAGGCTCTATCTGTGGATGTGAGTCCCTGGAGGGTTGGGACTCTGCCCGGTTTGTTCCTTATTGTGGCCCTGACACAAACAAGCTGGTAGACCCAGTTTTCTCCACTATGAAATGGGCATGTTGACATTGGGTGAGTTAAGAGAGTTTTGCGTCACCCTCACCCTCCTAGGAGATGGTGTTGGGGCCAGTTTCCAGGGAGGAAAGGTGGTGGCCATGGTCTGTGGCTTCTTGCCTGTGGCAATCTCACAGGTAGATGTGTGAGGAGAGTGGTCAGCAGGTGTAATCTGGGCTTCGGCTGAAATGGGCTACTGCTTGTGTCACTCTCCAATCTGACAGGGGAATCAAAGGCTCTGACGGCCATTAGCGCCCCTTCCCAAGGGATCACATAGACAATTTCTGCACTGCTCTATGACAATGGCCATAATTAAGGGGTCAGCATGTTTATTTACCTTTCATTTCAAAGCCCTAGACAGGGGGAGGTCTCCAGCCTCTTCAGTGAGCTATAGAGAGAGCCAGAGGGTAGGAGGAAGAGGGGTTCATGAGCCAGAGGGGTGCGCACCTCCAGGACTCAGCCAGCCAGTCCTCTCAGAAGCATTTGCTGACCCAAAGGGACAGATTCATCTGGAGTGCAGGTAAATGTCTGAGCAACCATGAAGGCCATGATCAGGGAGGTGCCTGGGAGGTGACAGGGAAGACCCAAGCATGGGTGACCTCAGCTGTGTCCAAGAGCCCATGGCCCAGGCACCTCAGAGCCTCAGTGAGGCTGCTTTGTTGTTGCTGTGTGTAGGCATCAGTGTCTCTTCTAAACAGCAAGCTCCCTGAAGGTAAAGACATGGTCTCTGGGTCTCTAGCGCCCCAGCACAGAGCCTGGTGGAGGGTGAAGCTTGGCATTCATATGCTGAAAGAGCACTAAATGAAAGGGAGAAAGAGAGAGATAGCGGGAGAGAAGGTGCAGTGTCACAGCAGCCTGAGGCTTCAGCATATCCTGACCAAAGAGCAGACTGAGAGAAACTTAGCACAGAAAGCAGCATTACATCACCATTACCACCACCACCATCACCATACCTGTCACCATGATTACCACCATTATCATCATCATCACCACCATCACCATCACAACCATGATCCCCACCATCAACATCACTGTCACCATGATTATTACCATCACCCCATCACCACAACTACCACCATCATAACCATTACTACCACCATCACCATCATTACCACTATCATCATCCTCAATAGCACCACCACCATCATCACAACCATCATCACCATCATCACCATCATCACCATCATCATCATCACACTACCATCACTACAACATCCACCATCACCATCATTACAACCACCACTACCATCATAACCACCACCACCACCACCATCCCCATCATTGCCACCATCACCAGCACCACTACTACCATCATCACCATCATGGACATTCTGATCAACAGCATCCACATCATGTGTGGAAGAGCAAAGGAAGAAAGCACAGCCCTGGAGAACAGCTTTATTCAAGTAGCAGTCAGAAAGAGAGATACTGCACACCCCGAAAAAACAAGCAGGCAAGTTTGGGGAGGTGAGAGGAGAGCAGCAAACAAGGCAGCTCAGACTCAAATGAAGAGGGAGTAGAATGCTACTTGGTGCTCATGGAGAGGCCTGTGTTATGGGGCTGCTGTGTGGCCAGGGGTTGGGAAGTGAATCCTTCGGGGCTGGATCAGACTACAGGAGGCAAGAAAGACATGAAAGTATTGAGCTGGGAGTTGGCAAGGTCCCCCTGGCTGCTGAATGAAGAACCAACAGAAAGGCAAGTTTCGAGTCAAGGAGACCAGGAAGGGACTGAGCAGAGGCTGCCTTCCATGGAGCAGGAGCTATGGGCAAGTCGTCTCAGCTCAGAAGGAAAAAGCCTGATGTGCTAGCCAGCAGAACAGCCCACTCTCGTGGTCAGTGTAGTAGTTTGCTAGGTCTCTGAGGAGCACCAGTAAGGAGGTTCAAAACCCAGCTGCTCACACTGTGGGTCTTGACCCCATATAGGGTGACATAACTAAATGTAGGGCTGCAAACATGTTGGCAACTTCCCAAAGTGAATCAAATCCCAAGGTGTTTCTGGCAATGCTCTGTGCGTGTTATCATGCAGTTCCATTGCAGTCTCCAACCCGAACATGCAACATGGGTACTATGCACCACATACACCATCATACCACACAACACTAACAAATTCTGCCCAAAACATCATGGCTCAGGTTTGAGAGTACTGCATGTTGTAATCACAGTGTTTTGAGTGTACATACAAAGATATATATATATATATATATATATATATTTTTTTTTTTTTTTTTTTTTTTTTTGAGGACAGGGTCACTCTGTAGCTGCAACTGGCCTGGAACTCACTATGGGGACCAGGCTGGCCTTGATCTCACAGGGATCTGCCTGCCCTTTCCTCCCGAGTGCTGGGATTAAAGGCATGTGCCATCATACCAGCCTTATTTCCTTATTTATGTTCTTAAAGGAATGAACACAATGGTTTTTAATTACAGAAAACAAAAACTTTTGATGTTTTTCTATTGTCATTCCTCAATATGTAAGTATCAAATTAGTTTTGCTTTAGATTGTATTGTACTAGAATTATTTGTTTATTTACTTATTTGTTTTTCTTTGAGACAGGGTCTTATGTAGCCCTGGCTAGCCTCAAACTCACCATTGTAGATCAGGCTGGCTTCAAATTCACAGAATGCCTCTCCAGTATTGGAAGTAAAGCCATGTGCCAGCATGCTAGATGAAGAGCTGTTTTGATGTAATTTTTATTTATCATCAGTAAATGCTTGCTTTATATACTTATTTTATATACCTATGTCCCCCAGGCCCTATAACGATTTCTTAGGCAGAAGGGGGTCACAGTAGGGACAAGTTTAAGAGATAGAAGTCTAAAAACCCGGATGTCAGCACCTCTCTTTTGGGGAGGGATGCAAGAGACAAGATAGAGTCTCCTCATGTAGCCCAGGCCAGCTTTGAACTCAAAGCCTTGCCTCTATCTCTCAAGGGCTGCGATGGATAGACGTGTGGGGTCATGCCAGGGTTCCGCCCCCAGGCATCTCTTCTAGTTTCTGGTGGTTTCCTTGGCCTATAGCTAAACCGTTGAAACCCCAGTCTGTGGTCACAAGGCATGGTTCTCTGTGTCTTTGTTTCCCTCCTCTTTTAAAGATGCCCATCTAGTGTGACTTCCCCTTGACTCTGTTCCACCTGCATTGACAGTGGCAGTCTGCCTCCTTATAGCAGCACAGACTAGAGGATTTATAAAGAAGGAAGAGCAGGGGCTGGAGAGATGGCATAGCAGTTAAGAGCGCCGACTACTCTTGCACAGGACCCGGGTTCGATCCCCAGCACCCACATGGCAGCTGAGAACCGTCTGTAACTCCAATTCCAGGAGAACTCCAGTTCCAGGGGAATCTGACACCCTCTTCTGACCTCCAAGGCATTGCACGTCATGAGTGCGCAAACCTACATTCAGACAGTACACTCAAATAAATAAATAAATAAATAAATAAACAAACAAACAAATAAATAAAAATTTTAAAAAGAGTTTTTAAAAAAAAAGGAAGAGCAAAGGAGGTCTTACAGTTCCAGTGTTGGGGGATCTGAGAACGTGGCTCGCCCACTGTGGCCTGGTGATGACCAATCTCTGTGTCCGGGATAGTGACTTGCTGTGTCCTCTAGAAGAGAAGAGCACTATGTCCTCCCCAGCTCAGCTTCGACCTGGGGCTCTTTTCAAGGCAAACTGATCCTCTTAGTTTCTGTGCAAAGGTTTGGAGAGCAAGGCTGGGGCTCAGGAGAGGCCTAGGGAGTGACTGGGCCACACTTTGGACTGTTATCCTCAGAGCTGTTCTAGGGAGAGGGAGAGGCTTGAGGGAGGGACCCCCAGCTAAGTCCCAGCCCTTTCTTCCCCCCCTTCCCTGGCATTCGGATAAATCCACCCTGGAGCCACAGCATCTGGAACCTTTGTAAACGGAGCATAAATTAGCTTTAACAATCACATCTGCAACCACTCTTTCCAGTCTGCTTCCTGCCCAGTCCTAGGTGGGCTTGGGGTTGGAGGGGTGGCGGGCTACAAGCCCGAAATCCACACTGCTGCCATGATTTAGTCTTTAGAGGCTTCTGTGATTAAGAAAAAGTAGCTGAGTTCCTGGCATGCAGCTCACTGTGATAAGGACCTGGATGGCGTCACAAAGCAGGAACAGGGGGAGAGGACAAACTTTGGAAATCGGGCAGCAATGGAGCAATGGGGGAAGGGAGGGAGGACAGGGCCTAGAAGCTTGGCTGCTCAAAGGGGGCAGGGGCACAGAGAAAGTATGGCCTCCCTTCATTTCCAGATGTTCCATATGTTGGGAGTCTCCAAGCTAGCCAGGGTGGACAGGGAAGGACAGGCTATGGTGAACCTAGATACCAGCAAGCTAGCCAGGGTGGACAGGGAAGGACAGGCTGCCATGGTGAACCTAGATACCAACAAGATAGCTAGGGTGGACAGGGAAGGACAGGCTGCCATAGCGAACCTAGATACCAGCAAGCTAGCCAGGATGGACAGAGAAGGACAGGCTGCCATGGTGAACCTAGATACCAACAAGATAGCCAGGGTGGACAGGGAAGGACAGGCTGCCATGGCGAACCTAGATACCAACAAGATAGCCAGGGTGGACAGAGAAGGACAGGCTGCCATGGTGAACCTAGATACCAACAAGATAGCCAGGGTGGACAGGGAAGGACAGGCTGCCATGGCGAACCTAGATACCAGCAAGCTAGCCAGGGTGGACAGAGAAGGACAGGCTGCCATGGTGAACCTAGATACCAGCAAGCTAGCCAGGGTGGACAGAGAAGGACAGGCTGCCATGGTGAACCTAGATACCAACAAGCTAGCCAGGGTGGACAGGGAAGGACAGGCTGCCATGGCGAACCTAGATACCAGCAAGCTAGCCAGGGTGGACAGAGAAGGACAGGCTGCCATGGTGAACCTAGATACCAGCAAGCTAGCCAGGGTGGACAGGGAAGGACAGGCTGCCATGGCGAACCTAGATACCAGCAAGCTAGCCAGGGTGGACAGGGAAGGACAGGCTGCCATGGTGAACCTAGGTACCAGCAAGCTAGCCAGGGTGGACAGGGAAGGACAGGCTGCCATGGTGAACCTGGATACCAGCAAGCTGGGCCACTTAACCCTTCCTGAGGATGCTTCGTAACATCTCCGTTTTACAGACAAGCAGACCAGGGGCTAGGCCCATTCACAAGCCCTGGAAGCAGGACCTGAGTCAAGTGCTTCCAGACCTCTTTCTCCTTGTCCTAGCAGACACCCAACAAGAGAACCCGTGGTGCGGGGAAGTGGCCTCACAGGGAGAGTGCCCGCCGGCATGCAGGTAGCCTGGAGTCCACCCCCAGCAGTGTGTACCCTGGCGCGGTGGTGCCCGCCAATAATCCAACATTTGGGAGGCAGAGTCAGGAATATCAGGTGTTCAAGATTATCCTTGGCCACAGAGCAAGTCTGAGCCTGGCCTGGCATACCTGTAGTGCACAGACATGTATCTGTGTGTGAAAACACATGCATGCATATGACTGAACATGAAAATACAGAGCTCTTGTACAAAATATATATATAATTTAAAAAAAGAAAATACAGAGCATGTAAATATGTGGATGTCAGTGACAACCTGTGTGTTTTGTGTGTGTGTGTGGGGGGGGGTTGAGGCCACTTCTACCCCAGTGGGGTCAAAGTATAGAAAACACAGCCTCCTCTTTCCTTCCTGACCCAGTCAGTAGAGCCACGATCAACTGCATTACCCAATATTAATCACCCAGTGCATAAAGACTGGCCCTTGCCTCACACCCAGTCATTCATTCAACTTCACAGAGTATTTCTTGAGCACTAACTGCATGCTTGACCCTATATCAGACAGAGTCTGAAAAATACTCACTGAGCAGCGGGGCAGGAAGCTATGGGACAAGTGATCTTTGCAGCACACCATAGCAAGTGTCTAAAGAGACAAAGTTCATAGCAGTAGGGGATGGGCTTCCTGAAAGGGGTAGCATTTGGACTTTGTACTCAGTGTGCAGACACCATGCCTAACTAGATCATATTAAGCTCCAGCTCCCAGCACAGTGCTGGGTTGCCGAGTGCCTGCGGTTGGAAACGCGGGCAGGAGCTGAAGCAGAACCGTGGAGGAACACTGCTTTCTGCTTTACTCCCTAGCTCATCCTCAGGTAGCTTTGTTACCCAGCCTGGGTCACTTGTGTAAGGATGGTGCCACTCCCAGTGGACTGCGTGCGCCCTCCCCCATCAACTGTCAGGACAATCTCTCTCCAACGGACGGGGCCACAGTCCAACTGACCTGGGAAATTCCTCAATTGAGGGCCCTTCTTTCAAGGCGATTCTAGGTTGTCAAGTTTACAGTAAAAGCTAACCAGCGCACTCAGCTAGAAAAACCACACACCTTTGTGAATCAGACGGCTCTCGGGCATCCTGAGCAACACGTGGGTGCACTTGCTGGGAAAATATTGGCAGATTTTTTTTAACCTCTCTGATTCTCTGCTTTCTCATCTCCAAAATGGAGTTCTAGTGACCCCACAATTGATCAGAAAATGTTAAACAAGCCAAGGAAGAGAATGAGTTATAAACTCTTGTAAACGCCTTAGCTAATTTATAATCAAAACACTTCCATCCTCTTTTGAAAGATTCCCTTTGATGGTCAGTGCTTCGGCTCTCCACAGAGTGAAAACAGTGGAACAGCTCTGGTCGGCCAGGACTCAACGGCAGTCCTAACCCTATCATATCGTCTGGCGCCCCTAAGACGGTGGGAGAGACCAGGCACACCAGAGCTCAGATGTTAGAAACAAAAGAAATTCAACTGAGAATTGGTGTGCAGGGGCCAAACAGCTGTGTTTTACTTGTGAAGAACTAGGCATTGGTGCCCCGGGGCTGTGATTATTTCAGAAGTGTGTGGTGTTGCCACCTCAATGGGTCAAGATTTTCCCCACTTAGCACTCTGTGAGTTTCTAGTTTTCCTTGTTTGCTGGAGACACTTTGGAAGGAGGTCTGGCTGAAATCTAGGGGTACAGAGTAAATGCTCCAGGTAGAGAGACAGCAGGATGCCTTTGGGTTTAGGAATGGGATCCGTGAAACGTCAGCAACAGTGTGGCCAGAGAAGCAGAAACAGGGGCCAGGATGGCAAAGGGGACCACTCTGGCCTTGGGGCCACCGCTGGATACTTTGATGCCATCCTAGGGCAGTGGGGGTCAACGGGGAAGGTGGTGGAGAACAGTCCACTGGGTAGAGTCACTGTCCACAGCCTGGCCCCCAACCCTGAGGTCTCACAGGCTCAGGTGTTGTTAGGCGGAGCCCCAGCTGCTGGAAAGTCCTAGAAACTTCAGGAGGCAGGGTCCATCTGGAGACGGTAGGTCTCTAGTAGGAGGTGTGGTTTTGGAGGTATCTTGCCCCAGCTTCCTGTTGGCCATGAGGTAAAGTCCACACACTCCTACCACCATGGTATCCTGCCCTAGCTCATGAGGCCAAGAGATCATGGACAGAAATGAGGAGCCAAAGTAAATCGTCCTCCCTTAAGTTGTTAGGTTTTTGGTCACAGTGATGTGAAAGTCATTGATTCACCTGGAAATCTGTTCCCTTGCTTGCAGAAGGTGCTTCGCCTATGTGATATGGATAAAGAGCCTGAAATTGGGGCAGTCTCCTGGTTTAACCCAAAGATCTCAAGGTAATTACCAGTGTCCTTCTAGAAGGGATCAAGGCAGGAAGTCAGAACTAGAAACCACGTGACAACAGAAGCAGAGATCAGAGCGAGGTGGGCCCATGAGCCCAGGAATGTGGGAGGTACCTAGAAGCTGGGCACAACCAAGAGGTAGATCTCACCAGAGCCTCCAACAGGGAAAGAAGGTGCACCTTGATGTGAGCTCCTTGGAGAAGTCTGTCCACTAGACCTAAGAAAATGATCTGTGTTGACTGACATCACTAGCCACGTGGATATCTTACCATGTAGATAGCAAGCTCTTTTTTTGTTTTGTGGAAGGGTTTGTTTGATTTTTGCTCTTTTTTTTTTTTTTTTTAAGACTTTTCTGTAGCTCAGGCTGGCTTGGAACTCACAACAATCCTCCTGCCTTACCCTTTTGAATGACTAATAATATTATTAGTTTTTGGGGGATAGGGCAACATGTCCTATGACATATATGTGCAGGTCAGAGGACACCTCCTTCACCTTTACCTGTGTTCTGGGGATCAAACTCAGGTTGTCAGGGCTGCATGGCAAGCATCTCAACAGCCCAATGTTTTTATTTTTAACACAGTAAGAATTCTAGTTAGAGACATATAGATGGATGGGGTGATTGCATGCTGTGGATGGAAGCCCCCAGGAAGGAGCCTCCCCCTCCTTTTGTACCCCTTTTCCTACCTCAGTGGGTCCCTGGACTGCAGCCCGGCTATGATGGTTATTTGATGTGTCAGCTTGACCAGGCTAAGGGATGCTCAGGTAGCTGGTAAACATTGTCTCTGTATGTGTGGGGGAGGGGTTTCTGAGAGAGAAATGACTTTATATCAGTGGTGGAATAACACAGATGTCTCTCACCCACATGGGAGGGTGCTGTCCACTCTACTGAGGGCTAGCTAGCATGGAACCAGAGGCCAAGAGCAGGGACTCTCCTTTCTAGAGGCAGGATATCTTTCCCTCTCCTTGGATATTATTGGTGCTTGAGCTCCAGCCAAGTTAAAACTCTGTCTACCTTTTGCTGGTCCTGTTTCTCTGCAGAGCCCTGTCTGACATGAGCTGTGTACTTGAACTTCCATCGCCTGTGGGGATTCTCCAGTTTCTATCCCCAACCCCAACCCAAGTTCCAGGATCATGTGTCCAGCTGGTTACCCAATCTCCTCCACCACAGGCATTGCAGATGCCCTGATCCAAACTGACCCCAGCCCTGCCTTGCTTCCCCCCCAGCCCTTCTCTTCCTGGTCACTAATAGATTCTCCCTCCATATCTCCAGAGCCCGTTTTGCTCTCCAATCACAGGATCACTCTGTTAGCCCCACCTCCTACTGACATCCCACCACCTCAGTCAAGGTCAGACACCTAGGCCAAGCCAAATTCCTGTCAGGCCTGGTCCCAACCTCTCTGCTTCTCTCAATCTGTTCTCAACACAATTTCCAGAAGGAAGCTTTTCCAAGAGGGAGCAGTCCCTCTTCTACTCAAGGCCCACCTGGTCTACATACTGAGTCTAAGGCTACTCAGCTTTACCTAGTAAGACCCTGTCTTAAACAAAACAAAACAAAACAACCATCATAATAATAATAATTTAAAAAGTCACAAGTGTAGGCCCGGTGTAGTGGCACACACCTTTAATCCTAGCACTTGGAAAGCAGAGGCAGGCGGATCTTTGTGAGTTCAAGGCCAGCCTGGTCTACAGAGTGAGTTCCAGGACAGCTGGGGCTACAGGGAGACCCTGTCTCAAAAAGACAAAAAAAAAAAAAAAGAAATGTTCCCAGAGGACAGTGACTTTTCACAGGAGACAGAAACAAATGTATATTCATCTCAGATAGGGTCATGATGACAGAACAAAGACACAACTTTACCCAAGTCTAGCTTGATGAACCAACATGTTTATTTATTGGAATTACAGGACGATGAGTGAGAGGTTAGTTACAGGAGCATGGGTGACTCTCAGGCAGCTGCATAACTGAAGGCTGCACCTTTGGAGCTCCCTACAACTTTGAAACAGTTACACTGGAGAATCCACTCTCTCCCAACAATTGTCTACTGCTTATGTGACTCAGGGAGGGGCCTTGTGAGTCATGTGACTTCCTCTGCCTAGTGTAAACTTCCCCCTTTCTCTCCACAGAACATTTCAATCCTGAGGAATCAGCCCCACAGTACTCTAACCCTCCCCTCCCTTCAACTCGTCCATTCTTTCTGTTCCCTCTTCTTTGATGCCCCCCTGAGCCTTGGAGGAGATGATGCCAATATCTGATTATTTCCTTCCAATTATGGCTGAGCATTTGGGTTGTTATGACACAACATTCTTTTATTTCCAGCACTTTCCCTGGCTATGAATCTCCACAGTTACAGCTGCCCAATCAGGGGAGAAGAAAGAGTCCTTGATCAAGGCCTACAGCAGCAATAACCTGTGAGTATAAATACAAATGTTTGAAAGACAAATTGACAGGCATATCACATCTGATCAACAAAGCAATAGCAATAGCCTTTCCACTGGGTGGTTATGACCTCCCTTGCCACAGATTTTTGCCCAGTTTATATATCAAACATGGGTTCCCTTTGGTGGAAGGCCCTAAATCCAATTGGAAGGCAGCTGGTGGCACCTATAACAGTTTTTCCACAATAGTACGACATACTGGTAGGCTAGTATGCAGGGTTCATGCAGGACTGTCAGTGACAATTCCTCATGCAGCTGCATTGTACCATCTCATACTATGAAAACCAGGCAGCAGGAAGAGAGCTTCTATCTCAGTCCTAGCTTGATTTCTCTGTGTCTGTAACCAGTATGTGCACTGTCTTCAACAGGGTTTTACCAACCAGGTTTGGCATGCAATTAGCAACAGTGACTATAACCTTTATGGTTTCTGGGGCCTCAAGGGGCTCCCTGGACAACAGCTCACAGGGAAGTGGTCCTTCTCTGGCACTGAGTTTTCATTCATTTATGGCTCCTGGAAGCCATGCAGGGTACCTTCATTCAAACACTTTAGCTGCTATTTTTATAGCTCTTCCAGATGCCTTTCCAGATCTGTAAAACACTCAAGGGTTAGCGTTATATAATGAAACATTTTACAGAGAGTAGGCAGGACCTCTGAAGGCCTTCCATCAAGTTCAGGCAAGTATCAATTGCTCTGAGATTCAGGAACTAAAAGGACATTAAAAATCAAAACAGCCGGGCGTGGTGGCGCACGCCTTTAATCCTAGCACTTGGGAGGCAGAGGCAGGTGGATCTTTGTGAGTTCAAGGCCAGCCTGGTCTACAGAGCGAGTTCCAGGCCAGCTGGCACTACAGGGAGACCCTGTCTCAAAAAGACAAAAAAAAAAAAAATCAAAACAAAATAAAACATTAGCACAAAGATATCTGATCGCTTGTATCAATGGTTTCATCAAAAGAGTAATTTTGGGCATAGCAGATTTCATGGGAGGCACTAACTGATGTGGCTTTCTGTAATCCAGTCATTCTGCATGAGCTGCCTTACTTCCTCAATCCTGGGGCACTCATAAGAGACACCAGTCATCTCCCCAACCTCAGAAGACTTGGCAGAGTCAGCTTGTATTTCTTGGCTTGGTCCTCTGGTCTCTCAAACTCTAGGCCAGCACAGTGACTATTTCCCTATACTGGACACACTTGGAAGAGCCTGAGATGGAGGAACAATCACCATCTTTTTTTTTTTTTTTAACGCTCAGGACACTTTTATTAGAATTTAAAGAAAAATCCTCAGGGCAGGCAAGCTGTAAATTTCAGCAGCTGCCCTAAGGAGAATGGAGAGGAGAAGGAAAACAACAACAGCAGAGCAATGGAGGTCAGATTTGTAACAGACCAGCAGCCATATGATAGAGAGGGAAAAGGGAGCTTTAAAGAAAAATAAAGAAGGGCTGGAGAGATGGCTCAGTGGTTATGAGCATTGGCTGCTCTTGCAGAGGACCTGGGTTCAATTCCCAGCACCCACATGGGGGCTAACAACCATGTGTAACACCACTTCGAGGGGATCTGACGTCCTCTTCTGACCTCCGAGGGCATTGCGTGACACAGGTGCACCTACTCACATGCAGGTGCATATACTCGTGCACATAATAAAGTAGAAATAATAAAATATTTTTCATAAAAAGAAAAAGTAAAGAAACCTAAAAGTTTGGGGAAGCCTAAAGCATTAGGGAAAGCACAGTTAGAAGTGATATAAAGAAAAAAAGAAAAGGTGATGCTTGTCAGAATTCAGAAGAGCAGACAGGTGTTCAGAGCGCTCCGTCTGCAAGCATGGTCACACGCACCACCTCCACTCTTAATGCGTTCTTTTGGGGAGAAGTGCCTTCGGTCACCCTAGAGGATACCTGCCTGTTCCTTACACAGTCTTAATCTTTTACTGTTTATTTTATAATTCCATATCCTCCTATGTACAATGTACTTTGATCATTATTCCTTCGTTATCCTTCGTGATCCCCTCTTTTTCCCATGAAACCCCTTCTTCCCGACAAGCCTCCTTTCTCCTTTCCTATGTGTTCCTTGGTGGTGGTGGTGGTTGTTTTCTGACCCCACTGCACTTCGTTAGGGATGCTTGTATGTGCACGGCTTGGGGGCTGTTTACCTGAGCAAAGACAATTTACCATGGCTACACACTGAGGAACAGGATTCCTCTCCATCAGCACCACTGACTGCCTGTATCTCCTCAGGGATGAGCTCCTCCCCAGTCTGGGAAGGGGTATTGGTGGATCCAGTTTTGTGCAGGTCACCACAGCTGCTACGAGTTTGTAGGTGCAATAGAGAAATAAGTAGTTACCTCACTCAGTTTCCCCAGTCCCATGGCTCTCAGATTGAGCCCTCTCCCGTACATGTCTCACAACTCTACAAGACTATATAGAGCGGGCTCTTTCCTACTTGTTCAAAAACCTTTTCCACTGGATGTGATAGTACACACACCTTCATTCCCAGCTTTTGGAAGGCAGAGGCAGGTGGATCTCTCTGAGTTTGAGGCCAGCCATAATGAGACCCTGTCTAAAAATGTTTTGATTAATTAAGCTAAGCAAAAGCCTTTCCCAGCTCAAGGCACTGAGTCCGTCGTCCTTCCCAGTGTAGGGTAAGTAGATGTTTGTTCCCGTCTTCTCAGGATGTAAACTCCCTGTGCTCTGAGTCACTTGGTCTCTATGAGGGGGATGAATAGACAGCCATCCTGGACGGTCTATGTGGCTTCCACAGGGGTGGCGTCCCATTTCTGTCGGCTCTTGTCCTGGGGGTGCGGAACATGGGTTTGCACATGACAAGGTTCTCCTCTCCCACACACTGGTGAAGAAGATCTAAAAAAGCTCCCCTTCCCTCACATGCTGTCTGCTGTCAGCCAGCAGGTCTTTGGGGTTCCCTGGAAGCCCCATGGAAGCCATGGAAGGAGTCTGGGTATGGCAGGTGGAGCCCGGCTGGACCTTGCCCCCAGAGCCCAGAGAGGCACTGCAGTGGGCCTGACTGCTGTGCCTGGCCTGTATAGACACTGAAGCCCATTTGTTGAGGGGAAATTCTCAACAACATGAGTGATTTTTCTAAGATCATCCTCTGTGCCTCAGAGGCCACCCCCCCCCCGCTCAGTGTGGGGGGGGCGTGGACCTCAGATTAGTGAATCAGATTCACTAGGGGAGTCAGCTTGAGAAGGCCTCACCCAGGAGACTACTGCTAAGAAGGACCCTCTGTCCTTTTAGCTAGCTTCTGGCCAACACTGATGCCCTCTGATGATGCGGCCTATGAATCTGCACTTTGCTACCCGGAAGGCTGTAAGAGGTGGACTCAGGAACCAGAAGTTGTGGAACCTCATCCAACCCAGTGTCTGCTTCCCAAGGTGGCCCACCCCTCCCTCAATCTCTCCCTCCCCAGCGGCTGCTGCCGGTGTACACAGCTCTGCTGGTAAAGTCTTTATCGGGAATGTCGCCCAATGCATTCATATCAAACAATAGCGCCTCATACATCATCCCTGCCAGAGGCCACCTCTGTTAGGACATGCACAGTCCATTACCCTGACGGGCGCAGGCCATGCGCAAAACAGATAACAGGTCCTGGCTGCGTGGGGATGCTTGGGGTGGGGAGTCGTCAAGGCATCTAAGAGCACTGAAGAGGCCCTGGACAGTTGCCACCTGGGAAGTTGGGACAAGAGACACCTGAGGCCCCGACACTATGAAGCAGGAGATAGGATGTTGATGGAGACCTAGATCTGAATCCTCTGAGGAGTGGCTTAACCTCTCTAAGCCCTGTTGTCCCCCTTTGTTAACAGAGTTTGAGAATAGTTCTTGGTTCCCATAGGGATGTTGGGGGTCCTGTGAAGAGAAGGCTGCTGGAAAGAGGCATGGGACTGGGGCATGGAGACACTGTCAACATATAGCAGCAACAGCGGCAGTCTTATAACCAAGACGCGCCCTATTTCACTTGCCTTCTGCAGGGACAGTCCTCTATGGTGGTCACTTCCTCCAGGATCCCGTGGCATGAGTAGAGAGGGATAACCCCTCCCCTCCACACAACTGTCCCCCAAAAGTGGAAACTGAGAGGAAGCCTGGACTGTGGAGATGCTTATCTTGGCTTGTAGAGAAGAAAGTGAAAGAAGGGGAGGGCTCTGATAAAGGGGTTCTGAGAAGGCCTGAGCCTCACCGTTGGGCGAGGAGGCGTAGATGCACCAGTAAACTGAGACACTGAAACATATACACCTTGAGAGGTGCAAGTGTTGACAGATCCACCAATTCGCTTCAACCTTGTGGCTGCTCCTAGGGGAAAGCCCCTTGTAAAGCGCAGATGTTCTCTCTGAAGGCAGGGTTCTCTCTGTCTTCCTGGATACTGTGACCTTAGGGCCCAGAACAATGTCTCCTCCCTGGGGCACAGTAGGTATGATAGATAGCGCTCAACTTGACACAGCTGGGAAGAGGGAACTTCAGTTGGGGAATTTCTTCTCTTGGACTGCCCTGTGAGAAGTCGGGGAGGCATTTTCATGATTGCCGAGTGGTGTGGGAGGGCCCAGCCCACTGTAGGTGGTGCCACCCCTGAGCAAGTGGTCCTGGGTTGTGTAAGAAAGCAGGCTAAGAGGCCAGGAGTGGTGGGGGCACACCTTTAATCCCAGCACTTGAGAGGCAGAGGCAGGCAGATCTCTGTGAGTTCAAGGCCAGCCTGGTCTACATAGCGAGCTCCAGGCCAGCTGAGACTAAATGGAGACCCTGTCTCCAAAAGGCCAAAAAAAAAAAGAAAAGAAAAGAAAGCAGGCTGAGAACAACAATCCAGTTCACAGTATTCCTCCATGGTCGGCGTTTCAGTCCCTGCTTCCAGGCTGCAGCCCTGCTTGAGCTCCTGCCCTGGCTTCCCTCTATGGAAGAATGTACTAGAAGCTGAAATAGCCTTTCCTTCCCAAGTTGCTTTTGGTCAGTGTTTTATCACAGCAATAAAGCAGCAAACAAGGACAGGAGGTTTCTGGTCAATCAGTAGAGTCCAACCGCTGGACTTCCCGTACTGAAGCTCCATCTTCTGGGCTCATGGTAAGCCCCTGGGTATGTCTCAGGGCTGCTCACATCTCCTCCTGCCTTTCAGCATAGCACAGATGCCTAGTAGGTGCTCACTAAACCCTGAAGGAAGAGCAAGCCCTGGGAGGACCTGCGTGTCCACACACCTGTGGACTCACCTGTTCTTCACCAGAATGTTCAAAGCTATGGTGGGTGTACGGGTTTCTTTGTTTTTTTTTGTTTTTGTTTTTTTGGTCTTTTTGAGACAGCGTCTCCCTGTAGCCCCAGCTGGCCTGGAACTCACTATGTAGACCAGGCTGGCTGAGATCCACCTGCCTCGGCCTCCCAACTGCTGGGATTAAAGGTGTGCTCCACCACAGCCAGTGCTATGGATATGTCTTAAGCTTGCCAGTTTTCCCATGTCCACCTCTACCAGGAAGGAGTACCCAGCTGGACATGGGCCTGGGAAGCAGATTCCCCACAGATCAGACTGTGGGAACCAGGTGTCTACTGGTTTCAGACCCACATTAAGTACCTTTTACTGTGAACTCAATGACTCTGGGGTTTTTTTGTATTTTTTTCATGTGTATGCATGTGTGTGGTATGTGTACATGTGTGTATGTATGTTTGTATGTGTATGCATGTGGAGGCCAGAGGCTGACAAATTGTATATCTTCCTTGACTGCTCTCTATTTATTGAGGCAGGGACCTCATCTCTTCTCTAGTCTGGCGATCAGATTGTCCTGGGATCCCCTACTTCTGCCTTTTATGCACTTGGATTCCAGGCAGGCCTCCTTCTCCACGCCTTCCTGGTCCCTCTATGGATGCTGGGGATCTGAACTCATGTACTGACACTTGTGTGACAAGTGCTTTATGTACTGATCCATCTCCCTAACTCTTGAACTCACTAAATCTTCACCCCTGCTCTGCCAGGCAGCCTGAGTGGTGGCTAACACAGACGCTCTAGAGCCCTGTCTCTTGGGTTCAAGTCCCAGCCCTGAAACTTTTTGGCTGTGCATCTTTGGACAAATAAGAGGCTCTGTACTATAGTCTTTTATCTGTGAATGAGATTAAGCTGAAGTCCTGGGCCGCTCATTCCCAGGGCTTCTGTCACACCTAACAGTGTGAGTTTGAACATGATAGAAGTGGGTTCCCAGAAGCCCCTGTCAGCTCACCCCATCATTCCCTTAAAACCACCAGGGACTTTGTACTGGATATGACTAAAAACTTTGGGCCTGTGTTCAATATCCTGGCAGGGGCTTGTGCCTGTAAGACCCCTGCGCTACAGTGGCAGCTGTTGCTCTCATTTTAGCGACAGAGTTGGCAGCTGGCAGAAGCCCAAGGTCAGAAGAGGACATTTTGATGCCCCTGAGGTGTGGTAACAGAATCAGTCTGAAAGGCTGGCCTTGCTGGGTGGCTGCCAGCTACAGTGCCCCAGAGCCTCCTGGCTCCCTTGTCGATGGCCCCTGCTGAGCTGGGCTGGGCTGGGCCTCTTTCTTCTATACCAACCTTACTGGATCCCTGAGCCCCAGAGGCCCCAGGGCCTAAAGCAGATAGGAAGTGGGCTGGGTGAGGGTTTGGGGCAGAGGAAGAGGCTCCTCAGGGCTGTGATTAAAGACTCCCATAATGGAGTCTGACGGGGGACCCATCCCCAGGGCTGGGCACGAGGAGAACCCAATGCTCAGCTGTGGCCCAGGGTCAGGGCTGCTGGATAGGGAGTGCCCCCACGGAGCCCCAGAGTAGTGAGCCCTGTGCTTCAGGAGCTGGGCTATGCATCACTTTACATGCCTTTCGGTGGGACCAGTGCTGACAACAGCCATTTATCTGACTGTTATTGGCAGTAAACTGGAGGAGGGACCACGAGCAGCAGGGCTGGGGGCTCCCTGGGAGTTTCCCACAGGCCGCAGGCTCAGGGAAGGGTGTGGAAAGGGCAGGGACCTTTACAGACTGCAGTGGGAGGAGGCAGGGAGGAGGTGGCCATGGTTACCTTCCTCTTCTTGGGACACAGGATGGGAATGAAAGAGGGCTAAGCTGGGAGTCGGAGGGGAGGTGCTAAGGCTGGAGGGAGTGGACAGTGTAATCCCTCACGGTTACAGGCATGGATCTGAACTTGGGACCCATATCTTGGTTTCTCCATTTGTTTAAAGGTTGAAAGAGTTCCTTAAGATATAGCCTCACAGGCATGGATCACATACTTACTCAGAGGACCCAAGGTAAACATTTTACCACTAGCTGTGTGTCCTGAGCCAGTGGAATGATGTCTCTGTGCCTCAGAGTCCAGTCTGGCATCAAAACCACGCCATGGGGATGTGGAAGGGTGAAGTGAGTGCATGAGCAGGCCTGTCATGGAGAATCTCCAAGAGTCTTCAAGAGTCTCCGCCACTGGCACCATCATTTCCAGATCTATAGCTCTCAGGAGATCCGAGGGGTGCTAAGAGAGAGCTGGAAGACCTGGAGGAGGATTGAGGCTTGCTTAGAAGAGGACAGTGTAAAGTTTTCTAGCCAAGGGCCATGGCATAGGCAAAGGCCACAGGGCAAGAAAGGAGCCGAAAAGAAGCCAAAGTAGCCAAGGTTATAAGCAACATGCCCTTTGGGTAAATCCCCAGCTTCAGGCTCTTAATCATTAAAGGGACATACAATTGGAATCTCCCGTCTTTGAATCTGTGAGGGTTAAAGGAGACTGTGTTTAGAGTTTCCAGCTGAGAGAGAGAGAGAGACAGAGAGATCTCAATAGCCTGAGGTCCCTTACTTGGGGACCCTTTCTCTGCACCCTCCTGGCTCCTGCCTCTACCTGCTGGCTTTGTGCCACATCTTCCTAGACCAGCCTGGGACCTGCAGAGATGCAGAAATCTCTGTCTGGTTCAGGAAGGAGCCGATACCCACCCACATGGAAGCTTCACCCCCATCAGAAGAAGCTTGAATGGCTACCTGGGCCTTACGTGTCACAGCCTTGTTACTGCTGCAGTTGCTGCTCCCTCTTCCTACCTTTGGCATTAGAAAAGCCTAGGAACCCAGTGACAATCCCCTTGGGTCTGCACCTGCCTGGGGGATGGCAGCTGCGACTCAGAGGTGGAGCCAGGCTCCCATCACAGCAGAAGGCTGCTAGAACAGAGAAGGCGTGATCCAAGGTCAGCTCAATCAGGTTCAGAGGGGAAGCCGGGGCCAGGAGAGAAGAAGGCTGTACCGTAGGAAGCTGGGACTGGCCGCACTGGCTTAGGATGGGTGCTTTCTACACGGTCCTGTTTTGTCAGATGAAGACTGTAGAAGGGACAGGAGTGCTTCTCCTACACCGTGGAAGGAAGAGGGCTGTGCATGCCTGTGGACTGTGTTCCACCTTAGTCCTGTCTTTTACTATGTGTCCTTAAACAAATCTCCTAGCCTTTCTGGGACTTAGTCTTAGCATCTGTAAAGTGTGATAGTATGTGATGTCTTACCTGTCTCATAATACTGTTTTAAAATTTTTACATTTATTTATTTATTTATTTATTTATTTATTTAGAGAGAGAGAGAGTGTGTGTAAGTGTAGGTCAGAGGACAATTAGGGAAAGTCGGCTCTCATTCTATTATGTGGGTTCCAGGGATCAGACTCAGCTCATGTCAGGCTTGGTAGCAAGCTCTTTATCCATTGAGCAGTCTTGCCAGCCCCGTGACTCTTTTAAAAAAGGCATTTAGACCTACCACCTGATCCATTCATACCACTCCTGGCTATTATACCCACAAGACTCATCCAATTGCAGAGATACATGCACATGTATGCTTATTGCAGTTCTTTTCACAATAGAGAAGAGCTGGAAGGAACCCAAGTGTCCCTCACCAGACAACAACAACAACAAAAATGGACTGGGTCAAATAACTGACTGAAACAGTAAACTTCTGCCCAATATAGTAAACTTCTGCATTCAAAAATTCAAAAAAAAGCTGAGAAAAATATGAAATTCATGTATGGAGGAATTCATTAGCTCTGGTGGGGTGGAGAACAGGGAGGGGGAGTGGGTTTAGATTTAAGAAATATTGTATGAAATACACAAAACCTCAATAAAAAATCCCCCCCCCCAAAAAAAGGCATTTAGCTGGGCGTGGTGACGAATGCCTTTAATCCTAGCACTTGGGGGGCAGAGGCAGGTGGATCTTTGTGAGTTCTAGGCCAGCCTGGTCTACAGAGTGAGTTCCAGGCCAGCTGGGGCCACAGGGAGACCCTGTCTTGAAAAGACCAAAAAAATAAAATAAAATAAAATAAAATAAAAAATAAGAAAGGCATTTATATCTGGCCTTCTTTCTTTTCTTTCTTTCTTTCTTTTTTTTTTTTTTTTTTAGACAGGGTCTCCCTGTGGCCCCAGCGGCCTGGAACTCACTCTGTAGACCAGGCGGGCCTTGAACTCACAAAGATCTGCCTGCCTCTGCCTCCCAAGTGCTAGGATTAAAGGCATGCGCCACCACACCTGGCTAAAAGGCATCTTTTATAAAGAGCTTGTGGAAGGGTCTGGCATGCAGTAAGTGTCCAATAAATGGCTTCTAGTCTTAACAGCGGGAGCTCAATAGACATCCTGTGGATGAGTGTGCCAGAGAGCCAGAGCCTCACCTCCTGAGCCATTCCCTCAGCATTTCTCAGCAGCAGGCCTTCTCCCTCGCCCAAATGGAAACCCAGTGTGTTTTAATCAATTCCACGGTTTGTGGAAGCCAAAAGCCCAGGTTAATGGAACAGAGGCAAATCCCCAGGGACTTCCCGCCCCTCCCTGAAAAGCCTTTTGCTTTCTCCTGCTCAGCCGTTGGGAAGCCACCGCCTGCACTCTGGAGGAGAAATTGAATAATTGATGCAATTTGAATAACACTAGGATTTGTAATGATATTGAAATGTAAAGATAAAAAGGGGCGTGAACAGGGGGGCTGAGAACGAAGGGAGAAGTTGTTAATGGGCTCTTAGGGGCTGGTGTGGGGGTCTCCACTGGAAGCAGGAGCTGAAAAGGCAGTCAAGAGAGGAGGCATTGGGTGAGGGGCGGGCTGGGAAACCTCCATCTGATGAGGGGGAAAACCATATTCATAAATAAGATGCGGAAATTTCTCTCGACTCAGCAGCGCTAACAGTTAGAGAGTGGATAATTATTTAAATGCCAAATCACTCCGTTCATTAGAATCCCAAATTATATCTGAAGAAATTGATTGCTCTGGGCAGGATGGAGAGCACTCTCCGGGAGAGGAACTGAGGATTTATAGGATCAGGGGAGGGTCTCCCAGGCCTCTGACCACGCCAGAGGTTAGAAGAGGCGGTAAGGCAGGAAGAGGAAGAAGGAGGAAGGAGGAAGGTAGCTCAAGAGCCCGGCAGAGCTGGGCGAGGCAGCGAACTCCTGTGACCCCAGCACTTGAGGGTTGAGGTAGGAAGGTAAGGGGGGCTTTAGGGTAAACACCTGGGTTCCAGCAGCACCCACAAGCAAGGCTCAGCCACCTGTCCCAACACGCCAGTGACAGAGAAGGTGCGGTGGAGAGGAGAGACATCCCCTGGGGCCCATAATGGGGAGAGGGACAGATAGAAGGGTCTAGTGGCCCCAAGTCCATCCTTGGGTTACTGACATGAACTTTAGGTTTAAACAGAGTGAGAATTGGATCTGGGGCAAGACTGTGTGCGTAATTAAGGATTCCTGCTCTAGGTGTGGTCTCCTTGATTGTAGCTTCGGCTCTGGTCCTGGAAGGTGGTCCAAGGAAGTCCTTGTCATTTGAGGGGACAAGGTGGTTCCCGGGCAATGATGGCTTCTGTTTGAGGGCATGGCCTATTCTCGAGGGTGGTCTGTTCTGTGAGGTTTGGCTTTTTCTCAGAATCCAGAGTCAGCAGGTTTAGGAGAAGGACTTACTTCTATGCCTTCATCTTTATGGACCCAACTAAGGATCAGGTGCTTTTTAGCAAAAGCCTGTTTTCGAGAGGAGCTCAAGTTCAAGGCCATTCTGGGATTTGCCTGAAATCTCAGCACTCAGGAAGTGAAGGCACAAGATCTGAAGCTGCAGACCCATCTGGGTGCATAGGGAGATTCTGCCTCAGTCAGTAGGGTGCTTGTCACACAAGCTCCTACAGCAAAAGCTGGGTGTGAGAGATGACAGCAGTTAAGAACACTTGCAGCTCTTCCAGAAAACCAGAGTTCAGATCCTAGCACCCAGATGGGGCCGCTTGTAACTAGCTCTCAGGAATCTGACGCCTTCTTCTAAGGTCTGAGGAAACCCATACAGATAGCATCCGCAGGCACACATGTGTGAATGAACACACACAATTAAATAAGCTAGGTGCAGTGGCATGAATTTGTTATTCCTGTGCTGGGAAGGTAAGACAGGAGAATTCTTGGGACTTTCTAGCCTGAAAGTCTAGGTGAACAGATAAGTTCCAGGTTCAGTGAGAGACCCTGCCTCAAAATACAAGATAGAAGGGGCCAAAGAGATGACTCAGCAACTAAAAGTACTTACTGTTCTCACAGAGGACCCAAGTTCAGTTCCCAGAACCCCTTTTAAGGGACTTAAAACTACCTATAACTCCAGTTCCAGGGGTAACCCCTCTTTCGGCCTCTGCACACACATGGCCTACACACACACACACACACACACACACAAACACTCACCATATAAAAACATAACAGACTGACGCTCAAGACCTGAATTTGATACTTCCTGGCTGTGGACATATTACCTTCCCTCTCTGAGCCTCAGTTTATCTAGCTGAGAAGTAGAATTAATATAAAGATCTTCTCTGTAGTCAAGATATATTCATTGCCCCTTGGCATAGCAGTGGAACCACGTCCCAGTAAATCCATCGTAAATTGAAAATACCATAAGTCAAAAATGCATTTAATGCCCCTGAGCCAACGACGATATAGCTTAGCCTCACCAATCTTAAATGTGCTCAGAACGTTGACATCAGCCTACAGTGGGTGACATCATCTAATGCAAAACCTATTTTATGATAAATTATTGATCTGGTCGTAGTGATACATGTCTTGAATCCCAGCATTTGGGAGGCTGAAGTGAGAGGATCAAGTTCAAAGCCAGTCTGAGATACACAGTGAGACCCTATGATGGTTAATGTTCATTGTGAACTTGAAGAATCTAGACTGACCTGGGATACCCATCACTGGGCATGCCCATGGGAGGTGCCATTCCCTGGCTGTGACCCTGGACTGTGTAAATGGAGAACTTGAGCTGAGTGGAAGTGTGCATTCATTACTCTCCGCCTACTGATTGTGGATGTGACCAGCTGCTTCAAGCTCCTGCCTCGACTTCTCCATGATGAACCATGTCCTTGAACTCTGAGCCAGAATAAGCCCTTTCTTCCTTAAGTTGCCTTTGTCAGAGTAATAAGTTACTCTGAAGAGTAACTAAGACAGATCCTGTGGGAGAAAGGAAGGAAGGGAGGAAGGAAGGGAGGGAGGGAGGGAGGAAGGAAGGAAGGAAGGAAGGAAGGAAGGAAGGAAGGAAGGAAGGAAGGAAGGAAGGAAAAGTTGTTGAGAACCTACTGTAATTTATCAAATGCAATACTGAAGGTGGAAAACAGAAGTGGCCTGAGTGTGCTCCTGACCTCTGCAAAGTCAAAAGTCCTCAGTTCATAAGTGGAGCCATTGAGCTGAGGGTGGTCTGTATGCTGCAGCGGAGATGCCTTCCCCACTGTGTGACACAGGACGAAGACCAGGTCCGGGACTGTGGCAGCTGGGGTTAAGGGCTGTGGGAGGGAAGCCTCCAAGAGCCCCACCCATGCTTTTCCCCTCTTTTCTTCCCTGTTCCCTAGTCACAGCCTAGGAGCTGAGCTAAAAGATGGAGACTGAGAGAGTGCGGGATTTGTGAGGCAAGCCAGGGACAGAGCCAAAGATCCCAGATACACAGCACCCCCCAAATCCCCTGCAAGGCTGCAATTCCCAGACTACTGAGACTGCCCTCTGGTGCCTGGGAGTCTCCCACACAGGCCAACAGGCCTTGGTGCATTATCATATCTGTGGCAGAGAGTCACAGGGCAGGTCAGTCAGTGACAATTCAATTATGGAAGGGACTCTGGGATGGCTGGCGCCCATCAGGCATGAGCGGATGGGGGTCCTGGAGCCAAGGCACAGGCTGGTCTGAGCCAGGACAGGAAACTTCCGAATATGTGCACAGCACAGGCTATGAGCTCTCTACCGACCAACTCAAGTGCCTCCGTACATTGTTTCTTCTTCTACGCTAGGCCTTCTGCTATGTTTTTAAGTCCCTTTGCTGTCCTGACAGGACCATATGCAGGAACAAAAGTCAAACAGAGCCCCAGAGAGGTAAAGCCAGCACTTCATGCAGCCCCAGAGCAGTTAGAGCAGGGTTTGTACCCAGGTCTGCTAGCACCCCAGGTACCCCACAGTCTATCTAGGTTATGCAAGTTCAGTACTGGCTCCCTCTTCACGATGGCTCTGGGTGGCCCTCTGGGTGCCTGTTTGCAGAAGAAGGCTGGGACTCCTTTGTCAACATCACACATCCTCTGTCTGGAGCCTCCAACCCACCCAGTTCTAGCCCCACCATTGTCATGGCCTCCTAGTCACCAGAGAAAGCCAACAGCAACACTATCCTCATCCCTTCAAATAGGAGTATAGGTTCCCACCAGACCTTAGGAACCTGACACAGAAGCCTAGTGGAACCTCATGCTTACTGGAGGCCACGTGGCACCCACAGCACCTAAGGTGGGGGGGCATGCTGTCTGGGCCTAGATGGAGAACTCAATCCTTCCTGCCTCATATATACTATTACTGGGATCATAGTGGGTCTAAATGCTTGGTGCTATCACAAGACAGTCTTATCCAGGGAGACATAGCTGTACTCCTTGTCTCAGAGGCATGCTGGGCACTTGTTTCAATATGCTCTTCTGGGTCTTATCCAGCCCTGCAGAGCCTACAGTATAGTGCCGTGGAGATACATGATACCAGCACCTGCTGATGACTCACCTGGCCCTGCTGGGGGCCCCTGATTCCTGGTAAAGGATGTGGAGCCTAGGCCATGGGGTAAGCTGCTGAGCCCCAGTTTCTTCATATGTTCCCAGGAATATTCACTTCTCAGGGATCCTGGCTCACAAAAGAGGGCCTGGTTCAATAAGGATGTCTCTTCAAGCATCCAGGTCCCGGGGGAGGAGAACGGAGCATCAGCCCCTCAAGTGGAGACAAGGGGTGTCCTGCCCCACGAAAGCCTCGTCAGCAGGGCCCGCTCCAAATCGATCCCCACCCCATTTTCACAGACCGTGTCAGCATCTCTTGGGATGGGCGAAGAAAGTGCCAGCGTCAGCACACCGCACACGCCAGACACCAGTGCTCTTTATTAATTAACCGCCAGATGTTAACTTTGCATCTTTTATCAGAGGGAGCTTTGTCACTGGGACCTTGTATGTCAAGCCATTAGGGACAGGCAGGAAAGCATACCTTGGGGACCCTGAAGTTGGCAGTGTGGCCCCCTCTTCCCTTAGACACACAGGCTCCCTCCCAGAGTTCCTCCTGCCCTGGCTTTGCCCTGAGCTGCCCTGGAGGTGTACGCGCAGCATTTGGTCTTTCATACTTTTGCTACCTGCAGCCACCTTGGTGAGCAGAACAGGCTCCAGCCCTGTAAACCAGTTAACCCAAATAAGCAGCCCTGTGACAAATTGGGGTCTGTGTCACTGAGGAAACTGACAAGGTTCCCAGAGAGGCCGAATGGCAGGTAGGGAGCCTAATTGAGATGGAGCGGTTTCCCTGGGGAGGATAAGGAGTGAGTAGAATCATGAAGAGGGCCAGGGGCAGAAGTTCCTGGTAGAGGGCACAGCAAGGGCAAATACCTGGAGCAAGAATGAGCAGGCATGCTTAAAGAACTGAACCATAGGCTGGAGAGATAGCATGGGCTACTCTTACAGAGGACCTGGACTCAATTCCCAGCACCCACATGGTGGCTAACAACCCTCCATAACTCCAGGTCCAGGGGAATACAACACCCTCTCTGACCTCCATGGATATTACAGGACACAGCTGCACTTACATATATCCAGGCGATATACTCAGACACATAAAATAAAAATAATAACTTTTTTTTTAAAGAACTGAACCAGGACGGGAGAGGCTGGAGTGCATCAAAGAGACGGCCACAGTGCTGGGAGGGCTGTAGAGCCTGGACCAGGTGCCGTCAGGAAAGGTGTGAGTTTCTTGTCTTGGAGAGCACTGGGAAGCCACAGCAGGCTTCTAAGCAGGGAACAGCTATCTCTCTAAAAGTTCTCTATAGGTGAGGAGAGGGTTGCTGTGAGATAGTTCATCTGCCAGGGAAGCTAGTCACTGAGTCATAATGGTTTGACAAGGATGTAGCATTTGGGAAGTGTTTACAGGGTGCCAAGAGGCATTCAGGTTTTGGTCCTCCCTGGGATGGGGGTGTGGAACGGAGGGGTGGGGAAGGAAGGACCTACCTGGACTCTTAAGTTCCTTACTCTAGCCACGCCTGAATCAGGTCCTGTTCCCAACATCCTCCAAGATGGAATTATGGTCTTCATTTAACCAACAAAATGGAGACCAAGAGTGCACAGCAGCCTGCTCAAGGTCACACAGAGAGGAGCAGCACCTTTGAACCAGGCCTGCCTACTGCAAACTGCCCTGTGCAGCTTCCTGATGCCTGATCATCTTACAAAGGCCACTGGGCAAAGCATACGCTGAGCTGTCCAGGCAGAAGGCCGTGGGTCCCAGCTCCAGCCTGGCCCCAGTCCACTGCATCACAACCCAAGATTAGTCCAGGGCTCTGTGAATGCAGATGCAGGCTAGTTTCATCCAGATAAACACCGCACCATCACCCCAGGTTGTTATTTTCTGCCCGATCCACGCACCATCTGATAAACAGGTGATTACTTCTCATTTACATATAATAAATATCACCCCCAGGAAGTGAGTGTGTGCCTGTGAGTGGGAGTGGAAAGCCGGGGCCTCATGTCTTATTTATGAGAAATAAACAAGAGCGCAAGCTGGCGTAATCAACACATATTTAATCTTAGTCACCCTTTTGACTCTAATCAGGCAGGATCTGAGAATGCTGTGTGTATGCAGTCTGTTGTGCACGTGTGTGTGTGTGTGTGTTTGTGTGTGTGTGTGTGTGTGTGTGTGTGTATACACAGGTTCTGGGGGATGCCTGGCCATAGTCCTCATCCCATCCCTGGTAGGCTAGTGGTTGGGGTATAAATTGCCTAAAAGGACTCCTTGACAGAAGTTGTTGGTCTTTTGTTCTGTTTTGTTGCTTTTGCTTTTCTTTTTTCTTAAAACAAGGTTTCCTGTAGTCTGGGCTGACCTCAAGCTTGCTGTGTAGCCGAGGCTGGCCTTGAACATCTGATTCTCCTGCCTCCACCTTCCAAATGCTGAGATTATATGTGCCAACATACACAACACAGTTTTTGCTTGTTATTTTTAATTTTTTGTTGTTGTTGGGATAGGCGTGGTGGCACAAGCCTTTAATTCTAGCCCTTGGGAGGCAGAGGCACTTAGATCTCTGTGAGTTCAAGGGCAGCCTGATCTATATAGTGAGTTCCGGGACAGCTGGGGCTATAAGGAGACCCTGTCTCCAAAAAATTTCTTTTGTACATATATTTATTTGGAAGGGCATGTGTTTGCCATGGAGGTCAGAGAGCTGCCTCCCTTCTTCCACCTTATGGGACTCCGGGGATTGAACTCAGGTTGTGAGGCTTAGCAGCAACCACCTTTACCTGCTGAACCATCTCCCCAGTTCCTCGTTTTGGGTTTTGTTGTTGCCAGTGTGTGTGTGTGTGTGTGTGTGTGTGTGTGTGTGTGTGTGTGTGTGTGTGTGTGAGAGAGAGAGAACAACTTTGTAGAGTTGGATTCCTCCTTCCACCTTTATGTGGGTTCCAGGAATCAAACTCAAGTTGCTAGGCTTGAGTGACCATATGGGCTAGAGACGAACTTCAGTCATCAGGTCTGTGCGCCAAGCCACTTCTCGCTAAGCCATCTCAGTGGCCCATAGCACAGTTTTGTTTTGTTTTTTTCAATGTTGCCAAAATATGTCTGAGCCATCAAAACTGCTTAAAGACAGCAATGTAAATTGCAATGTTAGCCACAGAGCTGTGTGGTGACATGCAGCATCACACATTTTTCCAGCAAGACAGGAAAGCAAAAGGGAAGAAGGGGGGGTGGAAACAGCGCCCAACTTTGCACCGTGAATCTGTCAGATGCTTACGCTTGCTAGAGCCAAGACCTGAACTGGGGACTCTGACTGTAAATACAGGACCACTGCATCATGCCACCTTCCTGATGTGGTAGGAAAGAAACCTGAGAGAAATCCTCAGTCTGGTTGCTCCCTGCCCTCCAGCTCCTAAACCATTGTTAGGGAAACTGAGGCTTTTAAAGGGAAAGGACCTGCCCACATTCATGAACAAAACCAACCGTGGCGGAGCTGGAATTCACATCCAGGTCTTAAACTGCTCTGAGGGTTCAAGCGAAAATGTCCATCGCTGTTTTCAGCATTCTGCGAGCTAAGGATCTAGCAGCCCTGCACGGAGATTCGTCCTTTGCTCTGTGAAGACTACATCCTAATTTGGGGGCCACGGGTGACTGGAAATGTGTTCTGAAGTCCCATTGGCTGCCTGACGGGTTCCTTGGGTCTATCCAAGTCGCAGGTGTTGGGGCTGAGTGTTCGGGCCACTCACACATATAGTGCTTGGCTTTCCCGGTAGGGGTGGCTGCCACTGGCCTGTCTTTTCTCTGCCCACAGCCCTGTCACTTTAACCATCTTGGGCCTCGTCACAGCATGGCAGTTGCAATGGAGTCCTATGTCTTCCATGGTAGCCAGCTTCGACCAGAGTTGACATTCTAAATCTTGGACTTTTTTCTGTTTTGGTATGTGTATTAGTCACTTTTCTGTTGCTGTGATAAAACACCATGACCAAAGGAACTTATAAAAGGAAGAGTTTATTTGAGCTTACGATTGACGGTTCCAGGGTCCATTGTGGCAGGAGGCATGGCGGCTGGAGAGGCATGGCGGCTGGAGCAGCAAGCCAGGGGTCACATCTTGCAAAGAGCACAGGAAGCAGAGAGAGAAGCAACTGTAGACCACGAGGCTTGTTAAAACTCACTAAGCCTGCCACCAGTGACACACTTCCTCCAGCACGGCCACACACCCCAAGACCTCCAAAAACAGTGCCACCAACTGGAGACAAATATCTGAATACCTAGAGCTTATGGGGGACACTCATCCAAACCACCACAGTATGCTTTACACTTATTTAATGTTTATGGGAAAGGTTTCATGCAAGCAAAAATGATTGGTGTTTTCCCTAAAAACTTAGGTAGCCTGGGAAAGTGCAAAGAGCAAACCCGGAAGTCACCCAAAACTCCAACACCCAGAAAACCACTCGGCAGCCATAACTGAAGCATACTGGCTGCAGAGTTCAGTTCCTGACCATGTGCTATGATGGTCTAAAAACAGACCACATCCCTCAGGTTTGTTCCTGAAGAGTAGACAGTCAAGAGGCAAAGCCCAGGAGTTCATTCATACAACAGGCCACTCCCAGTGGGCCTCACTGCCAGAATCTTTATGGACCCCAAACTCTCATCCCTCGGTGCCCTTTGGGGGAGGAAGGGCTTGTTGTACTTTGGTTTCTATTGCTGTGATAATATTTATCATGTGTTTGGCTACAATATTCATGACCAAAAGCAAATTGGGGAGGAAAGGATTTATTTCAGCTAACAGTTTATAGTCCACCATTGAGGGAAGCCAAGGCAGGAACCTGGAGGCAAGACCTGAAGCAGAAATCATGGAAGAACACTGCCTACTGGTCTAGTTCCAGGCCCACATTCAACTCACCTGCCTAGGGATGACACTGCCCACAGTGGAGAGGCCCCCCCGCATCAACCAGCAATCGAGAGAATGCATCATGAATGGGAAGAAGGCCTCAACTGGGATCCCCTCTTTCCAGGTCTCTGGACTTGGGTCAAGTTGACAGCTGCAGCTAACTATGACAGGGCTCTGCTGGCCCTAGGTGAAGTCTCAGCCATTCTAGCTATTACAGTTAATACTATCACCTTTACCACTGTCACTGCTGGGACCATGTGGACCACCATTGACCACCAAGAAGATGGCTGTCATTGCTGCTACCTCTATTCTACTATCACCACCACCATTTCTAGCACACTTATTGATGTCCCCACTATCACCACTAGAACTGTTGCTGCTTACATGGCCAGCCCCCTGTAGTGATTAAACAAATATTTTATGTTTATTTTAGGTGTATGAGTATATTGCCTGCATGTATGTAAGTGCACCTGTATTTTGCAATGCCTTCAGAGGTTAGAAGAGGGTGTTGGATCCCTGGAACTGGAGTTATAGATGGTTATTAACCAGCATGTGGATGCTGGGAACTAAATCCTAGTCTTCTGCAAGAGCAGCCAGTGCTCTTAATTGTTGAGCCATCTCTCCAGTCCCCCCTGCCATAGTAATTTTTATTGTTACTTTTAAATCCTCATTCAAGGGTAATATATATTCATGATATAAAAATTTAGAAATTATAGACAATTTCAAAGGGAAAAATGAAACTTACTTCCTAATGCTGCTGTACAGGGGCATCAGCCCTGTCTCCATACTCAGGGGAATCTGCGGGCCCTTCCGTGGCTGGCCACCACACACCTTCCCATTCCAATGGCCACCTGATGGACTTCAGCCAGAGCAAACCTCCAGCTCCTCAGACCCTCCTTCCTTTCTCCTGGCCTCTGGGCCTTTGTAATGTGCTGGTCCATCTGTGTGGCACAGTGCTCTCCTGGGCTCCCATGTTCCCTGGGCTTTGAGTGAATACATCAGGCCTTTTAGAAAGCCATCCTCAAGAGCCCCCACTTCTTTTTTGGGGGGGTCTTTTCAAGACAGGGTCTCCCTGTAGCCCCAGCTGTCCTGGAACTCACTCTGTAGACCAGGCTGGCCTTGAACTCACAAAGATCCGCCTGCCTCTGCCTCCCGAGTGCTAGGATTAAAGGCATGCGCCACCACACCCAGTGAGCCCCCACTTCTTAAGCAGGATTGAGGGTCCTGTAGGCCCTCGTAGTCCCTAAGCACCCCTATCAGAGCATCGCTTACTCTGTTGAATGATTCCTGTTGAGGTATCTGTCTTCCCCACTGTAGAAAATAGAGACCATGTTGGACCACCTCTCTGGATAGATCTGTCACCTAGTAAGGACTTATTATATGTGTTTGTGGAATGAACACATGAACACACAGTCTAAAAGCATTCTCTTGAAGAAGTAAGTTCAAGCCAGCTCTCCAAGGTGGTTCTGCAATGACCACGGCTCTGTTCCTCATGACAGGTCTTTTGCACTGGCCTTGACCTAGGTTATCCCCTGGAGTTCTGGTCCCAGGGCCAACATCTGCAGTTCCTGTTAGTTCTTACCAAGTGAACAATGTCAGACTCATGGAACTGAGCTCTGATTTTTCATAACCACCTGTGGACAGGCGGGATGAGTGGTCCATTTTCAAGAATCATTGTTGATGGTTTGGCAAGAGGCATTTCACTCAAAGTGTCCTCTTTTTGCTGAAAAGAAAAAAAAAGAATGTAAAATGTAAATTATCTCTTCATGAGCCACACTTAGAGCTCTGGGCTAGGCCTACAGAAGAGGCAGCAGAAGTGGGCTGGAGCAGGAGGAGGATAAAAGGGGGCAGAGGAGAAGCCAAGCCTGTCAGGGAGAAGGTGGTTAGGCAGTTCTGGGCAATGCAGTAGAGAGTCACAGCCCAGAGGTTGCCTCTGCATGTGAACAGGCTAAGAGAAAAATGTAGGCTGGGGGCAGTAAAGATGGCCCAGTGGGAAAAGGCAATTGCTGTGCAAGCCTGGAGACCTGAGTTTGATTCCTAGAACCCATGTCAAAGTGGAAAAAGAGAACCAACTCCATATAGTTGTCTTCTGGCCTCCGCGTGTGTACCATGGTATGTGCACACACATGTATGTTATGCATGCGCACACAGTAATAAATAATTTTAAACAAAAGCTCAGGATATTTTTGGCTAGCTTTTTTAAAAATCCAGAGACTGGAAGCAACTGAAGTGCCCCTCAGTAAAGGATTTGTGTCTGTCAGCTTTCCACTACTGTAACAAATACCTGAGCTGCTCAGCTTATAAGGAGGGAAGGTTCATCTCAGTCCATGGTTCTATGCTCCATTGCCTTTGGGCTAACAGTGAGGCAGTCCATGGCCGGGAACCTGTGGTGAAGCAAGATTGGTAACTCATGTTGTCTGGGACACAAAAAAAGTAGAAGCAGAGGAGTTTCCACAATCCCCATCCACAGCACGTCCCCAGGTGACTTAAAACCTCCCAGTAGGCCCTACGTCTTAAAGGTCCCTCCACCTGCCAACAGCACCATGAGGGACAGACTTTAGGAGGACACTTATTCTGGCCAGAAGAGAACTGATTAAATGCAAATGTAAATCTGGTACACCCTTGTAATCCCAGCATTTGGAAGACAGAGCAAGAGGCTGAGGAGCACAAGGCCAGCCTCAGCTATATAGGGAGAGAGAGGCCAGCCTAGGCTACAAGAGACCCTGTCTCAAAAATCAAAACCAAACAGAAATGTGATATAATGTGTCTGTGTAAATGGAGGACTAGGCAAGCTAGGTAAGAGAGTAGGGTGTTTGCGTAGGGATCAATAGATTCAGAAGCAGATGGGGAGATGCTTTTGGGTGAAAAGCAAATTAATTCTGAATTATCATTTATTTTTATTTTTGTCTTTTTGAGAGAGGGTCTCCATGTAGCCCCAGCTGGCCTGGAACTCACTATGTAGACCAGGCTGGCCTTGAACTCACCGAGATCCACCTATCTCTGCCTCTCAAGTGCTGGGATTAAAGGTGTGTGCCACTATGCCTATCTTGAGTTACCATTTATGTCAAAGAAAACATGCATGTGCTTGGTGGACATTTAGAGTGTAAGAGTCATACCTTTGGCCAGGCATGGTAGCACCTTCCTGTAATCCCAGCACTTGGGAGGCAGAGGCAAGTGGATTTCTCTGAGTTAAAGGCCAGCCTGGTCTACATAGTGAGTGCCAGGACAGCTGGGACTACAGGGAGACCCTGTCTCAAAAAGAACAAAATAAATAAATATATAAATAAATAAATAACCCAGTCATATCTTTAAGGCAGGTGGAGCTATGTGAGTTAGAGGCCAGCCTGGGCTACATAAGGAGTTTCCTGCAGTCAGGGCTATATAGAGAGACTGTGTCTAAAGAAAATAAACAGTATGCATATATATACTCTATTATACACACACACACACACACACACACACACACACACACACACGGAAGGCTGTAGCTCACTGCTAAAGCTCCTGTCTAGAATACACAAGGCCCATCCCCAGCACTGAAAAGAGTTACACAAAAATCTCTTAGAACTACGGGGCTGGAGAGATGGCTCAGTGGTTAAGAGCACCGACTGCTCTTACAGAGGACCTGGGTTTGATTCCCAGCACTCACGTGGTGGCTAAGAACCATCTTTAACTCCAGTTCCAGGGGAATCCGACACCCTCTTCTGACCTCTGCGGCATTGCATGACACAGGTGCACCAATCTACATGCACACAGTACATTCATACACACACAAAAATAAATAAAAATTTTTTAAAAATCTCTTATAGCTGCATGCTCTGGGGTGTGAGACTGTAGAACTGGGGACAGACAATGGGGACGAGAACTGGGGATGGGAACAGTGGGGACAGACGAGCATGGGGACAGGGACAGTGGGGACAGACGAGCAGTGGGGACAGGGACAGAGGGGACAGACGAGCATTGGGACAGGGACAGAGGGGACAGATGAGCAGTGGGGACGGGGACAGAGGGGACAGATGAGCATGTGGGACAGGGACAGCAGGGGACAGACGAGCATGTGGGACAGGGACAGAGGGGACAGACGAGCATTGGGACAGGGACAGAGGGGACAGACGAGCATTGGGACGAGGGACAGAGGGGACAGACGAGCATTGGGACAGGGACAGAGGAAGGACGGGAGACGAGCAGATTGGGGGACGGGGACAGAGGGGACAGATGAGCAGTGGGGACGGGGACAGTGGGGACAGACGAGCATGGGGACGGGAGACAGAGGGAAGACAGCATGAGCAATGGGGACGGGACAGTGGGGACGGAGCGAAGCAGTGGGGGGGACGGGGACAGTGAGGACAGACGAGCAGTGGGAGGGGACAGTGGGGACAGACGAGCATGGGGACGGGGACAGATGGGGACAGACGAGCAGTGGGGACGGGGACAGAGGGGACAGATGAGCATGGGGACGGGGACAGTGAGGACAGATGAGCATGGGGACGGGACAAGTGAGGACAGATGAGCAGTGGGGAGGGGACAGTGGGGACAGACGAGCATGGGGACAGGGACAGTGGGGACAGAGAGCATGAGGACGGGGACAGAGGGGACAGATGAGCATTGGGACAGGGACAGAGGGGACAGACGAGCATGGGGACAGGGACAGAGGGGACAGACGAGCATTGGGACAGGGACAGAGGGGACAGACGAGCATTGGGACAGGGACAGAGGGGACAGACGAGCATTGGGACAGGGACAGAGGGGACAGACGAGCATGGGGACGGGGACAGAGGGGACAGATGAGCAGTGGGGATGGGGACAGTGGGACAGATGAGCATGGGGACGGGACAGTGGGACAGATGAGCAGTGGGGAGGGGACAGAGGGGAGCAGAGAGCATGGGGACAGGGCAGGGGACAGAGAGCATGGGGACGGGGACAGTGGGGACAGATGAGCAGTGGGGACGGGGACAGTGGGACAGATGAGCAGTGGGGACGGGGACAGTGAGGACAGATGAGCAGTGGGGACGGGGACAGTGGGACAGATGAGCAGTGGGGACGGGGACAGTGGGACAGATGAGCAGTGGGGACGGGGACAGTGGGGACAGACGAGCAGTGGGGACGGGGGACAGTGGGGACAGATGAGCAGTGGGGATGGGGACAGTGGGGACAGATGAGCAGTGGGGATGGGGACAGTGGGGAGAGACGAGCATGGGGACGGGGACAGTGGGGACAGACGAGCAGTGGGGACGGGGACAGTGGGGACAGACGAGCAGTGGGGACCTGAACTCCGGATCCTCCTGTCTCCACCTCCTAAGTGTACTGGGATTATAAGCATGTACCACTCTTTCAGGCTTTTTTTTTAGACAGGATTTTGCCATTAGCCCAGGCTGCCCTCAAACTCAAGATCTTCCTGCCTCAGTCTCCCAGGTGCTCCCTGTAGCCCCAGATGGCCTGGAACTCACTCTGTAGACCAGGCTAGCCTTGAACTCACAGAGATCCACCTGCCTCTGCCTCCTAAGTGCTGGGATTAAAGATGTGTGCAGCCATGCCCAGCTCCAGCTCTGTCAGTTTTTAGAGTAGAAACAATTGGCTGCGGTACCTGGCAGAGCTGGTCTCTGGCTCTAAGTCGTTCCTTTACCAGCTGGGTGGTATTAGGCAAGTCACTTAGCCTCTCTGAGCACCAGTTTCCTCTGTAGCAAAATCAGATGTTAACCAAAGCACAGTGGAGGGCCACAGAAGGCAGAAACTTGTGCTCCTCCAGGGGAATGGCGGCCCTCCCATAATGCCCTGCTGGCGGCCCTCCCATAATGCCCTGCTGGTGACTTAGCTCCCATTCCTGTGCTGTTTAAAATGTTACAGAGCAGAAGTCCCAGGGCTGGAGAGGATGGCCTAGCTGTTAGGAGAGCACCAACTGCTTCTTGCAGAGGGGGGGGTGGTCCCCAGCACCCACTGGTGGCTGAGAACGTTCTGTAACTCCAATTCCAGGAGAACTCCAGTTCCAGGGGGAATCACACACCCTCTTCTGACCCTCTTTGGCATTGCCACAATACGGGTTGCACAAACTATATGCAGACAGTACATTCATCACATAAATAAATAAATAAAAAATAAATAAATAAAAAATAAAATAATAAAATTTTAAAAAATGTTTACAGAACAGAAGTCCTCTAGCAAACTCAAGGAAAGTTTCAGGTAGACATGAAGCCTTAGGTAGAAGGCCAGTGTGTGTGCACAGGAACTGGGACACACTGTGGCCACTGGAGGTGACAGTCACACCTGAAGCAACTGACTGGCTTCTGGCTTTTCTGTATTCTGTACCATTTTGGGTGACAACATAGCTTTGGAGAACTCCCCCTGCACAGAGGTGGACTGGGCCCAGAGTCTTGGGGCCACAGGGGAAGGAGGGTTCCAGGGCCAGACTGTTTCAGGTTCAGGGTCACAGGGGACGGTTCCTGGGTCAGCCTGTGGCTTTGACACAAACTGTGTAGACAGATAAGGTCTTCCCCCCACACCCCACACCCCCACACCCAACCCCCACACCCCACCCCCCACACCCCCCCACACCCCCCACACCCCACACCCCCCACCCCCACTCCCCTGCCAACCTGAAAGCTGGGATGGGGATGAGATGAGCTTGGAGCTGCCAGAGGCCACACTAGCTAAGAACAAAGCCACTACTAAAAAAGCAGAGAGGAAAACGGGAAGGGGAAGCCAGGTGATGCCTGAAGAGCTGATCACACTGTGCCTGAAGCCCCTGCCACCCTCTGCACTTTCTTGTTGCAATAGCCAGTGTGGTCTGGCAGGCTAGATCTTCTGTCATTTTCAGTCAAAGGACCCAAATAGCACAGTGATTCCCAGTGCTCACCAGGAAGGCCAGGGAAGGTGTGTTGACCCATGCAAACATCTGAGAGCAGAAGATAGGTCCACTCTCACTGTCTTCTATCAGCTCCACATACAGCTCAGGTCCGTATTTGGCTTTGGTTACCCAGTGTCACAGAAATCCTGATTCAGAGCTAGGGATGGAACTCAGTTGCTGGAGTGTGTGCCTAGCATGCGAGAAGAAGCCTCGGGTTTGTTCCCAGCACTACCTTAACTACTATGTATGACAGTGCACACTTATAAGCCCAGAACTTAGGGGGTGGAAATACAAGGATCAGGAGTTCAAGGTCATCCTTAGCTATATAGCAAGTTCAAGGCCAACCTTGGCCAAATGAGACTGTTGAAAGAAAGAAAGTATGGGGAAAAGGAAAGAAGGAAAGGAAGGAAGGAAGTGGAGGAAGGGAAAGAGGAAGGGAGGGAAGGAAAGTTCCTGATTCTTGGGTTAAGTATTTAGTATTGAGCTTAGGTGTTATGAGGTAGCAAGCCAGTCTAAGTTCAAACTGGCAGCAGCTGTGTGACCTGGGGCAAGTTGCTTGAGCTCTCTGAGTCTTATCCCCCTCTCACTCCACCCTTACTGGCAGGTTGGGATGAGAAAATGAGCCAGCTATCCTTAAATATCGTCTAGCACCTGTTTGAGGAAAAGTCTTCTTAATATTCTGTGATGTTGGCATCACCAGAGCACCTGTGTGCTGTCTGCCTGGGGCTGGCAGTGTCCCTGAAACAAAGTTCACCTGCTACATCCGGGTCTGTGACTACACCACGAGATGGACGGGGGAGGGGGCCTCGCGTTTTCAAAGCATCCTTGCACCTGTGTGTCTGATTTAGAATTCTGTAGACAGTGACCTCAGAGTCAGGCTTCACGGACACAGAAACCTCTAGAGAAGCTTCAGGGAAGTGAGCTTGAGCACACAGAGTGCAGCTTCCTGGGTGGGGAAGCACTCACTCACAGGAGGCTGGACTCCAGGTAGGGAAGCATCCCACAGCAGGGGGTAGGCCACAGGCAGCCTGCTGAGTCCCAGCTTCCATGGGCGCCCAGTAGGCCTGGGAGGTCCCAGCTGCCTGAGATGGAAGTAAGTATTGAGCAGGCAGAACTCTTGCTTGCTGGGTAACACAGCTGGGTTAACACAGGGTTCTGGGAGGTGGAGATCAACCCCAGAAGCCCTGGCCCAGGCAGCTTCACATCAGCCTTCCAAGCTCCTTTCCTTCCTTGGCCCTTCCGTGTGCCTAAGTGGGGCCTTCCCGTCTCACTGGTGCAGAACTGAGGTCCAGGGACGGGAGGATACCCCACAGGGTCTCTCAGGAGCAGTCTCTGCTCGGAACTCCAATCCTGAGGTGCCTCTTCCTGTGGTTCCCCTGAAAGAGGCAAAGTGGGTATATGGGCCTGTTTGTGGCATGTGCTGTGGAGGAGACACATTCCTGGCTTGTGCTGGGAATCACAGACTTCCCTCTTCCTTTGCAGCCCTGGGGGATAGCTCACCCAAGAGGAGTTGCTGTGCAGCAAGTGAATCTGTATGTCCTCCCTCTCCTCCTCCTCCTCTTCCTCCTCTTCCTCCTCTTCCTCCTCCTCCTCTTCCTCCTTCTCTTCCTCCTCTTCTTCCTCCTCTTCCTCCTCTTCCTCCTTCTCTTCCTCCTCTTCTTCCTGCTCTTCCTCCTCTTCCTCCTCCTCTTCCTCCTTCTCTTCTTCCTCCTCTTCCTCCTCTTCCTCCTTCTCCTCTTTCTCCTCCCCTCCTCCTCTTTCTCCTCTTCCTCCTCCTCCTCCTCCTCCTCCTCCTCCTCTTCCTTCTGTTTTTCTCTTTCCCTTCCTCTTTCCAGTATTGAGGGGATGACAGGCAGACACTCTACCACTGAGCCACACTCTCAGCCCCTTTCTTTCTTTCAATGTAAGTTGCTGGTAAGTGGGATGTTTGGAGTTCTGGAAAATTTAAAAGCAACAGCAAAGTTGCTTACATTAGATACATGCTCTTGACAGAATCCTGAGGGACAAGGAATCCTCAGTCTGGGGTTCAGTCCTGGGCCTCCACCTCAGAGCGTTGTGAGGGGTCTCTACAACAGTTGGGCCCTTCAAAGATGCCACTTCCTAGGACAGCCCTGCCTTTCTGGTCCCTCTAACCTCTTCTGTCATCTCCCTAGCCTAGCCTCACCTCTCTTTCTCTGTTTCTCTGTCTCTCCAGCCCCGTTGGCACTTTGTACCAAGAGGCAATTTATAAAGCAGATGTTTACTTCGGAGTTTTACACACACTTGGTGCCTCGCCAAACGTGATAGTAATTGGAAGCTGTGTTTAATTACTGATCAATGTAAAGTTAGGATGAGACAGGCCTGGAAATGCCTTTGGTCTAGACTTTCTTCTCTGCCTTAGAGACAGAAGAGGACCCTGGCATCCTGGGTGTAGCCCATCCGGGGCAAGGCTGGGCAGGGCAAGAATGGGCTATGTGGCTTTGATCTCTGGGAAGTAGCCTTGGGAGAGGACAGCAGCTTCTGTTGGATTGTCCCTGGTCTTGCCACCCTACTGTTGATGCCTGCTCTGTGCTAGGCCCTAGGCCGAGATGGATGAATTTCCCCCAGGGCCTGGGGTAGGTCATATACAAAGGTGAGCTTTCAGCCTCATACAGGAGAGCAATGATAGCTGGGCTCAGCCATAAAAGTGACAATCTAAAAAAAAAAAAAAAAAAAAAAGTGACAATCTGTGACTTCCAAGGCAGGTCATTAGGGACCTCACAGCCCCTGTTTTCTCTTCTGGGTCACTTTTTCCTGGGAAGCCAGAGCATGTCATGGGGACACTTAGGGAGCACTGTTAAGGGATCCAGGTATGGAAACTGGACACCACTGTGAAGACCACATCCTCCAGCCCCAGTTGGGCTTTCAGAGGTCTGTGGCCTATGAACAAGACCACTGTAGCTATGTCCTCATGAGATATCCTGGCAGAGCCAAGGAAGCCAGTCCCAGGCTCTTGATGACAAACTCTGAAGGACTACATGCTTATTGAGTTGTCACTGCATCGTAGACTTCCATGGGAACGAAGGAAACACAAGGAGGCCTGAAATATTGGGAGCAACAGATACGGCAAGAAATGTCCAGCTATGTACTATTTGTATTTTATGTGTGTGAGTGTTTGCCTGCATGTATGTAAGTGCACCATGTGTATGCAGTGCCCACAGAGGCCAGAAGAAGGTGAATACATTTACATGTATTCAGGTAATAGAGTCATATGCATATAAAATAAAAGTATAAATTATTTTTTAAAATAAAGAGACCAGAAGAGGACATTGGATGTCTTCCTCTACTTTTCTCACTATTCCTTTGAGGCAGGGCCTCTCCCCGAACCTGGGGCAGCCAGCAAGCCCCAGCAATGCTCCTGTGTCCACCCCACTTATAGTTGGCATTATAGGCGTGTGTGGGGCCACAGGCTTACCAACATGGGTGCAGGGATCTGAGCTCTGGTCCTTATGATTGGAAAGCAATTTCCCTTAGCCGCTGAGCCATCATCTTCCCAGTCTAGACATTTATTTATTTATTTATTTTTGGTGTATGAGTGTTTGCTTGTATGTATATTCACCATGTGTGTGCACTACCCATAGAGATCAGAAGAGGGTGTCATATCCCCTAGAACTGGAGTTACAGATAAGGTTAGGTTCCATGTGGGTTCTGGGAACTGAACCTGGGTCCTTGGTAAGAGTAGCCAATGATCCTAACTACTCAGCCATTTCTCCAGCCCTGATATTGATATTTGATGTGTGATATTATAATACTACAATCACAATAAGTGTGAATGAGCTAATTTTATCAACTAAAAGGACAAATACTATTTCATTCCATCCCCACAATAATATAATTTTACATATATAAATTATAAAATATAGAGTATATAAATATATTATATAAAATAATATTATTGTATCATTTTACAGATAAAGAAATGAAGGTTTAGATTAGGGAAGAAACGTTCCCACATCTCCCAGCTCAAGAGTGATGAGGTTGGGATTTGAACCCAGGCCTTCAGACCACAAAGCCCAGTAATTATAACACTGTATTTTTTGTTATTTCTTTCGGGTGAAAGAGAAAAGTGAGGTTCAGAACGAGCCTCCCAAGGTCACGCAGCAAATTGTTTAAAAGCTAGAGACAGAACCAGGAGCCTGGCTTGTGATCTGCTTACTGTCTATTGACTTAGGAATGCTGCTGTCCAAGCACAGGAGTCTTGGACTCTTCTCTTATCAGCCATTGAAAACACCTGAGAGTCTTGGGCTTGGCCATGAGACCCCATGGGGTCAGTCTGTGGGGCTCCTCTGGAGGGAGGACACTAGCACAAAGCAGGGGTGCAGGGTGAGGTGGCTCGATGCATTGAGCTGAACTCCTGTAATTACATCAGCCTCAGTGTAATTTGTATCTGGGTGATGAATGTCTGCATTTTCGGGCCTGATTGCCCTATTTACATTTGGGATTTGCTGATCTATTATTAATGTCTCCTGGGTGAAGGGCAGCTAGGGAGCCCCCTTTCCTTGGATCTCTGAAACATGAGTTCCCCCTGCACCCTCTCCCTTCTACATCTGACTCCAGCTTTCCCAGACTTCTCTTGGACCAATGTCAGCAAGGCTAAGTTGGGATGAGATGTTCCAACCTCTAGAGGCCTGTGCACACACTCAGGCCCAGGTGGCATCTCCCAGCTCTGCCACTTGATAGCTGTGTGACCTTGAGCAGGTTACTTCATGTCTCTGTGCTGTTTCTTTGCCAGCAAGATGGGAATGGGAATGGTAACCTTGTGCATCTCACAGAATTGTTGAGGATTAAATGAGCCACCAGAACCCACATGCCCCATACATGTAAGTGCCAGATACCTACTTGCTGTGTAACCCTTATTATCATTTTGTGGTTACTGTTGTTTTGCTTTTATTTTATTATTATTATTATTATTATTATTTTTTTTTTTTTTGGTCTTTTGGAGACAGGGCCTCCCTGTAGCTCCAGCTGTCCTGGAACTCACTCTGTAGACCAGGCTGGCCTTGAACTCACAAAGATCTGCCTGCCTCTGCCTCCCAAGTGCTAGGATTAAAGGCGTGCACCACCACACCCGGCTTCGTTTTGCTTTTAATCTCTAGCTCCTCCTACCTCAGTTTACCTGGTGGGGGAATTACAGATGTACAACAGCCCAGCCCAGCAGATTATTGTTTACCTGACTGAAACATAGCAGGTATTGAGTCATTTTAGTGAAGGGGCCGGGTGGCGCACGCCTTTAATCCCAGCACTCGGGAGGCAGAGGTAGGTGGATCTCTGTGGGTTCAAGGCCAGCCTGGTCCACAGAGCGAGCTCCAGGACACCTGGTACTAAAAGGGAGACCCTGTCTCAAAAATACCAAAAAAAGGGGAAAACTAAAAAGAAAAAAAAAAACAAAACACATCTTAGTGAAGGGATATTTAAACATATTCTCTGTGGATGAGCACTGGCTCTGCAGCCCCTGACTGAGGACTGGAACCTGGGCTGGCCACCTGCTGGCAGAAGAGCCAGGCAGCCTGAGCCTCCTACCACAGCTGGGTAGGGGACCTTGCAGAACTCCGCCCCACTGGCAGGTGACTGGTGCTATAGATACTGTGGGGACCTGCTCAGCTTATTTTCCTGCAGGGCTGTAAAGGAGGAAGTGGCTTCACTGCTATGCAAATGAGCATTCAAATTAAGTTAATTCCTTAAGCTGCCAGAGCCTCCCCAGGCAGATAGCCTCTATTTTTTTTTTTTTTTTGTCTTTTTGAGACAGGGTCTCCCTGTAGCCCCAGCTGGCCTGGAACTCACTCTGTAGACCAGGCTGGGTTTGAACTCACAGAGATCTGCCTGCCTCTGCCTCCTGAGTGCTGGGATTAAAGGCATGTGCTACTATACCCAGCAACCAACCAGCTATTTTTATTTATTTATTTATTTATTTTTTATCTTTTCGAGACAGGGTCTCCCTGTAGTCCCAGCTGTCCTGGAACTCACTCTGTAGACCAGGCTGGCCTTAAACTCACAAAGATCTGCCTGTCTCTGTCTCCCAAGTGCTAGGATTAAAGGTGTGCGCCACCATGTCCAGGGCAACCAGCTATTTTCATCAAGTGATGGGGGAATGGAGATACTGGACAGGAGTCAGAAGGTATGTTCCCAGATGATCACATGCACATAGACACATGCAGAGACATTCCACTCATAAATCAGCACCCTCATGCAAACATGAACGCACACACATGAGCGTGCAGACATCTATGGTAAAGTCCCAAGGGGAAGGCTAGAATGTGTACGTGGTGGTGCTGTGTGGCCTTTCCTGAGTCCTGTACCTCTCTGAGCTTCTGCTCTCTTCCCCTGTAAAATGTGATGAGCCATAGCTAGCCTAACTAGCCCACATCTGGTTGTGGTGGGACTGAATGAGACAGAGGATAGTGTCTGGATAATACCAACTATTAACTTGACAGAGTCTAGAAACTTCTAGATTCGGTTAATTGAGGTAGGAAGATCCACCATGAATGGGGGCAGTACCATCTCACGGGCTCTCTGCTCACTGAGCACCAGCGTCCATGTCTCTCTGCTTCCTGACTGTGGACGTGATGTGACCAGCTGCTCACACTCCTGCTGGCATGCCCGCCCCTCCACGGTGGACCCTCGGACTTTGAGCCGAAGTAAACCCCTCCCTCCTTAGGTGGCTTTTGTCAAGTATTTTTCACAGCTATGAGAAAAGAACAGTGAGAGGTGGTGCTGTTAGGTGTGGTGTACGCACTCAGTACCTGGCGGCTGCTATGAGTGTCTCCCTGGAGAAAATGAAGGCTGGAAGAAGCAGTCTGAGGTCCAAGCGGCCCTAAGGCCCTGTGGCTCTGATTTTCCTCAGAGTTGGCTGGCCACCTAGACTGGGTGGAGGGAGGTGACTTTGTGAAGTTTCTAGAAATTGGGACCCCAAATGGAGGTGCTGCCATTCTTCAACTTTGCCAGCTTCTTGCCTGTGTCCACAGTGTCACGTGAGGAAACTGATACCAGAGCTGGGTCAGCCAGAGTCACTGAGATCAGCCCAGGGCTAGAGGCAGGACGGTGCTGGGAGTGTGGTCACTCGGGCTTCTGCCGTTGATGTCTTCTCCACCTTCCTCTCCTCTGAGAAGAGAGCAGGGCGTGGGGGCCTAGGCTGCATGCCCTGTTCAAGATGTGATGCCTCAAGCAGTGCCCCCAAATTAAAACCGAAACTGTGTGAAGATGGGAGTGAGGGTTCAGTACACCCAGCACCTCCTGTCTCTTTCTATCCCACTTTACCTTCCTTTCTAGTTGGTAACCTGAGAATCCCAGGTTCAAGGCCGTCTGGTGGAAAAGCAGCAGTTGGGACCTGAACTTGTTTCTGCCCTCAGTTCTGGAGCCCTGGGGCCTCCCAAGTGCAGTGAAGCAGAGAAAAAAGAGTTTGCAAACTGCACCTGGCCTGGTGCCCAGCACCAGGGAGGTCATGTGTGGCCCCAGGTGCCCATAAGGAAGCATCTCCTGTGCCCTCCGGGAAGGGCCCCATCTCCCTGTGATGCCAGGGAAGGTCGGCAGCAAGCACATTAAATAAGGCTATAAATTTATCATGAAGGCTTGGAAATGAGCAGAGCTTATCATTTATGGATGGAATAATTAAGCCACTGTGCTCTGCAGGTTCACTGAGGCCTGTGCCGAGGTGCCAGGCACTGCCAGCAGCTGAGCTGGGAACCGATTTGGGGCATCTGGTGGCCTCCCAATTCTGAGGATTTCACTCTGCAGTCTAGGGTGTAGAGACTCCAAGCAGTCAGCTGGGTAGGTCCGCCCCATGATGTCATAAAATTGGCCAAAGGCAATCCAGGGACATGCTTCTCTGAAGCTCTGTCCATGTGAAGGCACGTCCACCTCCTTAAAAGGAAGCTGTGGTCCTAGGTTCCTAGCCCAAAGAGGTCCCTGATATGACAGAAGTTTGAGGAAGCTGGTCTGACCCATCTTCAAGTGTTGACTCAGCTGTGCTCCAGCTCTTTTTCTCTGGACTTTGCCTCACCGCTCTGTGCCTTGGTTTTTCTCCTCTCAGCGATGAGCAAAATGGGCTGAGGAGTAGGCCATCTGATAAGAGTGCTCACCTCACATGCGCAAAGCCTGGATCTGATCCTTGCCATAAGCATGTCCTGCATGCCTGCAATCCCAGCCCTTGGGAGGCTGATACAGGAGGACCAGAAGTTCAAGGTCATTCTTGGCTGCATAGCATGTCATGCACCCCGCACACACCATGAACACAATAATATAATTTTAAGTTAGGTTAAAACAGAAATGGTAAAGCACTCCTCCTTAGCAGAAGTGTGTGATCAAGTTAGATGAACCCTGTGATATCGAGCACTTCATGAGGGTGCAGCCCAGCATACTTGTCCCATAGACCCAGGATTTCATTGATTCTCCTGATGGTCCTGATGGTAGGCAGGAATCAAAGCTCAGAGAGATAGTGGGACTTGACCAAGGATGCACAGCAAGTGAGCAAGGCATGGCGCCTACTTCCTTCCCTGCCATTGGTCACTCATGGAAGGGCTCAGCCAATTCCCCAGCAGAAGACCGAGACTCCTGGATCCAGCTGCTCCAGGTCATCGGTGAACATTTCTGATGCTGTCCTCTGGCACTGCAGTACTGACTTGATTTTATTCTACAAATACGTCTCCCAAGCAGGTGCCACAATTCTTCTTCCTATTTCACGTGTGTGTGTGTGTGTGTGTGTGTGTGTGTGTGTGATGTATGTGAGAGCATGCACATGACATGGTGTACATGTTCAAGTCAGAGGATATCCTTGGCTTTTGGTCCCTCCTTCCACGTTGTTTGAGACAGGGTCTCTTTATTGTTTTTTTACTGCATAGGCCAGGCTGGCTGGACCCTGAACTTCCAGGATTCACCTATCTGTCTCTCATCTCCCCATAGGAGTGCTGGGATCACAGGTCCACACTACCCTGCCTGGCTTTACGACTAGAACTCAGGTCCTCACATTTGAGAAGCAAGTCCTTGAAAGGTGATTAAGCTGAGTCCCATGCTCAGTCTCTTGATCTGAGTCACCCAGCCAACAGGTATCTTCCTAGGTCACCAGGTTTGTGTGGCAGCCACCTTTACCTGTGCCAAACCAGTGTCAGGAGTGGCAAAGGGTGGTCAACTGAAGGCTGTGGACACTGTTGGTGTCACGGTCTAGAATACTATCTCAGATGCTATCGCATTTTCTCGAACGGTACCAAGCCCTCAGTTTACAGATGGGAAGAGAGAGGCCAGGCCACAGAACTTCCCTAGTGGCCTGTTCCTCAAAATCTGACCCCATCAGTGGTGGACACCAGGGCAGATGGAATCAGAGGGTCCTCTGGCACCTGCTTTGGGGGAGGGTCTAGACGGTCCTCGCCTTCCCACCCCACCCATCCTCCTGTTGCCATGGCAACCATGCAGGTGAGCCTCATCACAGCTAATCCTCTAATTACCAGCCACCTCTTCAATCGGCGGTAATTACTTTGGGGACACAGTTAACCTCTCATTAGGAACGCACGGCCGCTTTCTCCAGAAGCGCAGCAGTGACATGCCTAGTAATTTACCGCCCCGGCTCACGGGCTGCTTTGTGTTTAACTCGGGCACCATTGCATCCCTGTCATTACTCCAGCCCGGTTGTCATGACGATTAATCATTCAATCCCTCATCAGCAACTTTTGCCAAATGTCACCCTGCTCTTGATCAAAATCCATCCCGCAGCCCGACACTGGGGGACTAATGACTTGAAATCAGCTCCCACGATCCTTAGGGCTTTTCCTGGAGATGCTTTCAGCCCCTCCAGGAGCGAAGGCAGGAAAATGGGGCTTGCTGAGTTCACTGTGTGTCAGGCACCTTGGAGGCAGGGGCCATTGAATCCTGATGACTCACTTTTCAGAAGGGGAAACTGAGGCTTAGGGAACCAAGTTGTTCACCCGTAATGCTGTATGGACACACCCTTACTTGGATCTGTCTGGGCTTTCTATCTGACACACAGCATAGGAGGCCCCCATACATGGCCAGATGCAAGATGCCAGTTTGGCAATATGGTAGGAGTGGGAGCAGCCCGGGAAGCCAGGGCAACAAGCATCAAGAGACAAAGCGGAGCACTTTAGAACAAGGACCGTGTGAACACCCAGGTCCCTGCAGCAGGACCATTGCATCTGGCACACAGGGACATCAGAGCCAGGTGCAGAAGCTGGCTGAAACTCATCAGTGCGAAGTCCATGGAATCATCTAGACTGAGTAGTTTTACTTTCAGACAGGATCTTGCTATGTAGCCCAAGCTGGCCTCAAACTTTCCAAGCTGGCCTCAAACTTTCAATCCTCTTGCCTCAGCCTCCTGAGTGCTCAGAATACAGGCATATGCCATCGTGGCTGTAGAAATCGTTGAGCTTGAGTCTTTTGAGTGTCATAATAGGCTTCAGAGGCCTGTGAGTCCTGTGGATGTAGAGTGCACTCAGATTAGAGGTGAAGTGGCCTGCGAGTCCCATGGACGTAGAGTGCACTCAGATTGGAGGTGAAGTGGCCTGCGAGTCCCGTGGACGTAGAGTGTACTCAGATTGGAGGTGAAGTGCTACTCTACACCATTCTTTCATTCCCCCATCTTTATTTTACTGAAGGGGAAATTGAAGCCCCAAAGGGAATCATAACTTATTTTCCCAAAGTTCTATAGCAATCAGGGTGAGAAACACAGGTATAAGCAGCGGGTGAGCTGTTTCTTAGAAGCCCAGGGCAGCGGGTTGGGCAGTGCATAACCCCAGGGCACCACATGTGAAAATACCAAGGTACATGGCATCCCCCCTCTCTGGAGTTAGATAAAGGGGGCAACTTTCTCCTTCAGACCAGCTTCCAGACCCCTTCTAGTCTCCAACCTCCTGAGGAAAGGCAACCCTGTTTCTGCTAAAGGAATCTTTCCTCAAACCCCTCCCAGGGAGCGTTCCTGCTGGCTAGGCCTCCAGCATGTGTGAGACATAATTACAGCACGTTGTAAATGGCATTAACAGACTGTCACAGCAGCCACATGGCATTAGCAAACGGCTCTGTCTTCATCAGGCAGTCCCCACAGCCCCCGGCTAGAGCACTTCCCAAAGGGTCTTCTTCCAAGTCCGATTGCAGAATCTTCTGGTTAGGGTGGCTGGGGTGGGAGCAAGGGTGGATGTGAAGCCAGTGACAGAGGCCTAGAGATTCTTTACCCCACCGACCCTAGGTTGTCTGAAGTCTCTCCAAAGAGCTAAGCAGAAAGTTAGGAAATCTAAAGTATCATCCTTTGGGTTTAGCTCAAAGTTTCTGTAGGGAGAGTGGTCATTTCTCAGCCTGGTACATCCAGTGCTGCCTTGTTGAAACCTTATAACTGCCCCTAGATGACACTGTTCCTTGGGCTGTGCTGAGGCTTAAAGAGGGAAGGTGATCTATCCAAGTCCTTTCAGCAAATGAGGGATAGTCAATAAATAGAATTCAAACCAGGGTCTGATACCTCCCCAGCCTGTACTTTTCCACATACATAGACAACTTCTTGGGAATCTCTTCAATCAGTTGTCTATCAACAGATACTGTAGCCTTGAAGGTAATTCCCCACAGCAACCAGCCCACCAGAAAGATACCAACCTGGGCTCTGCTATTACAACAGAGTAATAACAGATTACAATAAACATGGTATGCTTCTACTCAGTTTGTCCTATGATTCTTTGTAACAAACCCACCAGGAGAAAAGGAACAGTTCTATTTGTGAGGGTTGAGAACTGAGGCCCAGAGAAGGAAAGGAGCTAGTCCCAGGCTGCACAGCAATGCTGTGGTAACTCCAGAGGACTTTCCCTGTCTGCTGATTCTCTGACCTAGTTCTTTCCAGAAGCCTGGTAGGATGGAGAGGTGGGGGTTGTCCTCAGACCTGAGCTAGAGATTGAAAGGAGGCCACCCCATTTCTGGGGCTACCCCCCCAACCCCCATGGGCAGTGTGATTAACGCTGCCTCCAGCAGGCCTCCTGGTAGCTGGCAGGCAGCCATGGGATGGGTTGCCTCTGACTGGTAAGCAAATGTCCCCCTGAGCAGGTCATACTTATCTGGGCCACCACCTGTCAGCTCACAGATACAGGTGCTCCATCAAGAGGAATTAGAAGTACTTAGCTCAGAGACCCTAGCAGAACCAGAGTCAGCCAGGGCCATGGCTAGACAGAAGCCCAGGACCTCGCCTTGAGGTCTCTTTATCCCTTCTCAGACCATTTCTTAGATCGGCAACCCTTCTGTAGAAGTTGAGGGCAGAGGAGGAGTGTCTCTACTTGGGGGAAGCTGGTCCTGCTAGCCCATCCACATCCTCCCAAGTTCTCCTGGCACCTGGATCCCAGCCCACATGGCCTTCCATGATCTTCCCCTTTCTCTGTCAAAATAAATTACCAAGAGGAGCCATCCCAGAACCCAGTACTTTATACATGTCGCTTTGTTTCATCTAAACCAGTAAAAACATGTTTGTTTTGTTTTGTTTGAGACAGGATCTCCCTATAGCCCCAACTGGCCTGGAACTCGATATATAGACCAGCTTTAATCTTACCAAGATCCACCTCCCAAGTGCTGGGATTAAAGGTGTGCATCATGCCTGGCAAAAGCAAATGTTTCTAACTCCCTTCACCCAACACACAGGCACACACACACAGGCACACACACACACACACACACACACACACACACACTTTATGCTTGAAGGTTCTAAAGGTTAGAAACTTGGAATCAAATTCAGTCAGCATGTGTGGGACGTGGGCCCTTCTTCTCTCCTAGATCTTTCCTTCAGAGCCCAGCCAAACGCCCTCCAAATGTTTTGTTTTTTTTTTTTCGCTTTTTTTCTTTTTTAAAGCTTTGTTTACTTTAAAAATATCGAATTTAGTTATTTTCAGGGTTTTTTGTTTTTTGCTTTGTTTTCTCATTGACACAAGGGTTCACTCTACAACCTGGCTGACCTTGAACTCCAGATCCTCTTGCTTTTGCCTCCTGACTGCCAGAGTTACAGGGTATGCTACCATACCCAGCTCCAAAATAATTATCAACATCAGATTTACAGGGAAAATTATTTTATATTTACAGAAAAAAATCATGTGGCTAGAACAGACAGATCTGTATACTCTGTTACCAGTTTCCCTTCTATAATCCTCTTGGGTCAGTGTGACATATCACAATGGATGAGTCAACACCATTACATCCCTCTTAACTAAAATAGCAAAGATGCCTAGTTTTGACCCAAGGCCCCCTTTTCCTTGGTTATGTTTGTTTAGTGTGCATGTGCACATATGCATATGTGTGTACCCATCATGCAGCCCCCCTGGAGTCCAGAGATTGATATCCATTGGGTATCTTCCCCTAACTGGTCTCCATCTTGTTTTTTGAGACAGGATTTCTCACTGAACCTATAGCTTGCAATTGGCTAGACTGGCTGGCCGACCAGCCCCAGGGATCATCTGTCCCAAGTCCACCTCTCCAGTGCTGGGTTTACAGGTGCAAGCGGCCATGCCCGTCTTATCACATGGTTCTGGGGCTCTGAACTCAGGTCCTCCTGCGTGCACCTGCTTCTGGTGAGACACCTCTCCAACCCCTAAATTGCCTTGCTTGGGTGGTCACCTGGGTCCTTGGGCTCTGGCCAGATAGGGAAGACCTCAAGCAGGATGTGGCTTCTTGCAGTTACACTGAGGCCATGTGCTGTCCTCACCTCCCATCAGAGGTGCAGAGGATGAGGTGACCACACCCTCTAGCTATTGTTCAGAACTTTCATCCTGCAGCCTATGGAATGTTCGTGAGGCTTCTGTGTGCGAAGCCCCTCTTCTTCATTCCATGGGATCACACAACACTTCCTTCTGGGAGAACCAGGCACAATCCCTGGGCCAAGCAGAGCTTGCTCTTTGCTCATTGCATCCTGTATTTGTGTCAGCACATTTTTGGCTGGCTAGCCTGGAATTCAGAGAGATCCTCTTGCCTCTGCCTCCTGAGCGTGCCACCATTCTCAGCCTACTCTGTGCTTTTGAAATGACGTTTGCTGCTTTTTTTCCTCAGCTGATCGGCATCTCCCCTAAATCTGTTCCGAGGCGATCTCATTCCATGGGGTTTTACAGGCAATCCTCTTAAAATAGTTTCTGGAGGCAAGTCATTTGAGGTCACGGCGTTAGCACAGATCTTGATCGCAGGACTTGTCAGGTCCTTTAATGGACTGATGAATAGTGAACCACTTAGAAGAGGACCTGAGTGGCAGCACCCCCATGGGGCATTCCTAAAGCCCTGGTCTGGAAGGAAAGATGGAGAACACAAGAGATAAAAAAGTATTTCCACTCTAAGTCAGAAGCTGTTAACAGAAAAAAGACTATGTTTAACCCTTTTCCTTGCCAGAAATTCCCAGTGCTTAAACTGTGGGCCTTGACCTCGTACTGAAAAGGGGGTAGGGAAAAATTTGGCTACAATAAAAGGTTCCTAAGCAGGTGTGGTGGCACTTGGCATTAATCTTAGCATTCAGGAGGCAGAGGCAAGAGGACCTCTATGAATTCAAGGCCAGCCTGGTCTACATAGTGAGTTCCAGGCCAGTTAGGGTCTACATAGTGAGACCCTGCCTCAAAATACTAAAAAATAAATGAAGGAAGGAAGGAAGATGTTTCTGACTTCACATGCCTGTGTTGCATTGTAAAACTCCACCAAAGCCTTGATTTTGAACACAAAGCATGCACAAATTGCACAGTGCCTGCTGCCCCACTACACACACAAAAAAAACCCTCTGCCTGAGACACCTCGGCTCAGCTTAAAGACGGCTTAAGTTATGAGTTTTTATTGTCTATGCAATATTGTAAAAACATAATGGTTTAAAATATTAAACCTTGATTCCTCAGCATGGAACTATCCAATTATTACCTTTAGACTGTATTGTGTTAGAATGTTTGAGATATAAAAAATTGCTTTTTGAGGGCTGGTAAGATGGCTCAGCAGGTACTTGCTGCCAAGACCAATGATCTGAGTTTGATCCCTGGGACCCACATAGTGGAAGGACAGGATTGACTCTGACCTCCATATGCACACTGTGGCTTGTCCATACCCCTACATGAATAAAATAAATAAATGTAATTTTATTAAAAATGTATTTTATTTATTTTATTTTATGTGTATGAGTGTTGCCTGCATGTATGTAAGTGTATCCATTCATTTAATGCCCATGGAGGTCAGAAGAGGGTGTCAGATCCCATGTAACTGGAGTTACAGACAGTTGTTAGGCACCATGTAGGCACTTGGATTTAAACCCAGGACCTCTGCAAGAGCAGCCAGAGCTTTTAACCATGGAGCTACCTCTCCAGCCCTCAATAAATGTGATTTTTTAAAAATGTTGTTTGAGTGACTGACTTGAGTCTCATTTAAAAAAATCATTAAATTAACTTTGACTTGGGATTAGGATGGAATTTCCAACAATTTCTGAAATGGTCCTAAACATACTTCCACCAGCTTATATTATGTATTTATACCAAATGGCCTTCTTAGCACTGATATTTACAAATCAAGATATCGATCAACTATCAAAAACATTGAAGATGCTTTGTGTCCCCGCAGTATCAAATATCCAGCCAAGATTCAACTCTTCATGTGAAAATAAACAAGTACATCCATCTCATTAGTATATATAAAAAGTGGTAAAATTGCTGGGCATGACGGTGCACGATGCCTTTAATCTCAGCACTTGGGAGGCAGAGGCAGGTGGATCTCTGTGAGTTCAAGTCCAGCCTGGTCTACAGAGTGAGTTCCAGAGCAGATGGGGCTACAGGGAAACCCTGTCTCAAAAACACCAAAAAAAGGGTAAAATTAGATGCATACCAGAATTGTTTGAAAGTAAATTTCTTTATGACTTATTATAATTAATTTTTTTTATTTGTGTGCCTATTTTCTAAACCTATGTACTTGGGTTTTCCTAAAAATTTCTCCGGGGGGGGCTGGAGAGATGGCCTAGCAGTTAAGAGCGCCGACCGCTCTTGCAGAGGACCCGGGTTCGATCCCCAGCACCCACATGGCGGCTGAGAGCCGTCTGTAATTCCAGGAGAACTCCAGTTCCAGGGGATTCTGAGACCCTCTTCTGACCTCCGCGGCATTACACGACACGGGTGCACAGACCTACACGCATAACAGTACATTCATACACATAAATAAATAAAAAAATAAAAAATCTATAAAAAAAAAATTTCTCCAGGTGGCAAAAGTTTAAGAAGCCCTGAAACCACCAGTACTGAGAAGGTAAAGAAAAGCAGTTAGGGGGCTGGAGAGATGGCCTAGCGGTTAAGAGCACCGACTGCTCTTGCAGAGGACCCGGGTTCTATCCCCAGCACCCACATGGCAGCTAAGAACCGTCTGTAACTCCAATTCCAGGAGAACTCCAGTTCCAGGAGAATCTGAGACCCTCTTCCGCCCTCCGCGGCATTGCACGACACGGTGCACAAACCTACATGCAGACAGTACATTCATACACATAAAAAAATAAATTAAAAAAAAAGAAAGAAAAGCAGTTAGATAAGTGGACAGAGGATGGGTGGGGTAGCCGAGTGGATGGGTAATGGATAATTATATAAATAGATAGGTGGGTAGAAAAGTTGGTTTTGTATTTTTTTAGCCGGGGATGGTGGTGCATGCCTTTAATCCTAGCACTTGGGAGGCAGAGGCAGGCGGATCTTTGTGAGTTCAAGGCCAGCCTGGTTTACAGAGCGAATTCCAGGATGGCTGGGGCTACAGGGAAACCCTGTCTTGAAAAGACCCCCCCCAAAAGAGTGGGTTTTTATTTGAATTCTTTAGAATTTCATACGATGTATTTTGATCACATTCAGACCCCCTCTCCTATCTGCACCTCACCTTCCTATCCCTGACAAATTTCATGTCTTTGTTTTTTTTATTTTTTATTTTTATTTTATTTTATTTTATTTTATTTTATTTTATTTTATTTTTGTCTTTTCAAGACAGGGTCTCCCTGTAGCCCCAGCTGTCCTGGAACTCACTCTGTAGACCAGGCTGGCCTTGAACTCACAAAGATTCGCCTGCCCCTGCCTCCCAAGTGCTAGGATTAAAGGTGTGCACCACCACGCCTGGCCTGGTTTTTTAATTTTTAAGGCTTATCAAGTCTAACTTGTGTTCCCAAGTAGCCGTCCACACAAGTCCATCCCCTGGAGCCTGTCAACCTACCCAGCACCACGCCTTTAAAGAAAACTCCCTCTCCCTCTCCCAGCACCTGTCAGTTATCAATATTTCCTCAGCTAGAGCTAGGGTTTCTTATTCACCGCTTGCTCTGTGCTGGGAATTGTCTACTTTGAGCTTGCATAGGTCTTGTGCATACTGACTAATTGCTGTGAATGCATATAACGGCCCTGCTGTCTGGAAAACAATGTTTCCTTATAATTATCCACCCCCTGTGGCTCTTACAGTCTTTCTGTCCTCTCTTTCACAATGATCCCTGAGCCTTGGAAGGCAAAAGTTTGATGGAGGTGTCCTAGTCAGAGCTAAGCACTCTGTAGTCTTTCATTCTCGGTACAATGGCCAGGTGTGGGTCTCTGTGTTAATCTTCATCTGCCCCAAGAGGCAGCTTCTCTAGTGAGAGCCTGAGAGATGCATTAATCAATGGGTATAACAATAAGTCATTAGAAGTTGGTTTACTACTATGTCTATTTAGCATAATAATAGTAGTAGGTTTCCCCCTATGGCCTGTGACCTGTCTTGCCACAGGTTCCTAGGCCAATATCAGAGCCAGATATGGACTCCATATTTTTGAATAGACCTTCAGTCCAAGCATAAAGTGGTTGGTTGCTCACATAACATTTGTGCCACTATTGCACCGGTGGACCTATCTGGCCAGGCCAGTTGTTGTTGTAGCTCACAGGGTTCACAGTTGGGCAAAGTTGATGATTACTTTTCTCCTCCTGTCTTGTGCATCACACCTAGCCCTAGAAAAGCAGCCAGTAGAGACGAAGCTTTGAGGTCAGCACCAGCTGGATCTCTATTTGTTCTATGACTCACATAAAAAGTGTCTTCAGCAATAGGGTCTTCCTGCCAAGTTCTGGCAAGTAACTAAGAGCAAGGGCTAGTCACTGTCTTTTGTGGGTCTATGGGACCCCTGATAACAACTTCAAAAGAGGGAGCCCATTCCTGGCACTGGCTTTTGATTTGCTAGCCTATGCTGTCCTGTATGGGCAAAGTCCCCCTGTTACAGAGTAACTCCAATAAATATTTTTTTAGATTCTGTATCTATAATATTTTAAGAAGGTTCTTGTTATGGTAATTTTCCACATGACTTTTTCCAAAGGCCTTTAAATGTTATCCTTCCCCATACTCCCTCTTCTGCCCTCCCACTCCCCACTCCACTGAATGCTTCCTATCCCATTATCCCCTTTCCCCTTTATATCACTGCGTTCCATCTCCCCTCCCAGGAAGCCTTCCTCCCAAGGATCCTCACTAGTTTCTTGACCGCTATGGATTTTCCAATTGAAACAAAAATATCTAATGATTCAAAGCTATCATCCATTTATGAGAGAACGTGTGGTGTTTGTCTTTCTGTACCGGTTACTTCACTCAGGATGATCATTTCCAGTTCCATCTAATTTTTAAAAAATTTTTTATTAATTATTTTTTATGTTCTGTCTGCATGTAGGTTGGTGCACCCATGTCGTGCAATGCCACAGAGGTCAGAAGAGGGCGTCAAATTCCCCTGGTACTGGAGTTAAAGACGATTCTTAGCCATTGTGGGTGGTGGGAATCGAACCCAGGTCCTCTGCAAGAGCAGTCGGTGCTCTCAACCACTGAGCCATCTCTCCAGCCTACGTTCCATCTAATTACCTGCATAATTTTGTTTTTCTTTTTTAAAAAATTATTTATTTATTTATTTATTTATTTATTTTTGTGGTCTTTTTGAGGCAGGGTCTCCCTGTAGCCCAAGCTGTCCTGGAACTCACTCTGTAGATCAGGCTGTCCTTGAACTCACAAAGATCCTCCTGCCTCTGCCTCCTGAGTGCTATGCGCATGCCCGGCATATTTATTATTTTTTTATGTGTTGTGTATGAGTATACTGTCTGCATGTAGGTTGGTGCACCCATGTCGTGCAATGACACGGAGGTCAGAAGAGGGCATCGGATTCCCCTGGAACTGGAGTTAAAGACAGTTCTTAGCCGCCATATGGGTGCTGGGACTCGAATCCCAGTCCTCTGCAAGAGCAGTTGGCTCTCTTAACCACTGGGCCATCTCTCAAGCCCCCAATTTTGTTTTTCTTAACAGCTGAATGAGATTCCATTTTGTAAATGTACCATACTTCAATTATCCTTTCATCAGTTGATGGATATATAGATTGTTTCCATTTCCTGGCTATTGTGAATAGAGCAGCAATGAACATGGATGAACAGGTATCTCTGTGGTGTAGGATATTCAGTTCTTGGAGTATATGCTCATGAGTGCTATAGCTGGATCATGTGTTAGATCAATTTCTAGCTTTTTGGGGCATCTCCACACTGATTTCTATAGTGGCTGCACCTGTTTGTATTCCCACCAATAGTGAATAAGCAAACTGTTCCCCTTCCCCACATCCTCACCAGCATTTTTCATTGTTGGATTTTTATGGGGTTTTTGGCTCTTAGCCATTCTGATTGGGGTAAGATGAATCCCCACGTAATTTCTATTTGCATTTCCCTGATGGATAAAGATATTGAGTGATTAAAAAAATATTTCCTAGCCATTTACATTTGGGCTTTTGAGACCTCTCTGCTTAGTTTCTTGGCCCAGTTTTTAAATGGGTTGTTTGTTTCTTTAATGCTTTAGTTTTTGAGTTCTTTGTATATTCTAGATACTAACCTTCTGTCAGAGGTATAGTTGGTCTTTTTATTTTCTTTTTTTTTAATATATATTTTTTTAATTTTTTTATTTATTTCTGTATGTGTATGAAAGTACTGTCTGCATGCAAATGTGTGCACCCGTAAATGCCGCGGAGGTCAGAAGAGGGTGTCGGATTCCCCTGGAACTGGAGTTCTCCTGGAATTGGAGTTTCAGACGATTTTCAGCCGTCATGTGGGTGTTGGGGATCGAACCCGGGTCCTCTGTAAGAGCGGTCGGCGCTCTTAACCACTAGGCCATCTCTCCAGCCCTGGTCTTTTTTCCATTCTGTAGGTTACTTCTTCACGTGAATGGTAGTGTCCTTTCTGGTACAGAAGCTTTTTAGTTTCATGAGATCCTTTTGTCAGTTTTTGAAGTTAATGCCTAGGCTATCAGAGTTCTGTTCAGAAAGTCCTTTCTTGTGCATAGACAGGTTTCATGGTTAAATGGGTGAGTCAATAGGCAGATGAATGCTTGGATGGATGGATGGATGGATGGATGGATGGATGGATGGATGGATGGGACTGACAGATAAATGGATGAATGGGTAATGGATAGTTATATAAATGGATGGATAAATACATTGATAAATAGAAGAATTTGTGATTAATGGATAGTGGATAAATAGGTGAGTTGGTAGGTGGATGGATAGATGGACAAATAAATGAATGGATAGGTAGATGGGTAGATTATTTTTTTTAAGCTTTTTCTTTTTGGTATTTTTGAGATATGGTCTCCCTGTAGGCTCAGCTGTCTTGGAACTCACTTTGTAGACCAGGCTGGCCTTGAACTCATAGAGATATGCCCGCCTCTGCCTCCCAAGTGCTGGGATTAAAGGTGTGCACCACCACACTTGGCTCAATGGGTAGATTATTTGATAGGTGAGTAGGTGGATGGAAAGACAGATAGGTAGGTGGATGGCTGATTTGACATGTGAGTTGGTGGATAAATGAGGAAATGAATAGGTTGGACACATTGGTAGATGTTGGCTTTGGTCATTCTCTTTGTCAGTACTGAAACTTTTTTTTTTTGATACAGTGTCTCCTTGTAGACCCAGCTGGCCTGGAACTTGCTATGTAGACCAGACTAGCCTTGAACTCACAGAGATCCACCTGCCTCTGCCTCCTGAGTGCTAGATGTGTGTACATTTAAAGAGCCAGCGTGTTTTCTATGGTGGTGTACACCACCATACCCTGCTCATTACTGGAACTCTTAACTCTCAGTTGCCTACAAGCTCCCAGAATGAGAGCCTTTGACAGCTGCAGCCAGCAGTGGGATAAGGACCTCCAACTGTACCCTGCCTGCATGCCAGGTACCTCAAATGCTTTTCCATCTTCAAACAACCTGGGGGGGGGTGTCTTGGTGTTTTTCTACATATGTAAAGAAAGAAAGTGAGGATCTGTAAAGTCAAAGTCCCTAACAGGAGAAAGTAATGGAGCTGGACCTAAAGCTCAGGCAAAAATCTCTTCGTTTCTGGGATTTCCCACAATGGCGCAGGATCTCAGTCCATGGACTCCTCTGATTCCCTTTGCTGTCTTCAGGCAGCTCTGGGGTAAATTGGTGGAGCCTTCAGGGACTTGGGTCAGAGCAAGTCTCTGTCAAAGGACTATCATGCATTAGCCCTGGGCTCCAGAGTGCTGGGATGGGGACTAGAAATGGACTTACTTACCAGATTCCTAGGAAGCACAGAGCTCAGGGTCTTTAGACCAGATGTGCAGGTGTAAGGGTATGCATATGGGTTTGAAAGGATGTGTGTACATTTAAAGAGCCAGTGTGCTTTCTATAGCTGCCTGGATTGCTTCCAAAAGATGATTTGAAGTAATTGACACTAAAAAAAAAAAAGCTCTGCCTAGTTAAAATTATACCATTAAAATTAGAAATACAATACAAGATCTAAGAATAAGTGCAGTTGGGAGCAGAGAGGTATCCCACTCTCACATCAGAGAGAGCGGGTGGGGGAAGGCCTGTGCTACCGGGTAAAGGGGAGAATCTGTACCCAAAAAAGCCTCCGTTTTCTGAGTCTCACTTTTCTTTTTTAAATTTTATTTATTTATTTATTTATTTATTTATTTATTTTTACATGTATGAATGTACTGTCTGCATGTAGGTCTGTGCACCCATGTCATGCAATTCCTTGGAGGTCAGAAAAGGGCGTCAGATTCCCCTGGAACTGGAGTCAAAGACGGTTCTCAGCCACCATGTGGGTGCTGGGGATCAAACCTGGGTCCTCTGCAAGAGCAGTGGGTGCTCCTTAACCATTAGACCATCTCTCCAGCCCCGTGACTCTCACTTTTCATCTTGCAAGATCGGCAGTCCCTTATAAACTATTTATAAGACTTTTTAAAATCTTTTATTTATTGTTTTTATTTTATGTGTATGTGTGTATTGCCTGCATGTATGTAAGTGTAGCCATGTCATGCAATGCCCACAAAGAACAGAAGATGGCATCTGATCCCCTGGAACTAGAGTTATGGACAGTTGTTAGCTGCCATTTGAGTGCTGGGATTGTCCCATTTTGGCCTTCAGATCAAGTCAGATCAAATTCCTCTTTCTCCAGCCACCAACTCCACAGACCAATGGGGCCCTCTGTATCCACTGAGGGCTGATGGGAGAATCACATACAGAAGGGAAGACAGATGAATGTGGTGGCACAAACCTGTAATCTCAGCACTTGGGAGGCTGATGCAGGAAGACTGTGAGACTGGTGCCACCCTGAGCCACATAGTGAGACTAGTCTTAAAAAAAACCCCATATTTTCCAGGTTCATTTTGTGTCATACAAAGTTACAAATAGTTCAGGGAACTGGAGAGATGGTCTCTCAGCCAATGGACAGTGAATGAGGTAGAGCTTAGTGCCTGTGCCTGGGGCAGGGTAGCTGCTTGGGTCTCTTCTTGAGCTCCTGGGTGGGACAAGTGTAAACATTCCCACGTCAACCTTGATCTCTCCGGTAGCCCAAGCCCCAGCTTTACCCTCTGAAGCTCTGTCTAGTTGGGGGAGGGGTACTGTTCACAAGACCCCTCCCTTGATCTGAAAGCTCTACCAAAGGCTTGCTGGGCTAGAACAATGAGGAAAGACTAGACACCCTGGAGGAAGGACACAGAAGCCACGGGGAACTGAGCTGGGAAAAGGGTGGGAGCAAGGAGGAAGCTTTGCAAGCAGCTGGCTTAGAGGTCCAAAGTCTGCAGTAGGAGAGAGAGAGAGAGAGAGAGAGAGAGAGAGAGAGAGAGAGAGAGAGAGAGAGAGAGAGAATATATGCCAGAGTCTCTGGCAGAGGCAGGAAGCTCGTGGCCCTCAGTGGGTACTTGGGTCAAGCCAAGGGCTGACTGTCCACTTTTGAAATGTAGACACTGGTGGCTCCTGTGAACTGACCATGTGAATCAGCCTACCCATTGGTCAAAGCAGCACGAAGGGTTGCGCTGGGCACTTCTGGTGTAGGACAGGAGATGCAGAACCAACCAGAATGTCTATAAGAGAGGGCAAGCAAATGTGGTTCATCTGACCAAGGGACCCCTCCATAGATCTAAAAGGCAAGACGGGGCTGAACCTGCTCACGAAGAATTCTAGCCTGGATTGAAAATCTGGGCAAACTTCATTATCGTATGTTCCCAGCCTTGGAAATTGAGTCATGTCCAGAACTCGAATAAAACAGAAACACGTATGTTATCGATTGTGCTATGTGGTTGTTTGTTTGGAATAGGATATCACTCTGTGGAATAGGATATTACTCTGTAGCTCAGGCTAGCCTGGAACAACACCTAAGTGTAGCTCAAGTTAGCCTTCAACTCATTGTGACCCCCCTGCCTGAGCTTCTCAACAAGTGCTGGGATTATGGGCTTGCACAATCATGTTCTGTCTATGTTCTCTCTCTCTCTCTCTCTCTCTCTCTCTCTCTCTCTCTCTCTCTCTCTCTCTCTCTTTCTGAGGGAGGGTCTTATTATGCAGACCAGGCTGACTGTGCTGGATAGCTTTAGTGTCAACTTGACATACCTGGGTTGAGGGAGCCTCAGTTGAGGAATTGGTTCCATTGGACTGGCCTGTGGAGTATTTTCTAGATTGTTGAGTGATGTGAGAGGGCCCTGCCCATTGTGGGTGATGCCACCCCTGGGCAGGTGGTTCTGTACTGTATAATAAAGCAGACTGAGCATGGGCCAGAGGAACAAGCCAGTAAGCCATGTTCCTCTGTGGCCTGTGCTTCAGCTCCTGCCTCCAGGTTCCTGCCCTGAGTTCCTACCTTGGGTTCCCTCAGTGATGAACTATGCCCTGGAGATGCCAGCCAAATAAACTCTTTCTTGACCAAGTTGGTTTTGGTCAGTGTTTTGTTGCAGCAATGGAAAAGCAAATTGACCTTGAACTCAGAAATCTGCCTGCCTCTGCCTCCTGAGTGCTGGGATTAAAGGTGTATGCCAGCAAGCCTAAGGAAGATTTTCATTTTTTTGTGTGTTTATGTGAGTGTATGCACGTGTCTGTGGGTGCCCATGGAGGCCACAAGAGGGTGCCGGAGCCCCTGGAGCTAGAGTATAGTCAGTCTACATGGATGCTGAGAACTGAAATTTGTTTTTGTTTTATTTTGTTTTTTAATTTTTTTTTATTTATTTCTGTATGTGTATGAATGTACTGTCTGCATGCAAGTTTGTGCACCCGTGTCGTGCAATGCCGCGGAGGTCAGAAGAGAGTGTCGGATTCCCCTGGAACTGGAGTTCTCCTAGAATTGGAGTTTCAGACGGTTCTCGGCCGCCATGTGGGTACTGGGGATCGAACCTGGGTCCTCTGTAAGAGCGGTCGGTGCTCTTAACCGCTAGGCCATCTCTCCAGCCCCAAGAACTGAAATTTGTAAGAACAGCCATGGCTCTTAACACCGAGCATCTTTCCAGCCTTCGTGTGTTCTTTACATTTATATTTTTGGCTTTAGGAAGTATAATTTACATACAATAAAATTCAATAATTTTTGTTTGTTTATTTTTTTGCGACGGGATCTCCCAGTTGCCCCAGATGACCTGAAACTCACTATGTGGATACGACTGTCCTCAAACTCACAGAGATTTGCCTGCCTTTGCCTCTGATGTGCTGGAATTAAAATGCATGCACCACCACACCAGGCTAAAATTTGCTCATTTTTAAGTTAGAACTTTGATGATTTTTCATGCATGGGTGTGATAGAACCATTCCTGTGCTCTGCCACCAGCTCCCCTCTTTGGGAGTGGAATGGAACTAGGCATAGTCACACACACACACACACACACACACACACACACACGCACCCCACACTTTATACCATGGGAACATGGCAGGGACAGAAATCACTGCCATGTCTCTAAGCATCTTCTTGGTTCCCTTGCCACCCATGTGTGCTAGCCTGAGCCCACCAGCTGGGACCCAGCAGACTTCTGAGGAAGACCAGCCCAGGGTAGCTGGCTAGTCCTCAGGGCTGAGAGGAAGTGACTAGATGGAAGGCTGGCTCCCTGCTGTGCTCTGAGCTGCACTCTTCCTATTAACACATGTCCTTTCCACACCAGTAAGACCTTTCAAAATCTTGCAGTCCCTTCTGCTAAGGCTCAGGGACACAGGACTGCTGCCTTAGCCTATCCATAACCATGACAGACAGATTTTGTCCACATCTGAAGGCCAAGATGACCCAGTGTGTGCAGGGAGCCTGGGAGGGGTGTCACCCACCTGCTCAGGGGCCACTTCTGCCCCACAGGAGGCCCTGGGGCAGGGCCAGGGCTCACAGGCTTGGAAGCTTTTTACAGGGGAGGCTGAGCAGTCACTGCCAGTCGGGAAGAGACTTCAAAGGCTCCCCTAATCCCTGTGACATTTTCTGACACAGGAGTTTGCTTTTTTATGCTGCACATCAAAGCCCAGAGCTTTATAAATAACCCTTATAAAAGCTGAGGGGCTTGTAAAGTTAAACAATAAGTCACAAAGAGTGTGAGCTTTGGGAGGCAGGAGAGAGGACAGGAAGTCAGCCCTCACCCCTGCTCTACTGCTCCACCCCCTGGGCTGAGCTCAGAGATGGAAGACTCTGTGGGAGGCAGAGGGGGACAGAGGTCCAGCAGCTTAGGTTGGACATAGATGACCCTTTCCTACCCACTCCCTTCTGCCCCCTCATAGGCATCCTGCATGAGCTGGCCATTTACTTCTTCATTCTGTTAGTCAGTCAACAAATTTTTCCAAGTGCTATTCCTGTATGAAGCCCCTGACCAAGGAACAAGAACTTTGGAGTTACTGAGGTTAGAGTCAGAGTACCATTACTTCCCCGCTGAGTGACCTATGAAGCTCTCCTAACCTCTCTGAGCCTTATCTTGAAAAGGGGGATAGATTTTGACCCTGTCCTAGGAGGATCACTGGGGGCCTAAGTGCACATAACAAGCAATAAGGCCCAAAGTGTAGCAATTGCTATAATCATCAATGGTATGGGGGGCTTCTTCGCTTTGTCTGGCTCTTGCTCCCACCCAAATAACTTTCCTTTCCATAGGGCCCAAACTTTGAGATGGGTTTTGATTTCTGTTTTCTGTTAATCACCAAGGTTCTGAGCTATCTGCCATAGGGAGGCTCCTCCAGCGTCAGAAGGACACAGGTTCATACCCTGTGTTCCACCCTTTCCAGCTGTGTGTCTGGGACCCCTTGTCCTCCTTCTCTGAGCCTCAATGTCCTCCTCTGTAAAGGGGGCTGATGGGGATTGGGTGGGTGCTGACGTATCCAATGCTGGAAATGCAGCATGTACTTAGTAAGTGTGATGGGAATCCCCAGGGACAGGGCTGGGCATCAGTGCAGAGGGACAGGACTGGCAGGTGAGTAGCCTGTGACCCCTGCATGTTGGACATGGTCAGAGCCTTCCTCAGCCACAGGTAGTGGATTCAGGATGGAAGTAAACCAGTACAGAGACAGAAACACCCCCAGGGCCTGCTGGCTCCACATTGGCCTCTGCTGGGGCTGTCAGTTGCACAGAGCAGGTGGCCAGCCCCTTGCTGGCTCCCCAGCAGTGACTTCAGCCATTATGGTCCCAAGGAAGCGAATTAGCATCCCCAGCTGAGAACTGGCTTGCGCGGGTGTTCAAACTTCCCTGTTTCCACGGGCCCGCATCATCCCAGCCCTTCACAGAGGCTAAGGCTGAGGCAGCCTCTCACAGGGCTGGCTCTCCGAAACCCTGGCCTCAACTAACCATGCAAGTCAGTGCCACATCCGCCATGAGAAGGCAGAGGACAGAGCCAGTGTGACCTCCACAAGGGCACTTCCCGACATATGACAACTGACCTGCAATAGACAAAGAGAAGTCAGCCAGGAAATGGGGCCCTGGAGCGGAATCTGCAGCAGAGGGAACAGCCTGGCCAGGATGAGAACAGTCTAGAACAGAAGGGCCCTGCCTCAAAGGGCTCCTTTGTCCTGTTTTTCTCTTCATGGCTGGCACTTCATGACCCTCATACTGTTTGACTCCCACCCTGAGGCCAGGAAAGCTCAGAGAGGTTGAGGGACCTATTCAAAGCCACATAGCAAAGTCACCTTGGATGTAGATGGCCTGATGGATGCAGGTGTCTAGGAGCTGCTTATTTGAGATGCCCCCTCCCTACATCCCCTGGAACTTCCAGGGTTTAGACGATAACACCTTTGGCAAGTCCCCTCCCTGTGCTGAACCTCAGTTTCTCATCTGCAGAATGAGGCCCCGGGTGGTTAAGTCAGGGACAAACTCCCCCCAGATCTGTTATAGCCACATCTCCCACCGGCCTCATTAGAGAAAGTACCTGGGAAACAGTGGTCCCTGGGGATGTCACAGCAACAGTCCTTGTCTCGACTGGACCAGGGACAAGGGTAGTCCCCCTGGAAATGTCTGGTTTAATTGGTGACCATCCCCAGGGAGCTGTATCGGCTTTGTCTCCAACATTTCAGGGCTTGGGCTAGGAGTTTCTGTGAGCTAGCTCCAGCCCTGGCCTCTCTGTGACCCAGTGACAGGCCGGTGATACCTGAAAGGGCTCTTTCCTTTGCCCATGCTCAGTGGCCTGCATAGATGTCTGCTCTTGTTTGTCCAAGTTCCTAGAGAGCTCAGTACCATGTGCCTGCTGGCCTGAGGAGCTGCCAGTAGCGGGGGGGGGGGGACCACCCCCCAGAGCCTGGCAGGTTGGAGGCGATTCCTGGGGGCACCCAGATGTCCCTCATGTAAAAAAATGAGGACACTAAGGACACCCTGCACGCAAGAGAAGTATTGGGCTCCCTGACCTCAGTTTCTCCAGGTTAGTTCAAGAGCAGCCCAACCAATAGGGCTGGAGAGATGGCTCAGTGGTTAAGAGTACTTGTTCTTCCAGAGGACCTGAGGTCGGATCCCAGCACACACACCAGGCAGCTTACAACATCTGTAATTCCAGATCCAGGGATCCAACACCCTCTTCTGCCCTCCATGGGCCAGACACACACACACACACACACACACACACACACACACATGCACACACACACACAGATGCACATACACAGAGATGCACACACTCACACATATACATGTGGCATACACACACATTTAAAAAGCAATTAAAATAAGTAAGAATTAATTGATCAATAATAACAATTATGCACAATTACTGAGCACTTACTGTATGCTGGTTACTTTCTGCCCCATCTCAAGGCACCAAGAGGGTTCAGAGCTTAGTGAGGATGTGAACCTAGAGGAGGCCAGGAAAGGGATGTTTTCACGTCTTCTCCATTCCCCCCATGTTCAGGGTCTGAGCCTGCCCTCACTCCCTCCAGTAGTGACACAGGGTGTCCTTTGTGAGTCCCCTGGAAGACAGAGTTGCAGATGCTTGACCTTAAAGTTAGACATAAGCCAGATTTGATGGGACATACCCAGAAGGCTGAGACAGAAGGATCGAAAGTTCAGGCTAGCCTGGGCTACATGGCAAGATTCTGTCTCAAAAATACAAAAGAAGTAATTAATTAATTCAAAGGCGCTTCCCAGCTATGGGCAGAGGGCACCTCAGAGGCTATAGACAAAGGGATGTTCTCCAAGACCAAGGATTGGGGACCCCAAACCCAGAGGTGCTAGCAGTATACCTATGCTGAAGCAGCTTTGTGGTGCCAGCTTACATGTCTGCCTGGGCTGGGGATGCCAAGCTATTGTCTGGCACTGGGGGAGGGGCATCACCATAGTGGCAAGATCCTGGGATTGGCACGACCCCCCCCATTCCCCACCCATCCAGCAGTGCCCCCCCCAGCAGCCCAACAGCTTCTACTGTTTGTGGCTTCATTTATCACTCTGAGGGGGGCAGTGCCACGGAGAGGTCCCTGGGGACAGCTCCACGATGGCCCCATCTGATTGAAATCCAGGCCCAGGGAATAGTCGGCATGGGAAAGTGGCTGCCTGGAACTGGAAATAAATAACAGCCCGGGCAGGAGGCACAAATCTGCCGCTAATTATGGCATATCCTGATTAAATGGGGTGCGTAAATAAATATTTCAGCCTGGAAGATGAATTGGCCAGCAAAGCTGCCTTGGATAGCCCAGCTATGAGCCCTTCTTGCCGGCTTCACCCTCATAGGGTCAAGGGCCAGGATTGTGGCTTTCTTTGACTGTGTTCCTTAAGAGCAGCAGCATTCTCCTCTCTGGGAGTCAGTTTCCTCATATGTCAAGCAGACCCTAGGCCATGATCTCAGGTCTTTGGTCACGCATGGTAACGAATAAGAAACTCAGAATGTGGCAGTGCTGGGAGCTTCATTGTGCCTCAGTTTCTCTTTCTGTAGATGGTATGCTGGTGGAGACCCCTGCCTAGCAAACAGTGTCCAGTCCAGCAGGTGGCAACTGTGACTGATGGAGCCAACGGCACCCGCTGCAGTCTTGGTACCGGTCATCATTCAAAGTAGAGGCTCCCTTCCGGAAGCTTCCGTGTTCACCTTCATGGGTGCCACCTAGTCATTTCTGAGGCAGTCATAAAAGCAGCGAGGGGGGAGGGAGGACCATTCTGGAAAAGTTTAAATCAATTAACTCCCTTCCAGAAAGCAGGCTGGGAAGCATAATGGAGAAATAATGAGTTTTCTCTACAGGATCAAATGACACAGACCAGGGCCTAGCAATGAGGCAGAGAAACGGGCTCTGCAGCCACTTCTGATGTGTCCTTGGCAAGTTTCAGTTCTGTGCTTAGCCTTGGTTACCCCATTGGTATGGGGGAGAGCTGAACCAGCTCATGGATGGCACTCCTTCATCCCTCTCCCTTCCCTCACCAGGACAGGCATTATGAATGGGTTTCCCAGTCATTCCCAGCCCAATCCAAGCCAACAGTCCAAGCATTAATTCTCAATGGGTCCAGTTGGCACACAGGCATCAGACTGGGTTTAGAGGGTCTCCAGGTCCCCCTCTGAAATGTGGCAAATATTCACCAACAATGTTAGTTCTGTTCTTAAGGACTTAGCCCACAGTGGCACTAATAAGAAGGCTTAGCAGTCACAGAGTATATCCATGGGCTGGCCCTGCTCTTAATCCTTGTATGCAATGCTTGCATGCATAAAATCACTACACCCTACCTGTTAGGCCAGGTAGTCACTTTACTGGTATCCTTATTTTAGACAAGAGGAAACCAAGGCCCAGAGAGGGGAAGTGATTGGCCCAAGGTCACACAGTGATGAGGCTAGGATTCAAATTAATGCCCCTTTCCTACCTGAAACAGTCCAGAGAGGGTAGAGGACTTTTCTCTTGCCATTGGAAATCCAGGGATGAGGTCACAGTTTCTCTATGCTAAGCTCTTTGTCAAAATGCAACACATGTTATGGGCTTGGAACTATAATTACTCTCCTTTTCCAGATAGGAAACTGAGGCTCGGAGGTGAAGGGATCTATTTATTCAAGGTCAGGTGGCTGACTCCTTTGGGTACCCTCTAGCTGTGCTCTGTGGGTCCCCAGGGCAGGAATGGTGCCTGTTTATCTTGGCAGCTCTAGAGATACTCCCCCCCAGGGCCTGGCACACTGGAGTAGAGGATGGATAGGGGCTACAGTTAGGACCAGAGGTTGCCAGGGCTCAAGGGACATGCTCAGCCTCCCAGCCAGCCCTTGCACCCCCAGCAGTCTGCCTGTCTCTGTCCTTTGCTCACCCACCTTCCCTGACTCTGTGACCTCTTCCCTCTGCTCTTGGCCCCCAGTGACCCTTGGGGCTTCTGGTTGTGTCTAAATCCATCATTACAGATGGAGACCGTCTCAGCCCCACCTCTCCCGTCCATCTTCCTCTAGCTATAAAGAAGGGATAGGCAGGGCTGGAGAGATGGCCTAGCGGTTAGAAGCGCCGACCGCTCTTGCAGAGGACCTGGGTTCGATCCCCAGCACCCACATGGCGGCCGAGAACCGTCTGAAACTCCAATTCCAGGAGAACTCCAGTTCCAGGGGAATCCGACACCCTCTTCTGACCTCCGCGGCATTGCACGACACGGGTGCACAAACTTGCATGCAGATAGTACATTCATACACATACAGAAATAAATAAAAAAATTTTAAAAATTAAAAAAAAAGAAGGGATAGGCCAGGATGAAGGGTGACAGTCTCAGCTCACAGAGTCCTCTCCTGTGTCCCCTGTCACCTCCCAGCTCCCACTCTACCTGCAGGGTGCTTTGAACAGATCTAGCAGCCAAAGTGGAGGGTTCTCCAGGACATGTGTGGGGTTTGGGGGAGTTCTATCTGGTGCTCAGGCCTCCAGTGTCCCCAGGGAGTATCTCCCAAGGGATCTGGAGTAGCCACAGAAAGTCTGAAGTCCTGAGCAGCTCAGGGTGTGGCTAGCATCAAGGGTCTTCCTTCCCTATTAGTTAAAAATAGGATTGAGCTGGGCGTGGTGGCGCACGCCTTTAATCCTAGCACTTGGGAGGCAGAGGCAGGTGGATCTTTGTGAGTTCAAGGCCAGCTGGTCTACAGAGTGAGTTCCAGGACAGTTGGGCCTACTCAAAAAGACCCCCCCCCAAAAAAAAAGGATTGAAACTAGCATCCAAATCTTTATGTTGGAACTGTAGATACTCATGTACCCAGGATGGACTCAGACTTTTAGGTATCCAAAGATGACTTTGAACTTCTGATCCTCCTCCCTCTACCTTCCAAGTGCTGGGATTACAGGCATATGCTACCACGCCTAAGATATGTGGTTCTAGGACCTGAACTTGGGGCTTCATGCATACAACTGAACCACATCCCTGGCCCCTGTAGATACCTTTTCTTTCAAAATAAATCATATGATGCCAAGCCCCATGATGAATTTGAACGTGCTCTTGGCAAAGCTGGCGGGGAAGGAGTGCTGTAGACACCCAAACACTGTCTTTTCTCCTACCCTCTATCCAGCCCAGCCACCAACTACTAGTATCTGGGCCATCTTCCCACAACACTAAAATTCCTAGAAAGATTTTGGAAATACAGAAATTGCTTATTCTTTCTAAGCATTTATTTCATCATGAATGTTCAACACATGGGGAAGTTGAAAGACATTTACAATGAACTTTAAATACACACCACCTGGGGTCTACCATTAATATTTTACTGTGCTGGCTTATGCAATAAGAACACCCTGGAAGCTCTACAAAATGCCTTCACTCAGAGAGGGATGTGCGGGAGTATCAGAGTCCCTTTTCGAAGCCCTGTGGGAATTGGGACTGGCAACATCAGCCACTGTGGAAAGCAGACAGACCCCAGTCTTTCCAGGCTTCGCTGGAGAACAGTTCACTCAAAGTTCGTACAAAGCACTGCTAGGCAGGTGGGCAGCTTTCTTCCTCAGGCCTTTCGGGGGTACAAGCTCCAGCTATCCATCCTTTGGCCTGTCCTGCCCTCTGCCTTGCAGCAGATAACTACTGGGGATAAGTCCAGCCACTCCTTTTATCCTGCTTATGCAAATTGCTTGGCAAGAACTGTTCACACTTGGAAAGAAAGGTCCCAGGACCCAGAACCAAAGGGACTTGGGTTCCATTGACCAGCTGACTGACTCTGCATATACCTACTATGGCTGGCACCCCTATGATCTGAGTCATCCCAGCCATCTCCCTGTCTACAAATTACATCATGTCCAATCAGAGGGGAGGTGGTCAGCTATCCTGAGGAGTTTGGCATTGCTCTGCAAACATACTGAGCTTTTTACTGTCTACCTGGGTTTTGTGTCTTACCTATGACCAAGACCAGAGCCCTGGTCTTTGGCGTCTCCTCATGCGTGGCGCTAACAATTGTTTGCCTTACCTTTTTGGACAGAGAGCTGTGAGATTTTCTTCATGAGAAAGTGTAAGGAGCTGAAATTGGAAAATTGGAAGAAGGGTAGGATTCAATAAATCTTTTTGTTGGTTGTTTCTTAGAGACAGGGTCTCACTGTTTAGACGAGGCTAGCCTGGAACTTGTGATCCTCCTATCTCAGTCTCCCAAGTGCTGGGATTACAGATGCGTGCCCATACCCAGCTTTGCTAACACTTTATTGGCACCTTCCATGAGTTTAGCTTAATTCCGAGGCTCTTACAAGAACGTTTCAGAGGAACAAATGAGGCCAAGGCTCAAGAGTGACCGATTACTTCCCTAAGGCCACACAACCAGTGCCTGAGCTGACATCAGATCTCAACATCACTTCTTGGCTTCCCGTCCCTTTCTGTCCCTCCAGGGACAGCCCCTTGAAGCTGGTGCTTCAAGTCTGTTTATTCCCCTGACCTCTTTTTGCACAGCTAGGAACCAAAACCAGAGATTGTTCTATCATTGAGCTACATCCCTAGTGTAGTCTTACCATTTTAGAGAACAGAAAGTTCTGGCTCAGAAAAATGAAGTGACTAATCCAAGGTCACACAGCCAGTTTGGGTTTGTATCCTGGTATGTGGGACACCACTGAGCCACATCTTGGTACATGTTTTTTTTTTTTTTTTTATGGCTAAGTACCAAGGCAGTAAGATGGTTTGAAAGGCAGCTGAGTGCTTTCTCCATTAACTGGCAGGAACATATTTTAAGGCAATGGAAGGTGTTTCTGAACAATAATGGTTTACAAAACGCTGCTGACAGTTTAGCAGATCCCCTCACAGCTGGAGCCCAGCCAGAAAGGGGAAAGGGAAGGGCGCTTTCCTGGAGTGTTCTGGGTCTGAGCCCAGGACTGGGGCTCTGGTGGCAAGGACTGGAGGCTGGGCAGGAAGCGACCAGGCCTATCAGCGGCGACAAAGGACCCAATCAATGCTATCTCTCCAGGCCATGCCTGGCCAGACATTGATTTCTACTGCCTTGTTAACTCTCTGTTTATGTAACGCCTGAACTTTGCACAACTGAACCGTTTAATGTGCAGAAAGTGCCTGTTGCCATGAAAACCAGGCTGCACTGACACCCGGGATGCGGCTGTATCCCGGTTTTATTGGCCTGCATGGAATATATTTTAACCTTGATAAGTCAATAACTTTTTGTACAAAAGGAGATCTGCCAGGGAGGCTTAAGAGGACTGGGGAGGGCCTGTGGCCTCTCCCGGTCACGGGGAGCCAGAGTAGCTGATTTTAATCCCCTGGAAATCTCCCTGCCACTCACAGCCTGGGAGAGCCAGGCCAGGCCTGCCTTTGCAGAGTCTCCCTGGGGTTGGGGCAGGGACCACCCTCACCTTCAGCCTCAGTTTCCTGATCGTGAAGACCTCCAGTGAAGCCGGGAAACACTGCCTGGCACCGGGACCCAAGAAGATTCAAATCCGTTTCATCCACGCATGACCTTGAGCAAAGCCAAGGTCATCAGCCGGAGATTCCATATCTGTAACTCTGCTGGCTAGTCTCCTGGCTTGGGCAAAGTTTACAGGTCAAAAATCTGGAGCACTATGGGCCAGCGCTGGTTACCGTGACCCTGAAGGGCTGTGACTGCCCCCATAGCCCATGTATTTCACAATAAGACGCATAAGTTATATGTATAGGTCCCCTTCCACGAAGGGCCATGTGCGCACTTTCTCAACACTGTTTTGAGATGGGCAGGGCTGTCACCAACACCCCCAGTTTTCAGATAAGGAAACTGCGGTCCAGGAAAGCTGGCTATCTCATCCAGAAATCCCTAAGAAGGTGCTGCTCACAGAAAGAACTCCTGATTTCCAGCCCAGTGCCTTCTAGAAAACCAAGAAACATAAACATAAGAACAGCCCCCCAAGCTGCTGGTTTCCCAATACGCAATCCCAGACATGAGTAATAGAGGGCAGCACGAGACCCTCCCTCCTGAATTTGCCTGAGGCTGCAGGGTCCTCTTCAACACAGAGCTGTGTGTTTCAGATGGAAGTATATACTCCCCCCACAAGGGGTCTATGTTCAAACTTACTGTGTGATCCTAGGCAAGTGCTTCTCTCTCTCAGGGCCTCTAGATACAGAGTGGTACAAAAGGAGGACATTTTATTTTATTTATTTTCATATGTGTATGAATGAACTGTCTGAATGTAGGTTTGTGCACCTGTGTTCGTGCAATGCCACGGAGGTCAGAAGAGGGTGTCGGATTCCCCTGGAACTGGAGTGTGGGTGCTGGGGATTGAACCCGGGTCCTCTGCAAGAGCTGTCGGCGCTCTTAACCGCTAGGCCATCTCTCCAGCCCCGCAAAAGGAGGACATTTAATGGCTCCCAGATTCTCAAAGGGAGGAACTCGCCACTACATCTGACATCTTGTTCCAGTTCTATCCTCTTCTCATAGCCTCCGAACTTTCTCCAACTCCATCAACAAATACTGACCTAGAACCCACCATGCACTATAACCAGGTGAGATGCTAGGGACCCATCAGTGAAGAATTTTCTCCTTGGCTAGGTCTTGACAGGGAGACAGATCAATAACCAAGGGCACCCACCAGGGCTTGCTGGGGAGGAGCCTGAGGGGCCATGCCCTTTCCGTAGTGTTTAAGTACTCTGACAAAGTGACCCGGTTACAGAGTCAGAATGGAGAGGGAGATGAATGTATGCAAGCTAAGGCTCAGCAGCCTTTCTCGACTCCAACAGTCCAGGATTTCCTGCCCGGCTGCCAATCACCACCGTGGGTGTGTCTCCCCGCCTCAGTTAAGGTAATCAAGATAACCCTCCACCTATACGCCCGTAGGCCAACCTAATCCAAACCGTTCCCTTCTGGAAGCTTCCTTTCTCCACGATTCTAGATTGTGTCAAGTGGACAAAACTAACCATCCCAGGGGTCACGGAGGGCTTCTTGGAAGTGGTGTCATTTGAGCTGGGGCCTGAGGCACATGAAGCCAGTGGTGCAAAGGAAAATTGTTCCAGGTGGAGGGAACAGCAGCCTGTGCCAGGCCCAGTGGGCAATGGGGCGGCAGCCAGGGGAAGGTCAGAAGGGGCAAGGGCGGGCTATGAGTGGGAGCTCAGCAGGGCTTGGCCCCTGAAGCTACGGGGCCTCCTCAGCACAGCCCAGGGCTTGCCTGTGTCCCGGCCTCTCTGCCCCACACCTTAGGTCTGCCCCTCCCCCAGGGGCGGCTCCAGGTACGGGGGTGGGGCAGGCGAATGACAAGGTCACCAGGGCTGCCTCCCTCCCCTCTTCTCTTGGAGAAGCATAAAGAGCTCTTTCTTTTCTGCTTATTAATAGCTCTGATTAAATTATCTCTGAAAAACCTACGTGGTGTGCACCAATGGGGGCTTGGCTCCCTCCTGGCTCTGGCCTAGATTACAGCAACCAGGGCAGGTGAGGCGATAGGGGGAGGGGTGGGAGGCTGAGGCTGCCTGCTCCCCTGCCGGGATCCGGCAGCTCTGCCCCGCTCAGCCTCGGACCCACCTCTGCTATGGGAGCATGCTCGCCTCCCCTGCGGAAACCTGGGCCTTTGCACTGTCCCTCCACCCCTCCCAGGGCCCTCCTCGCTCTGCCCTGCTCTTCCCCTCTGCTATTGCCCCTGATTATTGCTTACAGGCGGGCATCAGCAGCTGTCAGCTCGTTTCCTGCATCCCTCGCCCTGCATCTGCTCCAGACATCCTTCCCCTGGTATCTCCGCATCAATGCTGTGAGCAGCCCTGTTGGTGCCCCCATGAAAACTAAGTTCCAGAGAGCCCATGTCTCCATCTGTCACTACAGATCCCTAGGGCTGGGCACAGGACAGTTGTTAGAACATGCTGAATGCTCTACTTGGGGGAATTAGCTGTGGGAATGGGATGCCCAGGCCTCTGGGTAAGAGCAGGACTAATCTCACACATCATAGATGGAGAGAGCCACGATTCTGAGCTCTAAGACCACTATGCAACGTCTGAGGCTGTGAATGTTGCGCTACAGAGGGGGATAGCCTAGGCACAGAGGGGCTGAGTCACATGGGGAGAGTACACCCCATTAGTCTGTTTCTATTCCCCCACTATCTTCTTGTTCCTTGTCTGCAAGAAAACAAAACAAAATCAGACACCTTTAATTCCAGCACTCAGGGAGCAGAGGCAGGCAAATCTCTGTGCTGCAAGGCTAACCTGGTCTACATAGTAAAGCCCTGTCTCAATAAGTAAAAAAAAAAAAAAAGACAGACTAAATAGAAGACAGGCAATGTAGATGTGCTTGCTCAAGAAATTTGCCTTAAAGTCAGGCTGGATTACATAGCAAAACTCTATCTGAAAAAAAAAATGGGGGCCACATCCATTCATTAATTGTAAGGTTAATTCAATAAATCTTTATTGAGTGCCAAGTGTTTGAATACCTGTGGTAGGGTGCCAAATATCAGACTGGGCACATCAATGAAAGCAGCAGACTTGATCCCATGGTAGGTGGGAGTCAGGAAGACTTCCCAGAGGAGGTGTCCCCCTAGCTGAAATCTTCAGGGGGAGTAAGAGTTGGCTTGCTGAGGCAACATCCTGTGTAAAGGCCTGGGAGTAGGAAGGCATGAGGAGTGACGGGAATGTGGTTGGTGAAGTTGGCTTAGAGTCATATGGGAAGTGAGGAATCGTTAACCCCTGCCCCCCTATAGCCAGTGTCCAAGGGTCAGCCTGCTGGGTGGTTTTGGGGACAGTAGCAAAGGCATCTTGCAATTGTTGGACACCCCCAAGAGCAAAGGCCCAGGACTATGACCACACCAAGGTGAGTAGATAGGGAGAGTGTGGTTTTGAAGCTGTGTTGGGGACGTAGTGGAAGCCCAAGGCTGCCTAGAAGACCCCTCCCCACCTCTAGCATCCCATGCTCTCACCAGCTCTTAGAGGCAGATGACCCTTCAAGACCTCACTTCTGGCTGCCCGGGCTGCCCTTTTTTGGAAGCATACCAGGTCTTTTGGAAACCATTGACCCACGTCCAGTGATGGGAAACTGGGGTCCAGAAAAGAGAAGAGACTCGCCCTCAAGGTCAACATTGTTAGTGGCTGGCATACAGGGCTAGTAAACAAAAGTCAAGGGCTCTGGAGTTTGGGTCCCAGTTCTGTCATTGGATGACCTTGGGCAAGTTCCAGGTCCTTCCTCCCATACAATACATGAGTAGTAATGCTATACATGCCTTACACATTTGCTGTGACAGTAAAAGGAGGGGGGACTACGTAACATGAATAGTGCAGACCAAGTACCCAGGTCATAAGAGGCAGGTCATGGTGACCTAACAACAGAGCGTCTCAAACTTTGAGAAGGCTGTAGCTCGGCCCACTGTGCACCCCCACCCCTTCCTCATAGGCTTTGTTGTCATTTTCTCATGTCCTGTCGCACACTTGAGTTTAGTCTCCGCACCTGTCCTTGCCAGGGTCCACCCAGTGAGTGGCCTGGCCAGTCGCCTGGGCAATACTTCCTGACGTCAGAACAGCTCTGGCAGCTGGCCCAGAGAGGAAGCAGCTGGCTGCTGATCATGTTTCCAGGTAAATCCCCACCCCCACCCCCACTCAGGGACAGGGGGAGGGAGGAGAGGAGGGATAGGTAGCCTCTGAGAAATAGAACAGGTACAAAGGCTGGAGCCCCTAGGAACTGCATGGATGGTGCTGCATTGAGACCTGAAACAGGGCCAGCTTCTGCCCCAGATAAGGTGCCAGGTGGCCTACTTGAGCCTGCCCTGGAGGTCCCTAGCGGTGCACCTCTTCCAAGTTCTGTGCAGGGATGGGTTGGCTTTTGAAAGTAGGCTAAGGCCCGATTATAATCAGCACAAATCCCTGGACACATTCACCAGCCCTCCAGAATCAAGGACCACTGCTGACACTTATTGAGCACCTACAGTGTTCTTTCCTGGCAATAATTCATTGTGCCCTCACAACAACCCTATACAGAGGGAATTAAGATGCCCTGTCTTCTCATTTCACAGACAAGAAACACGCACCGAGCCATGAAGATAAATGGCCAAAGCCAACAGCTAGCAAGGACAGAGCTAGAATCCCACCCTGCTTCTGGGGATCCCAGGCGTTATGGAGATAAAGTCCAAGGTGGGGATTGGAGGGGGGGGGTGTCTGGCTGCTGTAGGGATCTGGAAGTTCTGCCTAGAAAACTGGGTCTCCCAATTCTGTGATGGACACTTAGCAATGGAGGGAACTGACCCTTCCAGGACTCAATTTCCCTATCTGTAAAAGACAGTGTTGCCTGTGGGGCTGTCAGGCAAATGAGAATGTAAACAGCCATTTAGAAAGGTTGATGCGATGTCATGCTTCAGTGTCCCCATCTGAACACCAGCATTCTTGCTGGTGCCTCATCAGGTATGATGGCACATGCTGGTAGTTCCGGCACTCTGGAGACTGAGGCAAGAGGATTGATTGCTTGAACCTAGAAATTTGAGATCAGTGTAACATACTAAGGCAATGCCTTAAAAAAGAGAGGAGAGAGAGAGAGAGAGAGAGAGAGAGAGAGAGAGAGAGAAAGAGGGAGCCGGATGAGGTGGTACGTCTTCTCAGCACTTGGGAGGCAGAGGCAGGTAGGTGGCTCTCTGTGAGTTCAAGGCCAGCCTGTTCTACATGGTGAGTTCCAGTCCAGCTGGGGCTACAGGGAGACACTGTCTTAAAAAAAAAAAAAAGAAAGACACCCTCTCCCCCCAGTAAAATAAAAGAATACTGGTGCTTGCCTCCCATGGTCAAGAGATTCAGCTCTGGGTAGCTTACTAAGAGCTCAGTGTGGTTTGGGGCATGAAGTTTGTGCTCTGCAGATCTCAGCTGTGACTCCAAAATCCATCCTTGCCCAAAACACTCTTTGGTACAAAACAGTCAGGTTGCTTCACATTTCTTGATCTGTTTCTTCTGTAAATTAAGAATGTGATACAAGGACCTACTGTATCAGTTTTCTCATCTGTAAAATGTAGGTGACAATGCCTAGCTTACACATATGTGAAGATTGGGTAAAGTAGGCACTTTGCTATGTTCATTGCTGCCTATGTGTTGGGTCTTAAGAATTGAACACCTCCCCCCCCCCCCGCCCACTTGGCCATTATCATTTAGCTAAACTGCCATCTCTTTTCTTTTTTTTTTTTTTTTTTTGGTCTTTTCGAGACAGGGTCTCCCTGTAGCCCCAGCTGTCCTGGAACTCACTCTGTAGATCAGGCTGGCCTTGAACTCACAAAGATCTGCCTGCTTCTGCCTCCCAAGTGCTAGGATTAAAGGTGTGCGCCACCATGCCCAGCAACTGCCATCTCTTTTTATTATCCGCATAGGGCCTGTCTCCTGAGTAAAGTGTACTGTAATGCAGAGAGTACACTTAGCACAGTGCTTTATTCCCATATAGGCGTTAGTAAATGATACATTTACTGGACATGGTGGAACACTTCAATCCCAGCACTCAGGAGGCAGAGGCAGGTGGATCTCTGTGAGTTCGAAGCCAGCCTGGTCTACATAGAGAGTTCCAGGCCATCCAAGGCTACACTGGGAGAGGCTATCTAAAAAAAAAAAAGAAAAGAAAAAGAAAATGATACTGTTTTTTCTACCCTAGATCCCCGATACACGGACTACAAATACCAGCATGCCCTGCGTGCCCAGTCAGGGCCCCTCTGCCCGACTCAAGCCTGCAGCATCCCAGGAGTTGCAGTCCTCACAAAGTAGGCCCCGCCTCGTTTCAACTAGGGGAAGGAGGTTGGAGAGCCGCCCTGCTGGCCTTTGAATTTTGCCGCGAAAAGCGCGCGTGGAGGCCCCCGGCCCCGCCCCCTGAAGGACGCGGCGCCGCGTCACCCTGGTAACCGCCTCTCGTCCACCGCTGATTGGGCTGAGACGCGGGGGGCGGGCAGGGGGGGGCCAGACGCAGCGGCCTCTGCGGGCGCTCGCGCCTGTCAGTCGCGGCGGAGCGGAGCAGCGGTCAGGATTGTCGGGCCGGCAGCTCTGCGAAGAGGCTGCGCGCGCGGGCCGGGGAGGCGGAGAGCCGGGCCCGCCGCCTGCGGGGCGCGTCGCGCTGCACCCAGGCCAGAGGCTGGGCGAGCGCACCAAGCTGCGGCCCCCAGAGCCCCGCACACAGCCTGGGGCTACGGGCGCGTGAGAGCGGCGCGCGCCGCCCCTGTTCTGGAGCTCGCACGCCGGGCGCACGATTCTCCGACCCCGAGTCCATCCTGCGCCACCGGGATCTGCTAGTCCTCAGCTCCAAGGCCCACGAGGCTGCATCCCAGCCTACGCCGCTCACTGCGGCCACCACCGCCGCCGCTCGCCGGCTTCCCCTCCCCCCACACCCGGGGCTGCGAGCGGGAGGAGGAGGGGCCGATGTAGGCTCGCCGCGCTCTTTGCAACCTGAGGGGGCCGGTGCGTGCCGGACGAGGAACCCGAGCGGCTGCAGGTGCGTGCAATCCTTCGAAGACTACCCCTCCATCCCGGAGCTGTAAGCCGCGGGCGGGCGAGCGAGCGAGCGAGCTAGAGAGAGGAAGCAACAAAGGCTGCAGCTGGGGCTGGCGAGAGGGGCCGCGGCCGCCGGGCTCCCAGCGCGCACGGAGAGGGCGCCCTGGGAGAGGCGCGGGCAGAGCTGCAGCGGTGAGCCGGGCCCGAGGGGAGGCGCAGCGCCTCCCTCCGGACGCGTGGAGCACAGGCTCCGGCGAGGATGCGCTGTCTGAGCTCCCGAGCAGCCCGGGTCCCGGGTGGACGCGACCCGTGGTGAGCGGAAGAGCACCCCCTCACCCGACTAAGGACCACGCCTCTGGGCTCCAGGATCCCGCTCACCGACAGCTCCCCTTTCCACCCGGAGAGTGCATTGGCCCCCGAGGGGGGCTTCCACGGCTATACTCTGCCACCCTTGCATGGCTGCTACCCGCCTGGAGCGTTGTGGCCTCTGAGACTTGGTGCCCTTCCACCGCCAGGCTGATCCGGTGAGTGGCGGGGGTGGGGTTCTGAGCTTTAGCTGGGGCACTCCCTGGCATCCGGGCTGCCTGGACTGGCCTAAAGAGGCCTTAGGTTGTTGGGCGCCCTGAGGCAGCATGCTCCTTGTCCACCCCTGGCCCGCCCACCCAACTTATTTGGACTGGCCAGCGGCTGTAGTGGAGGTGGGGACCTCTGGTGGGTGTTCTGCTGGGCTTTGGCAGATGTCAGAAAGGAAAGGTCACTCCACCCATGAAGCAGACAAAGGTAGTGGCTCTGCCCTCTGAATGTTTCCAGGGAACTCTTGCAGTCTTGGAGAGACAGTGGGGGGGCCCTCAAGATAAGCCAGCATTTAGTGTCCCCCCAAAGATCCCTTTGAGATCTTAAAGGGATATGGCTCAGAGGAGATGTGGGGTCCCACAACCCATATCCAAGGATCATGTCCTGGGGAGGGGGCTAGATGGTAGCAGGACCTCCCCATTCAGCCCTTATCCCCAGAAATAACTTACAGGGACAGCATGTTCTCTGTGGGCTGCATGTGACATCACTGCCAACTTCTGATGTAATCAGGATTGCTGTGACAATGCAGCTGGCCTTGACCCAGGGCCAGAATGGGCAGGGCTGGATGCCTTTGGTTAGTGACAGGGTGAAGACCAACTCCCCCCATCCTCCCCACTGCAATCTTATGACCTAAATCCCAGGCATCAGCAGAGGTGGGTGAGGGAGGCAGGCAGGCAGTGCCAACTGTCCCTGTTGATGCCCCTCCCCCCAAGGACAGGTGTTCAGAACTTAGCCCAGGTCTTCCTGCAGAGCTCAGAACTCCCAGACAGCAGCTTAGTGCTTTTTAAGCAGGATGCTCAAAGGGAGGCTTCCCTGACCCCCACTCTATACCCAGACAGCAGGCTGAAGTTCTCAGGGTCCCCAGAGATATGTGGGTGTCAGCCTTTAAGCAGGCTATTTTCTCCTGAAAATGTGAATGCTCTGCCTGCTAGAGGTGATTGAGGAACTGCTGCCCCTGCCTTTCCCCTTACCATGTTTAAGATGATTTTGGCAGGCAGTGTGACTGATGCTTATTAAGCAGATGTGGGGCAAGTCACAGACAAGATCTGCACATGGAATCTCCACAGGAGCCAACCAGGCTGGGTGGAGAGGACCAGAGTCCCCATTTCCCCACCAAACTCCATCACTGACCTTGTACAGTTTGGAGCCCAGAGAACCCCTAGGCCACATCCTGCTCTCTGGCTGCTTCTGTGTGCATTCCAGCAATTTACTGCCAGCATCAGATGTGGGTCAAACACCAGAGATCACATTTCTAAGAAAAACGTTCCAGAACGGTTGCCATCGCCCCAGCAGTGGGGGCCAGGTGAGGCACAGAGGGGCATTCCGAGAGGCCTGGCACAGTGAACATTTCTCCTGCCTTCCTGACTGGACTTAGATGAACAAGTCAATAAATATCAGTATCAGAGAGGCTGCTTTGAAAATTTGACAGGGAGACGGTATTTCCTGATGAAACCGATGAAATTAAACACAGGCTTCTGAAGACTGCATCGCGACAGCAGATTGGGGAGACTAGGGAGCTGTGGGCACAGGGCTGTTTGCGTGGCCTCTCATCGCTTCCAGTTTAGAAACAAACTCCAACTCGGAGTGTGCGCCAGAGCTCCACACACACAGGCGCTTGGAGACCCTCTGTGGAGTGTTTACACCTCCTCAGCCAAAGCAGAGGGAAAGGCTGTCAGAGTTGGGCAGATCCCTCTGTTCCCTCCTCAGCTCCCTGGTTTTGGCTGTGAGCGCCAGACGAGGAACAGGGGGAGTGCCAGTTTACCCGGCGGGCGTCTTCCTTAGTGCTTTGGCACTTTGCAGCATCTCAGCTGCTGCTTGGAGTGACTCATGTTGTAACCCATTCCGCAGACGAGGAAGGTGAGGCTCAAGCCAAGGAAGTCATAGTCCCCTGGTGCTCAGCCAGGTAGCTGCAGAGGGCTGGCTCCATGGTCCTGGCTTCAGAGTCTGTAGGGCCTTCCCAGCTGCATCCATGGGGAGAGTGGAGGCACTGTATTATCCTGGGTAGAAGGGAAGCGGCTTCTACTCCTGCCATTGGAGAGGGGTTTATGTACAAGAAGGCTTTGGAGGGACGCTTCATTTACACCTACCCCAAAACCCAGGGTTGAACCTGCTTCCTTGTTACCTCCAAGACACACTTGAACAGAGCAGCAAATTCTACCAGGCTTGGCTGCCCACTGGCTGGACCACCTTAGTCTAGCACTGGGAGAAGGAATGCTTAGTATGGACCCCCCCCCCCCAGAGACAGTTAAGAGAGCCAGCCTCTGTGCCTTGTCATCTGCCTGGCCCCTTGGGCTCGCTTGGAGGGGCTCAAGGCCACCCCCAGCCACTCAGGGCTCTCAGCCTTCCTTCTACTCAGCCGGTGGAAGGCAGTAATGTAGATGGCACTAGTAGATGGAGCTCCCGACCTAGCATCAGGTGGGGGCGAGCCTGTAGGAGGGTGCCACATGTACCCCAAAGGAACAAATAGAAGAGCAATCTAGGAGGTATCCTCCGGTGAGCCACAGCTATCCTAGGGCTGAGTGGGACCGGACGGATGAGGTGGCTGTGTCCTAGAATCTCAGGTGACAGGGCAGCACCCCTGCAGCCTTCTCAGTAATCCTGTCACTTGTCTAGTGCCATGTAAGCTCATCCAAGCCCTGACCCTTGGATCCTTGCAGTTTCTCTGAACTACTGGTAGGTCCTGGCTGCCTGGGCCCCTTGGTGAGAACCTTGAGGCTCCCCAGGGAGCAGTGGCAGAGAGGCAGATTCTGACTGGCTGTGTGATCCTGGGTACATAGTTTTACTTGGCTGAGTCCTCATTTCTTACAGGGGGAGCCGAAAGTGGCACCCACCTCCCAGGGGTGTGGTGCAGGCCTATAGCATACAGTAAGTGCTCCATAAACGCAGTTTTACACCCGCTGTTAGCATCATGGCCAGGCCTTTCAGTCTCTTGGAGCCCAAATCAGAAGACTGATATGGCTGCGGTCCCTACCACTCCAGTTCCCCTGCAAAGGGGCCCCCACATAGCGAGCCCACATGGTGGGCACACGTGGCTCCCTTTAGAGTGCCAGGGGCCCTGGAGCCCTGCCCGGTTCTCTCTCTAACCTCCCTCCTGCCTCTCTGCTTTGCCAACCCTCCCCAGCCGAGAGGAAGCGGGCTAGCTGCTCGCATTCATGAACCGTAATTCAATCAGGCAGCGATTCCTCCGGGCTGGGCGGGGGTGAGAACGAGGAGGCGCGCACAAAAGGGCCGCTTTATTACCTCCTGCGGGCCGGGGAATTGCCGCTCTCCCCCAGCAGCGGCCGGAGCCGCCTTATTGTGTTAACCCATTTGCGTGTCAAGAGCTATTGTGCGCTTTCTCCGCCAGTGCGGTGCAGCCGAGGGAGGAGGGCTGCGCTGCCCGCCGGTCACCTCCGCGGGCTCCGCCCGCCGCCCTGATTGGTTGCTAAGCGATTTGCATCCAAGGTAATCACTTTTATCTCAGAAGGATGTCGACTATAATTATAAGCTACTGACATCCTTTGAAATCTGCCTAATGACTATTTTAGTCTGCCCGGGCTGGGGGTGGGGAGGGGGATTCTGCAAAGGGGTGGAAGCTGGTAAGGGGGGTACATTCCTTCCACCTGGACCACTGATTGCTTGGCTGAGAAACAGCTGAATGCCTACTGCGTGCCTCAAACAAAAGGCAAGCCAGTGACTGATGGGGAGCTCACATTCCAGAGGGCAGAGTTAGTGCCATTTCATTGACAGGGAAATAGAGGCCTTTGAAGGAGCCACCTGCTCAGACCCACATGGCTAATAGACGCCCAGTATCTGGGCATAGTGCAGTTTCTGAGCAGTTTCACCTGCTATTACTGAAATGCCCAGCTCTCTCTGTCTCTTGGAGCAAAAATTAAAAGACTCCATTCCAAGGGGTTCCCCCTCTCAGACCCCCTTACCCATTTCACTGGTGGGCACAGTGAGGGGCATGTCTATGCCCAAGGTCACACAGCTAGGAGTTGCAGGAGATAGAGGACTGGGTGGCTGAGGTGGGGGTGGGGACCCGGGCAGTGAGGAGCAAGGGGCTGGGTTAAGGTTCCCTGGGCGTGCCTCTCCTACCAGCTCCTTTGGATAGACTCAGTCTTGTCGAACGCACCCCGGCGTGGCCACTGTCCATGGGGCAGTAAAGGAAGGAGAGGCTTTTATAGAGTCTGCAGGGCCCTGAATTGAGTGGGAGCAGGGCTGGGGGGAACTCCAAGGAGGAAAGGTAAAGGAGAGAGAAGCTAGTGAGGTATTGGGGGTCCAAGCTAAGGATCCCATGTGGCTCAGGGGAAGGGTGACCTACAGCATGGCCTGGGAGCTGGCGAGCTCAGCGGGTGACTTGGGATTCTTTTTTTTTTTTTAATTTTTTTTTTATTTTATTATTTTTATTTTATTTATTTCTGTATGTGTATGAATGTACTGTCTGCATGCAAGTCTGTGCACCCGTGTCGTGCAATGCCGCGGAGGTCAGAAGAGGGTCTCGGTTTCCCCTGGAACTGGAGTTCTCCTGGAATTGGAGTTTCAGACGGCTCTCGGCCGCCATGTGGGTGCTGGGGATCGAACCCGGGTCCTCTGTAAGAGCGGTCGGCGCTCTTAACCGCTAGGCCATCTCTCCAGCCCGTGACTTGGGATTCTTAGCCCTGCCCGGGATGGAACCCCAGTTTCTCCATGGTTGGAACCCCAATTCCTCCATGGTCACTGGATATGTATGTTCCCAAACAGGCTGCTTGAACCATTGTCTCCGCCTCAGTTTCCTCACTGGTTTAAGAGCAATAACGGTTTTCCTGTGGGCTTATGGGTGGGAAAATGTGTGTGCAGAACACTCAGGAGCTGCAGAGATGGGTGAGCTAGGCTCAAGCCCTGGCCAGTCACCTCAGCTCCACAGCAAGCCCATGTCTGGCCCTAGCAGCTGTTTGGGGCCCCAGGAAACTCCTGCTATTGTGTAGAGGGGACCCAGGGACAAAGGCCTGAGAGGTCAGGGGGTGAGGCCAGAGGAGCTGGCTATGAACAGGCTCCCAGGGACAGACTCAATGATACAGGACCTAATGATCCAGAATCTGCGTGGAGAAAGGTCTGCTTTGGAGGAGGGAGTCCAGCCACCAGCTGCCTGCTTCAGGATTCACTTCTGGTGAATCCGGTGGCTGCCTGGCAGAGCCCAGGCTGAGCTTGGCACCAGCAGAGGGAAAGGTGGTAAGGTCTGCTAACCCATGCGTCTTCTGTGTGGTCTCGGGCTCCTAATCTGTCAGGTGGGCCTAGAGTCTACCTGAGGGGGAGACTGTGAAGTGGCCAAAATGAGGGCAAGTGGGTAGTGAACAGGAGAGGCTATTTCTGCCCAGCCAGAGGGGTCTCTGCTCTGTGCCAGGCTCCCCGCCAGGTACTGGAGACACAAAGATGAACAGACCCTAGGACCCTCAGAAGATGGCAAAGACTGAGGGAGAGGCCTCAGACCTCAGTTAGACTGGGCTGCCTGCTGTACTAGAGGGGTTCATGTTCTGTGGCTGCTGTGCTGGGAAGCTGGAGGATGAGATGGCCATGGTCCACCGCCTCCCCTGGGAAGGGGCTCAGCTTTCTCTAAGCATGCTGGGGAATCACAGGGGGGAAAGGTATAGCTGGTCTATCCCAGGAGGGCTTCCTAGAGGGAGAGGCCTAGTGAATGCTGGCTTTCTGTCCTTTTGAAACACCTCTGCCTGTCATGAGACTCCCTGTTGACATCTTGGTGCTAGACAGAGCTTCCTGCCTTGGTCTTTTGTGTTCTCAGTTAATGCTGCCATTCTGCCAAAGGTTTTTGTTTTGTTTTCCATTTTTTGTTTTCTCCTGTTTGAGTGATGCTCAACAAAGTGAAAGGAAAGTCTAGGGCCAGAGCCACAGGGCAGGTGAGCAGAATCCTCTGATGAGGGTGGGGCTGGATGAGGCTGTCACAGGTAGATGCCTGGGCAGGAGCTGAGAGGACCCTACTTTGGGATGGGTGACTTTCACATTCTCTTCAACCCTGTGCAAATTGCCTCAGTTTCAACCAGGCACAACTGCATCTCCCTTACAAAATGGCAAGGATGGCGAATTCCTGTGGCAGGCCTGGCTCCCCTTAACACTGTGGTGCCCTTGGCAGACATTGCCAATCAATTGCTGCTCCTCTTCCCCTGCTGGGTTCTTTTCCTGACCTTGTTCTGTGGCAGGCTTGGCTTCCCTTAACACTATGGTGCCCTTGGCAGACATTGCCAATCAACCGCTGCTCCTCTTCCCCTGCTGGGTTCTTTTCCTGACCTTGTTCTGTGGCAGGCTTGGCTCCCCTTAACACTATGGTGCCCTTGGCAGACATTGCCAATCAATCGCTGCTCCTCTTCCCCTGCTGGGTTCTTTTCCTGACCTTGGGTTCTTTCCAGGGCTCTGGGCGGGCACTACCAATCAGTCAGCAGAGCCTATGAGCTGAAACAGGTTGGCTGCCTGGCCCTAGTCTCAGGGTCCCTTTGCTGTCTCCATGTGGTTCGGGACCAAAGACGGGAATTTGTGGGACCTCCTTTGAGTATAAGGGTTGTTCTGCTGTGAGAACTGTTTCAGTGAGGGTCAGTTACCTTCTTCCAACTCCTAACCCCTTTGCAAGTCGCAGCCTAGAATTTATTTACAGTTACGGTTATGGGTTATGGAACTCTTCCAGAGACTAGGACTAGCCCTTCCTAGATACCTTCTCATTCATCGCCCTATGGGGCACCTGTATTCCTCTCATCACCTTTAGGAAAAACTGGGTCCATTTCAAAGATGCAGAAACTGAGGCTTAGCACAGGTAAGCAGCAGAGTTTCACACACTTCAAGTCAAGCCTGGAACCTCAAGGCCATGGCCTGGGGATGTCAGGCAGACAAAACAGCCTCTTGGACCAAGTATCTTTTATTCCGAAGCCTTAAAGGTTGGTGGGCTTCTGACAGGCAGCACTGGGATGAGCAATGTTGGTGGAGGGAACTGCATGGCAGGCAGATGGAAGGACCGCCAGTAAATGGCAGGGTGTGGCTAGGTGTGGAGAGGGAACCAGGAGCATCTCTACCAACCCAGGGTGTGGTCTTGGGGGACTTGCCACTGGTCTGCTGGAGGCTTTAGCCAGGACAGTGCCTGGTACATGGTAGGTACCAGGATGAAGTAGTGAATGCATGCGTGGTTGCTGAACTGAAATGCTCCTGAGCTTCCTGGGAGTCCAGCTGCTAGGAGGAGCAAGCCCAGAGTCCCTCTCTCCAGGAGAAGTTAGAACACCCAGACCTGGAGGGGAGCAGCAGAGGAGGGGACCAGGCAGCTACCTTGGGCAAGGGCCTCCTCCTAACCCTTCCCAGTCTTGCTGCCTGTGCCCAAGACCCTTTCTAGACCTTCTCTGGGCTGTCTGGCCCTTAGCAGCGTTGCCTGGCGGGCAGTGTGGGCCCAGCGCTTAGGGGAATGAAAGATGAAGGTTTGTGACCATTTTTTAACTCAATAAAGGGACAGACAAGCTGCAGGCTGCAGGCCGGAGATATAATTAGTTCACAGCAGTGGCGCTTTCTTGATTTAGCTTCTGAGAGAACAAGACAAGGATGTTATACCCAATTAGCAATAACATCCAGTCGGAGCCTCAATAGGTGAGATAACAAGCTATTTTTATGACTTTTCTCTCCTAACTTGGAGGGGGCAGGGAAGGGTCCATCAGAGCCTTATTTCTTTTCATCGGGGGACAATTATTAGTATTCTTAGGATGTCCCAAGCCAAATGAGGCATTCGTTAACCCAAATAACTGAGCATCCCAGGGCAGCAACTGGGGTGGCAGGCTGGCAATTTGAGCTCAGGGGTAGCAGGAGGCATACAGGTCATTCATTCCCATTCTAGATGCTGTGGAAAGAGGCTGACACATACAGAGCCCATTAGTTTGGTAGGGCAACCTCAGAGTCTTAATTCTTAGCACCTACCTTCCCTGTGTTGAGGCTCAGCTAGCTCCTCTGGAGACAAGAGGGAGTTGGTTCTGGCCCTTGGCAACTCTTCCTGGCACCGTTTTCTATCCTTTCTGCCAACTGGGCCAGAAGCTCTGGCTCCTTGTCCCTGAACTTGAAATTATGCTGTGGCTAATGGACCCCCATCATGGCATATACTATAGTGCAGCCTGTCCCAGGCCCCAGGTCTAGTGTCCCACTGGGCCTGAGAATGATTAGCTCCATCTCCCCACCCTCACTGCCCTATAGTCCAAGCACCTAGTGCTGGCAAGGGCCCCAATGCCAGGGAGGCCTCCGAGCCCCACCCAGGTGCTTGGCTCTAAGTCCTGGTAAAGTCCAGGGGGTACCCCAAGCGGAAGCTGAGGTGGCCACTGTCACTCCCTCTTCATTCATCCATCCATCAGGCCCTGTGCCCTGAACAGGTTCCTGGGCTTCCGCCCATCCTGTGGAATCTAGCCCCGCCCTATCCCACAGCTCCAGTCTGTGTGGAGCCCCACACTCATGGTTCAGCAACTGACAAATCCAGCCATGCAAAGTGGGAGTTTAATTGCAAACAGTTTTTATGGATCATGGGTCCATCTGTGCCACCATATGCAAAAGGGGGGAAAATCTCTCTCTCTCTCTCCCTCCCCCCACAATCCTGAATTAACTCCAAAAATTTTGCCAGGGTGTTTTCACTGAGGCCAGCATAGAACTGGCACTCATCCTGGTTGCTTTCTGCAGGGTGAGCCTGGCAATACCAAAGAGTTCCAGTGGGGTCCACCCAGACCTGGGACCCGACTGTGGGCAGGATGCTGTGGGCTTGGCCATCTGCCCACTGATTATAGCCTTGCTAGGTTCTCTCCCATCTCTGGGCCTTTGCATGTGCGGTGGGCTGCTTTTCTTATATATTGGGTGAAGGTCTTCTGCATGCCTCTGGCCAGACTTGGCATTCAGCCATGGTGAATGGTGGGTATGTGGGAAGTGGAACCCCAGGAGGGTGGGGCTGCCTGAGCCTCACTGACTCCCTTCTCCCCATGGTGCCCCTTGCTCTGGTGCCCTGCTTGGCTCTGCATATGAACCCTTAAGACAGAAAGGCAATCCATGGAGTTCATTCCCAGCTGGGGCTTCCCCTCTGGGCCTGAGGAACTGGTCTTAGCAGCTCCTGAGAGGATTCTCCTCTGAGACCATGTGCCTGGGTTTGATACCCAGACTGATTTTAGTCTGTTTCTCTCTGTCCATGCCTCAGTTTCCCCCTCTGTGTACTGGAAATAAGGATGATGGAACTCTGCACAAAGTGCATTTGGGGTTTTTTTGTATGTTTTTTGTTTTTTTCGAGACAGGGTCTCTCTGTAGCCCCAGCTGTCCTGGAACTCACTCTGTAGACCAGGCTGGCCTTGAACTCACAAAGATCCGCCTGCCTCTGCCTCCTGAGTGCTAGGATTAAAGGCGTGCGTCACCACCCCCGGCTACAAAGTGCATTTGTAACTGGTTGTCATCTCTCTCCTGTCACAAGGATGTGAATAGTCAGGAGGCCCTTAAGAGGCTCTGTTCCCGAGGTCCAGCATTGGTCCCTGATGTTTCCCCACCTGAGCACCTAATCTGGATACTTGATGCCCTTTGGGAATGTGTGAGTATGTGAGCCAGTGAGTGCATGATCCAGGGACTGAGCGCGAGTGAGCGAATGCAGGTGCGTTTGAGTGAATGAGTGCATGAGAGTGGGTTAGTGAGTCAGCCCATGAGTCAGGCAAGTGCAGCACTCTCCAGAGAGAGCAGCATGGGGCCTTGGTTTGTCAGGAATTCAGAGTTCCCCCATGACCTCCTTTTTTCCCCCAGAGTCTAGTTCAGTGCTCTGGTGAAGGACATAGTCAGATGAAGGGACTTCTGAAGGTCATGCATTTGGAGAGAGGCCAGAGCTGTGACCAGAATCCTGGTCTGGATGTGTCCCCACTCCTTAGACAGGTGAAGAGGATCAGGCCCAAAGCAGAACAGGACTTGGCCAAAGTCACACAGTAAGAAAACATCAGCCAGTACTTGTGGGCTCCCTCCTGCCCCAGGCTGGGTGGAGGCCCCTCAGCCTCAGAGCCAGAGCAGTGCCCTTTCTCTGCCCACCTCCCTCTGCTTTTGCCCGTGTTCCTGTCAGCTTTATAAACTGGTACACTCTAGGTGCCAGCAGCCAGGTCCAAATCGGGGTTCCCTCCTGTGCCCCAAAGCCTGGCTCTTGGCACACCCCTTCTATGGCAGATAGCTGGGAAAATGGGCCTGAGGAGGCTCTGTCCTCTGAGGCCTGGGCCAGCCAGGCCAGGCACCAGGCAGCCTACCCCCGCCCTGTGGTGATCACCAGCTCCATTGTAATCATTAAAACTATTAGAAGGAAACGTTCGCTTGAAGCAAATGTCAGGCGCCGAGTTGTGCTTTGTAAACGCTCACAATTAATGCCAATCAGGCCCGGAAAAAAGCCGGCCCGGAATCCTGTCTGTTTCATCTCATTTGTCAGCTGGTGCCGCTCCGTGTCGCACATTTTCATACAATTGCTATAAACATAAAAGGGAAACTCCACAGTGTTCCCAGGCGCCTGGAAGGTGCACGCCGTCTTAATTACTTGGTACTTCGCTGTTCATTTGGCTGCCCCAAACCCAGGCGGGTAGGAAAGAAACAGAGACTTTGTATGGCAGGACCGGGGCTCCAGGGGGGCTCCAGGGGGTCGGCCAGGGAGATGGGTCAAGGCCAGAGGCCCTACCCTCTGCAGGCTGCAGGTTCTCTGGGGCCCTGGTCTTCAGAGCTGAGAATATCTGGAAAATAAGAAAAAGCTGCTGAAAATGGTTGACTTGTTCTTCAGAATCATGGGGCTGCAAATTCTCTGGGCTGGGCATCCTAAGTCCAGCTTCTGGAATAGCTGCCTGCCTTCTATATGCCAAGCCTGGGCCACCTACTTCCAGGCCTTTAGTTCCCCACCTGGAACTTGGTGGAACAGCTCCTTGCTCAGGCTTGCTGGACCTGGGGTCATCATGAGGTGGTTTGTGCATGTGCTTGCTGTAGACCCTTTGAAGAAAAGTACACTTATCCACCAGGAGGGCAGAGCCCAGAGTCCTACAACCAGGATTTGAGCCATGTTTCTGGAGCCCAGAGTCTATGACCATTGAGCAATCCTGTTACTCCCTCCTAGGGCAGCTGTGATGTTGGAAGGAGATGAGGTAGTTCCGAGTCCCTGGATGTCTTAATAAGCAGCTGCTGTCCTCCCAGTGCTTGGAGACAGGACCTCAGAGCCTGGGCTGAGGGTCAGTGCAACATGTGTGAACCTTGATGGATGAGGAGGTGATGGACAAGGTTTCCTGGGTGGAACTGAAGAGGAGATGCACATGGTTGCTCAGGCCTGGGAGGCTCCTTCTCATCATCCATCTCCCAGATGGAGGAGCAGATCTCCTTCAGGTTCCTGAAGCCTCCGACAGCCTCGGAGGTTAGGCATATATACTGAACAGAGGAGGGGACTGAGGCCCAGCTCGACCTTAGGGAGTGTGGCCAGAAGGGTAGAAGCTGAAGCCAGAAGTCTGGAGTCCTTCCTGCCTTCTGATCCCCTCCCCATCACACCTGCACGGAGACCTCATCATGCACACTGTTCCAAGGCCCTTCTGAGCCCTCATGCTCTCTGTGGGCAGGGTCTTCTGGGGCCAGACCAGCTCAGAGGGACACACTGGCCTTTGTGTCTGCTCAGCGGGCCAGGCAGCCAGCAGAGCAGGGAGAGGGTGGTGCAGTGCAGCCTGGTCAGGGACAAATGATCAGAGAGGAATAGAGGCCCCTTTGTGTGGCTCTTGGTGGGGGAGGGGTGCTGCCAGCTGTCACCCCATGTGACCAGGGGGCCTGAGCCCTCCTCAGAGGTTTGCCCACCACTCCCAGGCTACCAGCCGGAAGCCTGTCCTCCCACCACCTCCTCCCACTGTTATGTGTCTTCCTCTTGTTTCCTGGGGCCTCTTACTGCTAGAGTCTTTGCAGCCACTTGCCGTATTTGCTGTGGGCCTACTGTGTGCCACCATGTGGCCAGGCCATCACCAACCCTGCTAAGATGCAGCAGTAGTCACACATTACAGTTTAAGATATTGAGGTGTTAAAAAAAAAAAGATGCTGAGGCGTTTGTGTCTAGTGTGGCACAGTGGACGTCCTCAGTAGAATCAGAACCAAAGATGGCCCAGTCTCAGAAGCCCTTCCTAGCGGGATCAGAAACAAGTAGGCCAGTGCCAAGGCTGTGGAGCCAAGAACAGGGTCAAGTGTAGGAAACCCAGGAGCAAGGAGCCACCACCCTAACTCTAATACTTGTTGAGGCCCGATGATTGTCCCTGAAACCCAGAGATCTTTGAATCCCCAGGCAAGGCAGAGGGTCTTAGGTAAGAGAAAACTCAGAAAGCTAGGAAGTGGCTTAAGTCACATGAGGTCACCTCAAACTATCTGACCCCAAAGCCATGCTGTTTTCTAGGGTGGGATGCCCAGTCACCCACCTCCTGACATGTAAAACAACAAACAGAATAGCTGCCAGTTGGCCTCAAAGAAACATGAGCTGAGGGTGCAGAGCTGCCAGGTTGGTTTGGGTATTTTGGTGTGGGTCCCCCCACCCCAGACCAAGAAATGAGTCTTTTCAGTGGAATTTGAAATTTCTGGAGTGTTTGTTTTTCAGGAGGGTCCACTGTAGCCAAGGCCGGGCTGGAACTCTAGCAATCCTCCTACCTCAGCCTCCAGTTGCCAGAATGACAGGCATGTTCCTCCTCCATGCCAGCCACATTTCTTTTTTTTTTAATTGAATGCAGTCAGCAGCACAAAGAAAAGATGCTTGCCAGCAGAATGTGCATGCTTCAATGATGCGGTGATGTCAGGGGTCCCAGGACAGCTCTCCAGTCTTCAGAACCCACCAGTGTCTCCCCAAGTCCCTGCAAACACGACCCCCTCTAAGAACACCCCCATCTGCACTGCCAGAGGCAGGAGGCAGGGCCCAAGCCCTGCAAGGGCACCACCCAAATAGCTATAATCAGCAGCCTCGCCAAGACTTCAAACTCACCCAATTATCCTGCAAGGGAAAAAAAACACAAAATGAAAACAAATTAACATGTTTGCATAGAAGCCGTTGCAACAACACACACAGAAGCACGCGCACACGCGCATGCTGGCATGTGCCCTGGCAAGCCTGAGAGATGCCATCGCTGTCCCTCCCCAGCCCTGGCCCCTGCCTGGACCACGATAGGAGCAGGCTGGGCACTGGCTCAGGCCATCAGCTTTTGTTTCCTTTTTATTATGACTTTTTGCATTGTTGGAGATTGAACCTAAGACCTCATCCATTCTTGGCAAGTGCTCTACAGCTAAGCCACATCCATGACACTTAAAAAAATTTAAATTAATACTTATTGTATGCCAAAATCCCATCCCCCATCTGTGAGGTAGGTCTATTATACAGATGGGTGAAACCAAAGCACAGAGAGGTTAATGGGCCTGCCCAAGACTGCACAGCTGGCAAGTGGGAGAGCTGGCTTGGGCTTGAACTCAGATAAGCTACCCTAGGCTGTGTGGTAAGCATGGCGCCTTTGTCATGATTCTTTTTTTGTCTTTTTTTTTTTTTTTTTTGAGACAGTGGTCTCCCTTTAGTCCCAGCTGGCCTGGAGCTCACTATGTAGACCAGGCTGGCCTTGAATTTACAAAGATCCACCTGCCTCTGCCTCCCAAGTGCTAGGATTAAGGCGTGTGCCACCATGCCCGGCACTGTCATGATTCTTTTTTTTTTTTTTTAATTTTTTATTTTTGTATGTGTATGAATGTACTGTCTGCATGTAGGTCTGTGCACCCATGTCGTGCAATGCCGCGGAGGTCAGAAGAGGGTCTCTGATTCCCCTGGAACTGGAGTTCTCCTGGAATTGGAGTTACAGATGGTTCTTAGCCACCTTGTGGGTGCTGGGGATCAAACCCGGGTCCTCTGCAAGAGCAGTCGGTGCTCTTTACCGCTAGGCCTCTCTCCAGCCCCCATCATGATTCTTATCTGTGGGTGCTGGACTAGGTCTCCAACCTGTCCCTTACTTAAAACTCTACCCACACATCACTACCCCCCCTTTCCATGAAGCCTGGCTTTCCTCGGTTAGAAGGACTTCAAAACCCTGCTCTAGGGCGGCTGTAGTGGTTTATGCTTGGAATCCCAGCACTCAGAAGGCAAGGCCTGCCTGGGATAGCCAGACCCTGACTCAAGACAAAAACCAAACCAATAACATCCCTGTTCCACTAGTCCCTTGCCAGACAGTGCTGTCTATGGCTCAGCTTCCCTTCCTAGAACACTAGGATACTAATAGTCCCTGCTCCAGTGACAGGACGTGTAGTGAGAGTGTAAAGATACCTCTGGTGTCTGCCCCTGAAGGGGTTCCCCCATCTGCTGTGCTTCACTTAGCTCTGCCAGGCCTGGCTTACCAGGGCCATGAGCCCCTGCTGGGTGCCTTTGGGCTACATACCAGGGTTCTTCTTGCCCTGCTCATATGTGGGCTCCCCTTTCCAGGAAGCTGTTGGTCCTGTGTAGCTGCTCTGCTGACTTCCTGAAGTTCCACAGCCTGAGGTGCAGGTTGCTGGCACGTGACTCGTCTTTGCTGGGTCATCACCTTGGTGTGTTGGCAAAGTTTGGTGAACATACCATTTGGATCTGTTCCCCCTTGCACACATATTTGGAGTCTTGTCCTCTTAAACTACATGCTGCCATGAGTTAGGATTTAGCCTGGCTATAGACATGGTTCTAATTCCAGTTTTCAGCTGGAGAAGCTGAGACAGCAAGGGACTCGGTGACTTATTCAAGGTAACCCTGCTGGTGAGCAGCCAAGCTGGATGGGAACTCAGTTCTGGGTTTATAACTCAGGTGAAGGACTGTTTTGCCCTTCCTTGAAGCCAGCCTGTCAGGATGCCTGGGGACATATTTTGTGGTTGTAGAGACTGATCAGGACACTATGATGGTCCTGGTGATTCAAGGGCAAGTTCACTGGCCTTGACTGACCTCATTGACTTCAGCCTCTTGACCTACAGTCATGCCAGTTAATCAGGACCAGGGCAGTAGCCATAGGAGGTAGCCTAGTGTCCACCCCAGCAGCGACTGAAGCTCAAGTTTTCCCTCACCATGGCCACGCTAGGGGCTTCAGATTCTAAGAGGCCCTGGACAAATCCAGCTCCTGGAGTCTCTCTGGGACCTGGGAAGCCCTAGGGGATGGGCCCTCCCCCCAGCTGCCAATGGAGGAAGTAGGGGGACTTCCCTCCTTTGAGAGCGCTCTGCTCTTAAGCCTCTGCAACTCAGGCTTGGCCTCAAGTGTCCCATGCCCCACCAACATGTGACAGTGAGTCAGAGAGGAAGCCTTGCCCCTCTCCCTGCCCCCACGTGCACTGAGGGTCCTCAGCCCTTTGAGGCTCAGGTGAGGTGGGTGAGACCCCAAAGGCCAGGTAGGCTTGGACAGCCAATCACAGGAGAGAATTGTGAGTCCCAGGCTCCATGAGGATCAGGCCCTCCCTCTGTTCAGCAGGGACTTACTGAGCATCTGCCATCTGCCTGCCTGGCTTGAGGCCCAGCTTCATCACTGCTGGGCACCCCTAGGGAAGCTACGCAGCCTCTCTGGATCTAGTCTTTCAGAGCTCTGGCAAAGGTCTCAGTGAAGTCCCTGCTTTACTAGGTAACTAAGAGCATGGTCAAGAAGTCCCTCACGCCCTAGTACTTCAGCAGAGGGGAGAGGCCTGTTCCAAAGGCCACAGTAGAGTTTCGTGTGGGGGCAGGTTCTAAGGAAAGATGCTGGGGCTGGGTAAGGGCTGCTTTTCCATCAGTTGTCTTTTAGTATTTGGAACTGACAAGTCTGATGAGTGAAAGGAGAAGCAGCCAGCATATTGCTGCCCAGAGCTAAGCATCGGTGCCATTTTGGGGTCAGTCTGCCCACGTGTGTGTAGAATGTCTGACAAACATCTGATTTCTTGCAGTGGCGGCCAGCCTGGGCATGCAGGATTAGTGGAGGGTTTGTGGATGTAACTAAGCCCAAGGCCTGGCCCCAGCAAGGCCTGACTTCACACCCAGACTGTCCTAAGCTTGCTAGGCCGTGTGCTCCAGCCCAGGCTCCCAGGAGCCACCTGTCCTCCAAGCTGCTCTTTGCCTGGCCTGTGTGGGAGCAGGGCGGCCCTTGTTCTGCACACATCTGATCCCGTCTTTTCCACATCAGATCATTTGTAAACGTCACCAGGCAGTCGGCCCATCGCTGATTCAATCTCGGCTTTGTGCTGTCACAGCCATTTTTCTGTGCAGGCTGATTTTGAAAGGAAGCCCATCCTTGGGGCTCCCTTCAGTGGTAGGGGGAGGGGAGATGTATGTGTGTGTGGGTGTGTGTTCAAATGCATGCACATGCATGTGTGTACCTTACCCCTCTATCTCTCATCCAGAGTGGAATTTGAGATGAGGTAAGCAGCCAAGGGGCCCTGGCCTGCTACCTACCTCTACTCCCATCCTTCTGCCCTCCACATACCTACTATGTGCCCCAGCATGTACACACCAAGAGTCTGTGCTCTGGTAGAGCAGATGGACCCTCAGCCAGGAAGCAGGAGGTTAATAGTGCCAACATGGTTACAGTGAGGGAGGGCAATGAGAGGGTTCAGGCCAGGTGGAGGGTTGCTACCTGGCAGGTATCTGAATGGGGCTCCTTGGAAGAGGTGATGTTGGAGCTGAGGAAGGAATGGAAGGAGTGGGCACTGGCTGAGAGAATGCCAGTTGTGGAACATGGTGGACAGGGACAGTCTGGAGACAGTGTGGCCAGGCACTGTCCACAGGCAGCTACCAAGCCTGAACTGAGATGTCTGATTGATATACCGTCCACTCTAGATTTCAAGATGTAGTGCAGAAAAAGAACAAAAAAATGTCATTGGTAGTTTCTGAAGAGTGATTATACCTTGAACTGCTACTGCTTTGCCTCTGTTGGATTAAGTAAAGTCTATTGGTACATTTATTTCCTCTTGGTCATTAGAAAATGTCTAATACACTTAAAAATGGACCTTGTATCACAGCCTAGTTCTATTGGACAGTGTTGTGCTGAGAGCCAAAACTGGAAATGCAAAGGCCCTGGGGTGGGACTGAAGTTGCCCTGTTTGAGGATGAGAAAGAAACTCAATGTGGCTAAGCAGGGACAGTGCAGGAGGATATTTTAGAAATACCTAGAAGTCAGTGGGAGTAGGGGGATTAGTTGGGGATGAGGCATAGGTGGGAAATTTACCCCCCCCCATCTCCCATGGAGAGAGGGATGGAGGTTGAGAGGGGAGGCGACAGCTCTCGGGGACAGCCAGGTCTGTGGCAGAGGAGCTGAGCACTTCCTCCACTCCTGGCTTTCAAAGCTTCTGGCGCCTTGACTGTCCCCTACCCAGCCCTTCCCACAGCTGCTGCCTGTCATGTGATTGGTTTTCCATGGCACCATGAGCCCCTGGCCTCCTGTCTCCAGGTGGCCGGAGATGACAATCCCTTCTGAAAGAGTCTGAAAAATAACAAAAGTGATGCTTGCCCATTAGAAGAATTAGAAGCAGAGAAGAAAAACTCCCCCTCACACACACTCCAAGGAAAATAGCTTGCAGCTGGGCTCCAGCAGAGCTGAGATTTGAACCTAGGCAAGCCCAGTCCTGCGTCTGGCTCTTTAGAAACTGGTGCCCTGGGACTGGAGAGATAGCCTAGCGGTTAAGAGCACTGACGCTCTTGCAGAGGACCCGGGTTCGATCCCCAGCACCCACATGGCTGCTAACAACCGTCTGTAACTCCAATTCCAGGAGAACTCCAGTTCCAGGGGAATCCGAGACCCTCTTCTGACCTCCACGGCATTGCATGACACGGGTGCACAGACCTGCATGCAGACAGTACATTCATACACATACAAAGATAAATAATAATAATAAAAAAAAAATTAAAAAAAAAAAAAAGAAACTGGTGCCCTGTGACTGTGATGTGAATGGGGCTTTTCAAGAATCAGATGTCAGATAACACCCCCCCCATCCCCAGCTCACAGTAGAGGGCCCCTGTGTTTGGCTCTCAGAGGCTTAAGCAAAGACAGCAGAAGACCCTACCCTAGCCTCACAAATACCTGGCAGGCTAGCTTTGGGCTGCAAGTCCAGACTGACCCTCACCAGCCACCTTGTTCCTCCCTTCCCCCTACATCCTGTCTTCCAAACTTTCTGGCCTGGCCAACTTCTACCTTGTGCTCTGTCTGAATCCTAAGGTCTCCTGACCGAGGCCCACTTGTCCCTGGCACTTTTCTGCTTGTGCCATCATCCAACTTGCTCAGGATCCCTGCAGCCCCCTCCACCCTGCTTCCTCAGGTTAACAACTGACATGATGTCTGAAGTGCCAAGCCCATGAGGAGTACTGCAGCCACAGCTCTCAGGGTTGTTCTTCCCGTTAGATTCCCTCCTTCTCTGCTGCCTGGCTTAACCCTGAACTGTAGGCGCAGGGACTTGGGGTGGCCTCCCACTTTACACCTCCTTACTACTGTGCACAGAGTTCCCTCTTCAGAGACCCTTGTGCCCAGGGTCATCTGGTAACACTTTTCTTTGGGCTCCATCTTATATGTTGCTCTTCTAGAAATGTACAGCCTCTCTCCAAAACACTGGGTGGGAGGGGGTGCTTCTACCCACCCCGTCAGACCCCACCGTGGCACCATAACACTGATAGTCCATGTTGATGTCTGGCTTCTTCCCATCCTTTGCTGGTGCATAATGGGAAGACTCCCCAAACATCCTATTGTGGGATCTTCCACTAGAGGAAAGAATGCTTTGAGAGCTGGGTATGGGATCAGCAAATCTGGTTTTGCCTCTTAGCTGGGACCTGGCTGGTCATCAGCCCCTGCCTGTAATGAGCAGAGGTTCCCCCAGTGTGAGCCCCCACTCACCCACTCCTTCAGAGCTCCCCCGACATGACCTTAGCTCTGCTAGAAGGCCAGCTAGGTCTGTTGTCAGGGGCAATGACTGCTCCCCATCACTGGAATGGAGGTACCTCTGAACCTTCCCCCATCCTTATTCCTCTTTGAGTCTCCCTGTGTTGAATCTACGTTTCTTGTCTATATGAAGTGAGCCTTCTGAGTGTGGAGCCTGGCTGACTTCACACAGAGGAGGCCTTCCAGGTCCCTGTCCTCTGAGTTCCTTTCTGAGGACCCCATCCCTGCCTTCTTCACTCACTGTTTCCTACTTTCCTGCTGACTTGGCTGTGTGTATCTATACAAATCTGTGAGAAGCATTTAAAAGTTTTGTAGTCCTTGGGTGTGTGAGAGATACACATACACAGGATGCAGGTGTGCGTGTGTGGAGGTCAGAGGACAACTTCGGGGAGTTGATTTTTCTGCTTTGTGGAGGCAGCACCCCCTGTTTCCGCTGGGCACTCCAGACTAGCTGACTAGGGAGCTTCCAGGTGATTCTACCATCTCTGCTGGAGTGCTGGAATTACAGATGCTGACCACAGCATTCGGCTTTTTATGTAGGTTGCAAGGTTCCAACTGAAGTCCTCAGGCATGCACACAGCAAGCGTTAATTTTTTTTTAATTTTATTTATTTCTGTATGTGTATGAATGTAGTGTCTGCATGCAAGTCTGCACCCGTGTCGTGCAATGCCGCGGAGGTCAGAAGAGGGTGTCGGATTCCCCTGGAACTGGAGTTCTCCTGGAATTGGAGTTTCAGACGGCTCTCGGCCACCATGTGGGTGCTGGGGATCGAACCCGGGTCCTCTGTAAGAGCGGTCAGCGCTCTTACCCGCTAGGCCATCTCTCCAGCCCCAGCAAGCGTTTTTAAAGCCGAGCCATCTACTGCCTATGGAAAGGAATTCGGTGAGGAAACTTGAGGCACAAAGTGAGTTCAGTCATAAAACTGGGAGTTAGTTAAGGGGCAGAGCTCAGGTGTCTGGCTCCTGTAGCTCAGGATACAATACTGTCTGCCACCTTTATGAGGTTGTAGGGGTGCCCTTCCTCTAGCCCCTCCCAGCCTGGGGAGGGTGGCCCTGTCATGGTGGGCACCATCTTCCTGCCTTATCACCTCTCAGAGGTTGTAGGGGTGCCCTTCCTCTAGCCCCTCCCACCCTGGGGAGGGTGGCCCGTCATGGTGAGCACCATCTTCCTGCCTTATCACCTCTCTGTTTCTCACCCCTGCAGGTCTGTGACAGGGGGCTTGTTATGTGCTCATCAGAAGTTGACATGCTGGCCACTGGCATCATCATTGCCCTCTGAGCCCTCATAGGGGCCATAGGAGCTAGCCGTGGTGCTGAAGGGCCTGGGGCCAGCTGTCTAGCTGCTGCCCCCAGCCCTGCGTCCCGGTAAGACATTTGCACCTTTTGCCCATCTTTCCCTCTGGAGGTGCACTCCTGTGGCCCTACTGTGTAGCCACTAGTAACTTATGAAGGAAGAATTGGGGTCCACATTAGGAACCTATGAAGCACTGTCGTGTACCTTGTATATCTTAGAAGCCGCAAGGGACCTGGCATGTGGGGTGGGGTAGACAATCCTGGCAGGAGTTGAGGCCTCCTGTTGAAGGGATAGGGCTCCCCCACCCACACCTTCAAAGAGCAAAAATCTTCTGGTGCTGGCTCAACTGGCAGTAGAAAATAATCACTTTTCCCAGGCCTGTTATCCATAGCCCGGCCCTGGGCCTGGTTAATCACATTGCCCCTGTGACTTGAAGATTCCCTGGCTGGAGAGATCGGGAGAGGGGTTAAAGAAAATTACCCTGGCCTCCTCCATGCTAATGTAATCTCTAACCAGATCTGCCCAGCCGCAGCTCAAATTGCTTTTTAGATTAACATTTAATTATTAACAGGGTCCCCTGGAAGGCCTTGGGCTCTGGGAATGGGGGTGGGGGAGGAGCAGCAGGGGGGCCTGGGATGGGCTTCTGTTCTGGTCGCCTCGCACAGAGCGATGGGGAGAGACGGAGGGTCAGGAGAGAGGGCAAAGGACAGCTGGAAAGGAGGGGTGGACAGATGGGGTTGGGGACAGCAGTGGAGACGAGAGGAAGAAAGGCAGTGGCCCCTTCTGCCCTGCAGCCTGGCTCCCCATGATAGCTCTGAGCAAAGGGTCCTCAAGCCTCCAGTCCTGGCAATGGGCTGACTGGCTTCTGTTCCCTCATTAAGAGAAACTGAGATGTCTGAGGCTGTATGCTGGTGACCCACAGATAAGTGGGTCAGAGTCACACAGCCAGGCTTGGACTGCGGTGCTTCCACCTAGCTGCCCCTCCTCCTCTCTGGACCTGGGTCTTCAACAACACTTCATGCTCTTTCCCATGTTTTGAGTACGGCTCTGTAGTCAGGACAGTGGAGGAGAGAGAGACTTCAATGACCGTTGGGATGTGTGATGTGGTGTGGTGGGAGAGCCCTGAGGACTGACGGGCATCTCAAGAACACAGAGTCCTGACTATCCTCTCTGATCTCTGCAAACTGCTGGGCTTTTCCAGCTTGTCTTATCTCTACTCTGGGTTCTGAATCTTTCAAAGATAGGGAGTACATCTAAATCTCATCTTGCATATATGACAGAGGCTCAGCCCTGGGTCTCACATACAGCTAGTGCTACGGATTGCATTGAAAATGAAAGGGTGGCATGCTCCCATGTCCAGGTGGACCTCACCAGCGGGCTTTGTCCCCATCAAGGCTCATCTAGGAAAACAGACTCAAGAGAGGTGCTGTGACATCCTGAATGACACCAAGAACCCAGTGCCTATCCCTTGGCTGGCTGCTGCCACCGTGGGCCCTGTGGCTGGCTTTCCTTTCTCAACTTCTTACCCTGTCATACTCCAGGAAAGGCCTAGTGTGACCTTCCTCTGCAAGTCGAAGCCAGTCTTTGACCTTGAACAGAAGCACAGAGGCCTGTTTAAGTAGCTGTAGATGAGGGGGAAGATGGAGGCTGGAGGTGGCACAGGTGGTGGCCTTCACAGGGTCACAGCCTTGCCCTGCCAGAGAGACTGCTGACCCTCTGGGGCAGGTGGGCACATTCCCTCTCTGCTGCTGTAGACATCTGGGGAGGAATAGGCCAGGACAGTCTGTTTTCAGCTTGGGCTGGATGTAGCTGAGTAGGGCAGTTTGGGGTGGATGGTGCCTTGTGGCAGGTCATTCTTACCTGTTTTAATATGCCTACATATGGCATACGGGTAGTCCCTAAAACATGCTCCCAGTGTTTGCTGCCTGGGCGCGGGTGTAAGAGGCTTTGCCTATCTCTTCTTGCTTCACCCACAGCACAGCTCACATGCTGTGCTCCATTGAATGGTTACAGAATGAGAGAATGGCCTCCAGGGCATCTCTGCCCTCTTTCTGGTCCTCTGTTCTCTTCCTATCCCCCCTTGGAATAGAATCCCAGTAGATTAGGGCACTGGGGAATCTGGGGAGAATCAGGTCCCATGCTGTCTGTTGGACTGGAGCTGGGTGCTGATGGGATCCCCACCATAATGGACTTGCCATACTAAAGCCTGAGGTCCCGGGTCTGACACCCTTATGCTCTGTCACTTAAAACTATGTGACCTGGTACCAATTGCTCCCCCCTCCACGACCATTTCCTAATGTGTAAAATGAAGCTAAAACCAGACTCCGGCCAAGGTGGCCAGGCTGCAGTTATATCCCGGGACAGGATATACTCAGCTGGATGCCAAGGGTTTGCACAGTCAGTCTGCAAATGACAACTTGTTAGTGTTGTTAGTGCCCAGTGCACCCTACTGTTTCCAAGCTTTACCTCCTACCTCTTGGGTCTCCCTGTCAACCCCTGCATGGAGGAGAGGTGACAGAAAGCAGCAAGCCCGAAGGCCCCAACTCTGTTCTTTGAATAAAATAAAGACAGCCTTTGCTTATTGTACTCAGTGCAAGCAGCAGACTCAATGCGTTCTTAGCGTGGAAAGTCTCTCCCCTTCTGTGCTCCCCTGTCGCATTTCCTTATCTGAATGTCCAGCTATGAAAGGGCACATCGACAGCTGGGGGTGTTATCTGGTGGACGGGAACTTTTCCTCGGTGTCTCCCAGATAAGCTGGTCTTATCAGCCCCCATGTCAGAGACGGTGCCAGAGCAGTCTAATCATTGAGGCTTGCGACATTTTCCCCTCCCACCCCACCCCCCTTTAGTATTAAAGTCACAAAAGACCTTGAACTTATAAACAGTCTGATTTGCAGATAGGGTGGCTCTCCAGATGGTCTCTAGCTGGGTGGAGGAGTGGTGATCCATGTGGGGTTCAGGGGACCTGCTTTCTGAGGATGGGATGGGGCCAGACAAGGAAGAAGCAGGCTGGGAATCATAGGAAGAGCGGTTCAGGTGCCTTCAAAGTCTTGTCCCTAGGTTGCTGTGTGATCTTGTGCCAGAATCTTGGCTTCTCTGGGCCTCGTGCACTTCATCTGACAACCAATTTATTGATGTAGCCATTCATTCGACACCTACTTATTAAATGATTATTCCTGGCCAGCCACTGAGGAGAGAGAAACAAGATACGGTCTTTACCCTTGAGAAACTTACAGTCTAGCAGACATGAAAATTACATCCCAGTGTGATTGGGGCCGTGGTGAGGGGCACCCAGGGGAGAGGCCAGCCAACCCATCTGAAGACAGCCCTGAGTTAACATGGACCAGGTGGCAGTGCTCTAGGCAGAGGGCACAGGGTGCCATGGTCTGGAAGTGGGAGGCAGCATGCTAAAAGGGGAGTGCTTGGAGGGGGCTGTGAGAGAGGGAGGTGGAGAGCTGCCCTCATGGGCCTGGCAGAGAAGGTTGACTGTATTTGAAGGAGTTTGAAGGGCAAGATATTAGTGATACAGGAACTGGGGATGACGCCTCACTGCCCATGGTAATTGTCTGGTTGGCCCATCTGATACCCACCCTGAAGCAGGACACAGGGCAGTGAACTGGGGCAGGGGGGCTAGGGAAAGCCTCCCACCTCCGCTAAAGCTGGTCTCCAAGGGTGCAGGTCCTAAGCAGCTGTCCTCCAGAGGCGAGAGCCAGCGTGGGCTCAGCAGCTGTCTGGGAAAGCTGATCTGAGCCCCTGGCCTCTTGGCTGACAGACTGCCTGGGCATCCTCAGCCCAGAGGCCAGAGTCCTGGGAGGGGCTGGGATGGGGACCCACTGGGGCTCATCATTGTGCCTGGTGAGAGGCTGGAGGCAGGGCCAGAGTCAGGAAGAAGCCTTACAGGCTAGAGAGCACTACCCAACAAGTGTGGGGAGTGAGGGAGACCCCCGGCTCCAGCCCAGGCTTTGTCTGTGCACCAGAACTCTGACCTCCCTCTGTCTGTCCAGTATTGTCAGACCTATGGAGACATAGGCAGGCCAGGCAGCCCTTGGGGGTCCCCAAAGGCTGCCTTTCTGTGTCGGTATCCCACCCATGAGGGGAAGATGTGGCTGGTTTTCTGTGTCAGGGTGGTAAGAGGTAGATGTTGTCACTCTGTAGATGGAGAGGCATGCAGGGTCAAGGCATCAGCCTCACCTCCCAGATGTGCACCAAGTGTGCATGCCTGTGGACTGCCCACATGTGTACTAGAGGGCCCCACTCATTGAGATGGAGTGCCACAAAGTGTACATCCTTGCACATGAGCATGAACTTGCAGCGTTTGTGTCTGAGTGGGGTGGAGTGTGGCCTCCAGGCCAGAGTCCAGGTTGTGGTCGTGGTGGCCCCCCAGGCCTGCTGATGCCACCTGCTCAGTCCTGTCTCTGAAGAGCCTTGCTGCTTTCTGTAGTCAAGGACTTTCCTTCCTCCCCGCAATAAGCCCCACTTCACTCCCTCCTTAAATGGTGTCATTTCTGCCTGATTGTAATGGCATATTTTAAAATTACCAGAAATCAACGCTGAGAAGTGGTACTGCAGCTTTTATTGCTGTGTTAAGACTACTGGAGACTGGGGGAGGAGAGGAGCATCCCACCCTCCCCCACTGCTATCCCACACTTCCTCTTTCTTTTTTCTTCCTCTTTTCTTTCTTTTTTTTTTTTTTTTTTTTTGAGCGAGAGACAGTAATAGGAGAAAATTGGTTTTGAAACTGAATAAAAGTCCCTTTCAGAGGAAATCGTTTCTCTCAGGGTACCTTTGCTGAAAGTAAAATAGAGTATAATGAAAGGTGGTTACGTGATTGTCTTTCATTTACCGAGAGGCCAGGACAGACGGGAGCCTGCCACCGTCTCAGGGAATACAAGATTGGAATAATTGCACCATAACAAGGAGCTTGTTGTGAAATTAGTATCTTAAGAAAGTGGTGAAAAAAGGCTCTTCCTCATGAATACTTCATTATCAGAAGAAAGCGGCAGAATTTAGGGCTCCAGACACCTGTTTAGTATTAAATACCTTCCCTCTCTTTCCCTTAAACACACCCCTTTTCTCCCTTCCAACCACACAGGATGAAGGTAACCCAGGCTAGCTGCTGGGCACAGGGATGGAGGGGCGGGAAGGGGTGTTTGGACCTCAGGGTGTCCAGGGCTGAGCTGTTCTCTGTGGCAGAGCAAGAGGAAGTGCCAACCTGGCTGGGACCTCCCTGCTGCCCATGGGTGCCTCCAAGGAAGTCTGTCCTGACCCCTGTGGTCAGGGGCTCTGGGTCCTCAGGAATGCCAAAGATTGGCTTTGTGAGGACACATTTTTTTTTTTTTTGGTCTTTTCGAGACAGGGTCTCCTTGTAGTCCCAGCTGTCCTGGAACTCACTTTGTAGACCAGGCTGGCCTTGAACTCACAAAGATCCGCCTGCCTCTGCCTCCCAAGTGCTAGGATTAAAGGCGTGCACCACCACGCCCGGCATGAGGACACATTTTTGAGGGTTCCTGTGACCCCAGGTATCAAGGCCCCAGGGGGAAAGTATTCCATGGGCTGTGGAGTGGCCCAACTGAGCTCCCTCCCAGGGGCCGCTGTGGGTGCTCTGGCTCCTCCCTTCCCATATGGGTGAGCTCAGAGTTGGAGCACCCGTCAGCCTCCCAAGAAACTATCCTGGACATCTCTGTTCCAGGGGTACTGTGAGAAAACTCTAGACAGGAGCTAGACCAGCACTTTTGTAGATGGGACACTAAACACCGGCCATTTCTGGCCAGTTCTGTTTGGACCAAGAGTTGACTAGATGGGGTCCCCATAAGCTAGTACCTGATCTGTTATGGGAGTACAAATGAGCTAGGGTCCACCACCAGTCATACGACAACTTGAATTGGAACATCAAGTGGTGAGGATCTGACACACCTGGGAGTGTCACAGCAGTCCCTGGAGGTGACCCACACACTAGCTAGCCACAGGCACATGAGGCACAGCAGCTGTAGCCCTGGTGTGGTGGAAGGTTTCCCCTGGAGACCTGATTCAATCTCTTCCCATGATGCCTTCAGTGAGTCTCTGAATGCCTTAGTTTCCCCATCTGTCAGATAAGGGAGTTGGAGTGTCTGCTCTGAGTGTCCAATATGACCCCAGCAAGGAGGACTTTAAGATCCAGGGCAACCTGGGCTACGGAAAGGGACCCTGTCTCAACGAACAATCTCTGATCTTCCTTGGGGTGCTGGGGAGGGTGAGAGGCTACACAGAGCAGTCCTCAGTGACCAGCCTCATCTTCATCCTCACAGGGACCCTGCTGTCTAACGTGCCCCACCCAGGGCTCTCAGCTACACAGAGCAGTCCTCAGTGACCAGCCTCATCTTCATCCTCACAGGGACCCTGCTGTACAACGTGCCCCACCCAGGGCTCTCAGCTCAGCCATGCTGGCCTGTCTGCAGAGGACTCAGAACCCTCCGGGCCAGCACCTGACCTGCCCCAGCAAGAGCCTGGAGCTGCGCAAGTGTGAGTAAGACCCCCTTCATCACCTCCCCCCACCTCCTCTGCCCACCTTGAGTTCCTAGGGCTTGCTTTCTGCCTCCATAGTCCCTTACAGGGGCAAGTGGTACCATAGAAATGCATTCACCACCACCACTCTGGCCCCAGGAGCCTACCCACCTCTTGCCTTCAAGTCTGTTCTGGAGCTGGGCACAATGTAATCCCAGTGCTCAGGAGGCCGAGGCAGAAGGAACTTGAGGCTAGTCTGGACTACATAGTGAGACCCAGTCATAAAAAACAGGGATAAGCCAGGCATGGTAGCCCACACCTTTATTTTTATTTATTTATTTTTTAATTTTATTTATTTTTGTATGTGTATGAATGTACTGTCTGCATGTAGGTTTGTGCACCCATGTCATGCAATGCCATGGAGGTCAGAAGAGGGTCTTGGTTTCCCCTGGTACTGGAGTTCTCCTGGAATTGGAGTTACAGACGATTCTTTTTTTTTAATTTATTTATTTATTATTATTTTTGTATGTGTATGAATGTACTGTCTGCATGTATGTTTGTGCACCGTGTCGTGCAATACCACGGAGGTCAGAAGAGGGTCTCTGATTCCCCTGGAACTGGAGTTCTCCTGGAATTGGAGTTACAGACGGTTCTTAGCCGCCATGTGGGTGCTGGGGATTGAACCTGGGTCCTCTGCGAGAGCAGTCGGTGCTCTTAACCAGTAGGCTATCTCTCCAGCCCAGTAGCCCACACCTTTAATCCCAGCATTCAGGAAGAAGAAGCAGGCGGATCTCTTGTGAGTTCAAGGCCAGCCTGGTCTACAGAGTGAGTTCCAGGACACCTGTGGCTACAGGGAAACCCTGTCTCAAACACACACACACACACACACACACACACACACACACACACACACACACACAAAAGGGCTAGGGCCTGGGTCTCCAGGGCAGCACAGGCCGCCAGCTCTTCAGCTTCAGCTCTGCGCCACAAGCAGCCTTTCCATTGCTGCACTTTCCTCTTCCGGTATTTATCTATCATCTGTAGACACACACACACACACACACACACACACACACACACACAAAAGGGCTAGGGCCTGGGTCTCCAGGGCAGCATCATCTGTAGACACACACACACATGCACACGCACACGCACATGCACACACACACACACACAAAAGGGCTAGGGCCTGGGTCTCCAGGGCAGCACAGGCCGCCAGCTCTTCAGCTCTGCGCCACAAGCAGCCTTTCCACTGCTGCACTTTCCTCTTCCGGTATTTATCTATCATCTGTAGACAAAGTACACACTGAAAAGGAAGGAAGGAAATGGCACAGAGATCAAAGCTCTTTCTTCTCAGACAGCTGCTATTCACACCCCCAGATGTTTTCTGGGTCCCACTCCATGTGTGTACGCTCACACATCTCACAGCCCACCTCACTTTTTCACTTGGTGTATGTATGTATCATGTGTCAGCTTCTAAAGAGCTTCCTCATTCTCTGGCCGTGTTGTTTTCTCTGGCAAGTCTCTGGCAAGGATGAGCCATAATTTATTTGGCCAGCCATCTACTGAAACCATCCCCAACCTGTTGCTTTGATAAGTAATGCAGCAATAAACCCTGCTTTGTGACTCCAGTGCAGGGTGAACTTCTGGAAGTGGAAATAGCCAAGGCATGCTGTGGATTTTTTGTCTCTGGTGGACATGGTCTGACAGCGCTGTGTGTCCTACCCAGGGACACACCACAGCTCCACTCAGTAGCCTGGTTCTGCACATCTCACCAGCTCACCACATGCATCAGGCTCACAGCTTTGACACAAAAGTGAAAAATCCCAATGTAGTTTTCACTTCAAATAACTGAACTTAAGCATCTTTTTGTGTCAAAGCATTTTTTGTTCCTTTGAATATTCTACATATCTGCTTAGTCTGCTTTCATAGTGGGGTGGTAATTTTCATCCATCTTTATTGATGTGTTGGAGCAGTTTGTATATGATTGCCATTTGTTCTCAGTTATACCATGATGTCTCTATATTTCTTTTCATGGCTTTTGTTAGAAGGTCCTTTCTCAGGCTAGTTTTTTTTTTTTTTTTTTTTTTTTGGTCTTTTGGAGACAGGGTCTCCTTGTAGCCCCAGCTGTCCTGGAACTCTGTAGACCAGGCTAGCCTTGAACTCACAAAGATCCGCCTGCCTCTACCTCCCAAGTGCTAGGATTAAAGGCGTGCATCACCATGCCCGGCTCTCAGGCTAGTTTTTAAAAGGAAAATGTTTCCCCAAGGTTTCTTCTAGTCTCTATATTATTATTATTATCGATTTTCTTGAGACAGGGTCTTACTATATAGCCTTGGCTGGCCTAGAGCTCACTATCTAGACTAGACTGGCCTCCAATTCACAGAGGTCCTCCTGCCTCTGCCTCCAGAATACTGGGATTCAAGGTGTGTCCTACCACTCCTTGCCTAGTCTCTTTTCAAAATGTGTGCGTGCGTGTATGTGTGTGTGTGTGTGTGTGTGTGTGTGTGTGTGTATAGCAAAAGGCTTCTTATAGTTTAAAATTATTATTATTTTTATTTTACGTGTATGAGTTTTGCCTACATGTCTATAACTACATCTGTGGATGCAATGCCTGTGGAGACCAGAAGAGGACATCAGATCCCCAGGAACTGGAGTTATAGATGGTTGTTAGCTGCCATAAAGGTGCTGGAAACCAAATCTGGGTCATCTATAAGAACAGCCAGTGCTCTTACCACTGAACCATCTCTCCAGCCCCTTCTTACAGTTTTTTATGGTATTTAAAAAATATTTTTTTTTGTGGTTTCTCTGGTATAAAGTGCAAAGCGGATCTAGGTGTGCTCAAGAATTAGCACACTCCTGTTTCCTTCTGCTTGTTGGCAGTCAGGATTGAACCCAAGGTTCACACATGCTAGGCAGAACTAGCTAGCTCATTCATATCCTCTCCCTCTTCCTCTCTCTCTCTCTCTCTCTCTCTCTCTGGCTTTGTGTCAATATTTTGAGGCTGAATCCCATTGTAGCCCAGGCTGGCCTTGAATTCAAGGAAGGCCTTGTCCTTCTGACCCCTCCTCCACTTGTGCTGGGTGTGCAGCTTGCACTACTGTACCTGACCCCTCCTCCACTTGTGTTGGGTGTGCTGGGTGTGTGGCCTGCACTACTGTACCTGGCCCTGTTTTAACTGTTGCAGTGTTAGAAAGTTTGGTGGGTTTTCTGAGATATAATTTATACCATTTATGCATCAGAAGTGTGTGGTCCAGCAGTGTCTTAGTGTACTCCCAGGGTGCTAGAACACCATAGTCAATTTTGGAGCATCTGTAACCACCTCTACCAGATGACACAAGCCCCCTTTTCCTCCAGCCTCCTTTTTCAACTCTTTCTTTTCCTTTTTTTCTGATTATGTTATTCATCTATGTGTGCATGTGAGGTGCACATGTGCTATGGTGGACACGCGGAGCCCAGAGGACAAAAAAAGCAGGAACCAATTCTCTCCTTCCACCAAGTGGAAGCCAGAGATTGATCTTTGGATCATCAGGCTTGGGGACAAGCGCCTTTACCCACTGAACCATCTTGCCAGCCCATTGTGGCTAGCTTTCATGCTGCATGTTTTCCTAAGGTCAGCTGAATTGCAGTTTGTATAGAATACATTTTAATATTCAGTGGAGCTTCTTGTTCTTAGCCCTTTTGAATTTTCCCTGGATGCCTTGTTTATTTTGCTGTCTGAACTGTGGGATCTCCTTACTTCTTAGATAAAGTTGTGTTTTTGCTGGGACTACACACACTTCAGACAGATCCGGGAAGAAATACCGTTTTTGTAATACCATCTCTCCCTTGAAGAACATATGCCTCTCTGTTCAGAATTTCCTTTGTGTCCCTCAGGAATGTTTTAACATTTGTTTCATTTAGATCTTGAACATTTTGCTTAGGTTCATTTCTGGGTAGTAGAGCTTTCTCAGTGAACATCTCCCATTAAGTGGAGGTTGTTTCTGTGAAAGCTATTAACTCCTGCCACCTCTCCGAATTCTTTTTTTGTTAACAGTTTTTCCAGTTTGGTCTCTTGAATTTTGCAGTTATCATTGAAAATGATCATTTACTTCATTTTTTTGAGATAGGTCTCATGTAGCCCAGTCTGGCTTCAAACTTGCTATGTAAATGAGCATGACCTTGAACTCTTTATCCTCTGCCTTGACCTCTAGACCTTGACTTGGGATTATGGTGTGCAGCACCATGCCCTCAAAGATTAGACTTTGATTTCTTTGTTTTGTTTAATAGAGTTGGCTGGCATCCTGGGAACAATGAGAATAATAGTGACTGTGGTTCACCATCCTGCTTCACAGTGTTTAAGATTTCCCCACTAAGGAAATGCTGGCTTTGGGGGCTGGCTGTTTAGTCGGGTTAAGTAAGTCTCCACCTATTCCTATTTAATTGTTTTAAAATCAACAGTGGGAATTGGAACATTTCTAAATAACTTTTCCTTCAGTCTCTTCACGTGACTAATGATGTTAATGGAATCCTTTGAGTCCAGCTATCCTTGCATTCCTGGTTGAAGCTGACTGGGTCATGAGAAAATACTTCCTTATAACATTGTTTCAGGATTGGATTTGTTCTATAGGGCTTTTGCCTCAATTTAATCAGAAAGATGGTGTTTTAATCTTTTTTTTTTTTCCTTTTGAGTCAAATTCTTGTTATGTAGCCCAGGCTACCTCAAACTAAAAATCCTCTTTCCTGCCTTGCCTAATGAGTCCTAGGATTACAGGTGTGTGCTGCCATGCCTGGCATCACAACAGTTTTTTGTTGACTCTTGGCATCTGCTGCCTTTTCACTCTGTCTGCACTTGGCAATGGTTTACGTAGTACTGGGGTTGTCTCCTTGAAAGCTCGGTTGGTTCCACTACGAAACTGGGTCAGTGTGCTTATTTGGGTTGCGCTGGCAGCCTTTTAATGTTCTCTATTTTTTCTTTAATAATTGTTTTGTTTTAATTATTCTGTTGTTCCTTGGATGAGTTTGATAAATTATGTTTCTCTTAAAAAACTATCCATTTTATCCAGGTTTTGAAATTCATTTACATGAAGTTGAGCAAAGTAATTCAGTTATTTTAAGTGGTAATTCACCCGTATTTCTTATGTTGTGTATTTTCTGTTGCTTTTCTGTGTGCACATTATGTGTGCACATGTACTTGTGTGGTGTGTGCATCTGTGTATGTGTGGTATGTGTATGCATGCATGCATGTATGTGTTGCTGTATGTGCACATGTGTTTGTGTCTGTGTGGGGGCCAGAGGATCCTTGGTTTTGTTTGTTTTGTTTGGGAGGAGTAAGGTTTGGGGTTTTTTTTGTTGTTTGTTTGTTTGTTTGTTTTTTGAGACAGGGTCTCCCTATATCCCCAGCTGGCCTTGATCTCACTATGTAGACCAGGCTGGCCTTGATCTCCCAAAGACCCACCTAACTCTGCCTCCCAAGTGCTGTGATTCAAGGCATTTGCTACCAAGCCCAGCTGTTTGGTTTTTGTGACAGGTGTCACTATGTAGTCCTGACTTGCCTAGAACTTGCCATGTAGATCAGGTTGGCCTCAAACTCACAAAGATCTGCTTACCTCTGCCTCCCGAGTGATGGAATTAAAGGTGTACACCACTACACACGACAGTCCTTTTTTTTTTTTTAAGTTTCTTAGATCATGCTATTTTTTTCAAAACCAATTTTTATTGAAGCTTTCTGCATTTCATACAGAATTTCCGATCAAATCGAGACCCACTCCCCTTCCTTGCCCCCCACCCCACCAGAGCTCATGCATTTCTCCAAACATGTTTTTCATTTTTTTCTCAGTCTCTTTTAAAATTTTTGATGCAGAAGTTTACTGTTTCGAGCACAAGTTCACCATTTCAGTCAGTTCTTTGACCCAGTCTTTTTGTTGTTGTTGTTCCTTCTAATTTGCATCACTCCAAAATATGCATATGTGCATGCCACATATATCATAGGTTTTAGCATCTTCAGCTTATGATTTCTTTTTTTTTTTTCTTTATTAGGCTGAAAGATGTCATGTTTGAAGGCTCCTCCTTGGGAAGCCCAATCAATCATCAGTCCTGCCCTTGTGCTCCACACTGGGCTTTTCCCTTCCCATGGTCACCAAATGAGGTCCAGTAAGCACCACAGCCTGTCTTGATCTTCCTGTACCATCTCCATGATACAGCCTGGGTAGTACAACAATGGCAGTCTATATTCTGAAGAGGCTGAAACCCCAGTAGTAGCTCAGTCCACAAGCTGGACATCTCAGAAGTCCCCATCTGGCACTGAAGGTTTGGAGGATTCTTAGAGAGACATGAGTCTTCAGTCCATATTGGAAGGTTGAAAAGCTCTGTCTCATGTCTTTGAAGGATGGCAAAAACAGTGGCAGTCACAGGGTAGCTGCACTTACCAAACAACTGTGCTCTTTACTTATAGTCCTGTAGCCCCCAGCTGGCCTGGAACTCTGTAGACCAGGCCGGCCTTGAACTCACAGAGATCCGCCTGCCTCTGCCTCCCAAGTGCTAGGGTTAAAGGCGTGTGCCACCACGCCTGGCCTACAGTCCTTTGTGTGTGTGTGTGTGTGTGTGTGTTTGAGACAGGGTCTCCCTGTAGCCCCAGCTGTCCTAGAACTCACTCTGCTGTAGACCAGGCTGGCTTTGAACTCACAAAGATCCACCTGCCTCTGCCTCCAGAGTGCTAGGATTACTTAACTTAGTCCTTGTTTTTTAAGACAAGTCTATCACATGGCCTGGAACTTGCTGATTAGGCTAGGCTGGCTGGCCAGCAAACTCTAGGCATCTGCCATATTTCTGCTTCCCTAACATTGAGATTACAGCCAGGTACCACCATGCCCAGCTTATGTGGATTCTAGGGATCAAACTCGGGTCTTCATGCTTGATGGCAAGTATTTTAAATGAGCTATTTCCCAGCCCCTTTCCCTGTTTTTATTAATTAGATTAGTTAGCTAATGATATGATCTATTCCCTTTCCCTAAAGATCCATCTTTAGTATTTATTAGTAATTACCCTTTAAGGGGTTTGATTCATTAATTTATGGATTCATCTTTGTTAAAATCTTCTTCTTTTTAAGATTTTTTTTCTTAACATTTTGAATTAGAGACCTCAATCTTTATAATGTTTTTTATTGTAAAAAAATTTTAATTGGATTTATGTATGTGTGTGAGAGAACATTTAGGCAGCACAGCAGGTGTGGGACATCAGAGGACAACTTACTGGAGTCGATTCTCTCCTTCCACCATGTGGGTCCTGGGAATCAAACTCAAGTTGTCAGGCTCAGCAGCAAGCACCTTTGCTCACTGAGCTATCTTGCTAACTCTGGAATGATTCCTGAGTCCTCTGAGTCCCACCCACCCATTTAAGCAGTAAAAATACTATTTGTAGGATTTTTTTCTACTATGGTCAGAGACATTTTTTTATTTATTTCTTTATTTATTTCTTTATTTCTTTCTTTATTTATTTATTTATTGGTCCTTTTGAGACAGGGTCTCCCTGTCCCAGCTGTCCTGGAACTCACTCTGTAGGCCAGGATGGCCTTGAACTCACAAAGATCCACCTGCCTCTGCCTCCCGAGTGCTAGGATTAAAGGCATGCGCCACCACGCCCGGCTTCTTTAATTTTTAAAAATGTATTTGTTATGTGTATGAATGTTTTGCCTGTGTGTATGAAAGTGCACCACATGCATGTAAATCCAAGAAGACCAGAAGAGGGCATAGGATTCCCTGGAACTGAGTTAGGGATGGTCGTTAGCTATCATAGGGATTCTGGCAAATAAACCCAGGTCCTCTGCAAGAGCAGACAGTGCCCTTAACCACTGAGCCATCTCTCTAGCCCAGTTCTCTATTTCTCTGTGCATCCACATGTGTGTATGAGTGGGGGGTACCAGAGGGTCACACCAGGTGCCGTCCTCTATTGCTCTCCACCTTACCTTTTTGAGACAGGGTCTCTCCGAACCCAGTGCTTACCAGCTGGCTAGGCTGGAAGATCAGAGAACTCCAAGGGTCCATTTGTCTTTGCCTCTCTTGTGCTAGGGTTACAGACATGTGCAGCCATGTCCAGCTTCTTCATGCGTGCTGGGGATCCAACTCAGGTCCTCAGGCTTGCATGCCAGGCACTTTACTGACTGAGCCACCTTCTCCTCCAAGCTGGACAAATGTGATGAAATTAGTCTACCCCATTTCTTACTCTACAGTGGTTTCTTAGAGTTGACTTTCCCTGTTACCTGACATCAGATGCAGATGTCACTTTGGGTTCCAGCTACTAAGGGTGAGGATCTCACTGTAGTTACTTTCCTTTCTCTGCTCAATGTTATCACTGCACCCTTCAGGTAGATGATGTCAGTATCTGGCTATGTTATTACAGTTCCCATTTTTTTTCATTCTGTGTCCTCAGTAAACAAGATCAGTGCTTACTACCAGTGCTTTAGGGCCCATCACCTCAAGTTAGGTGGCCCTCTAGGGTACTCCTGGGCAGCTTCCAGGGAGCAGTATTCTGACTTTCCATCTTTTGCCTCACAACTAAAGAAGTCACAGAAAGAGGCTGTGGATCACAGCATTTCCTGGGATCTCCTAGGCTTTGCTTTACATTCTAAAGATGTTGCGAGTTGTCATGGAGGACTTTGTTTTTAAACTTTCTGTGCCTTCTATGTCCGTTTACTTTACCAAGATGTTTTGGAGTCCACCTGTTGTTTGGACCTTTGTCCCTGGCATGGGACCTTGAAACTGGAGCATGCAAATGCCAGGCCCGGATCCTTCAGCTTCCTTCCTTAGGGACTGAAGTTAGACATATATTGCCTGGATTTGCCTGACTCCCACAGGTGCTGTCTCTAGGACTAACTCCTTGTTTTCGTTTTCCTCCAGGAGTGTTCAGCAATGCCCCCCACACTCTATTTCTCCCTTTGCTTTGATGATAGTGTTCCCCTTTACTCTTTTTTTTTTTATTAATTTTATTTATTTCGGTATGTGTATCAATGTACTGTCTGCATGCAGGTCTGTGCACCCGTGTCGTGCAATGCCGCGGAGTTCAGAAGAGGGTCTCGGATTCCCCTGGAACTGGAGTTCTCCTGGAACTGGAGTTTCAGACGGCTCTCGGCCGCCATGTGGGTGCTGGGGATCGAACCCGGGTCCTCTGCAAGAGCGGTCGGCGCTCTTAACCGCTAGGCCATCGCTCCAGCCCCCCCTTTACTCTTATACATGTGCTTTGTGTTCTTGCTTTATAAAAACAATTGCTTACTATGTTTTTTCCTTTAGTATTTCCTTCATGAAATATTGGGCTCTGTCACCTCTTCTGTGGTGGCAGTCTTCTCATGGGAAGTGGCTTTTGTCAACCATGATCTTGTCCACCATGATTTTGCTTATTCTTCACCTTCCCCCCCCCTTTTTTTTTTGTCTTTTTGAGACAGGGTCTCCCTATAGCCCCAGCTGTCCTAGAACTCACTCTGTAGACCAGACTGGCCTTGAATGCACAAAGATCCACTTGCCTCTGCCTCCCAAGTGCTAGGATTAAAGGCGTGCGCCACCACGCCCGGCTACACCTTCACTTTTGATATATTTCACTGAGGTCCAATGCTTGCTTGGCATGGATTATTTACCTCTGGAGAAACTGAATTTTCCCTACCCATCTATTTGTTCAAGTTTCAGAACAACTGAAGCTTTGTCCTGACTAACAGGAATTTTCTTTAAACTCACATTTCATGCATGTATGTATTCATGCTATATCTTCCTCCAGTGGCTTCTGATTTGTATGTAGTCATACCTCCTGAGTGCTCCTCAACCAGGTGAGTCTGTCAGCAGCACATGCTCTCTCCTCTCCATGCTGGGAAAGGGCTTAGGTTTTGTACTTGGGGTGTCCCCTCACTTTGGGAAGTGCACACTGCTGGTCCAGTACAGCAGCAATACTTTTCCCTGCTGCTTCCTTGGCTCCTCTCATCTTTCCAGCATCTACTTTGCTTGCTCATTCCAGGATTAACAGCTACATGCATTGTACACAGAGGGAGACATACTTAACCATTGCTTGACAGGCATCTGGGTTGTTTCTAGTCATTTTTGTATATCTGTGGAAAACATCTTCCACGAGTGCTTTGCTGCCTCTCTTTAGATAGGGTCTCACTATGAAGCTCTGGCCTGAGACTCACTATGTAGCCCAGGCTGGCCACAAACTTGTCTTATGGTCAGTGCTGAGATTACAGATGGGAGCAACCATGCCCAGCTAGGCCTGTGTATTTTAAGCTTAGGTTGCTGCTGTCAGGGCCTGCCACCCAGCTCTTTATCCCCACCAGGTCCTGTGCTGCCCACCTGTCCCTGTGCTCTCCAGCTGGCTGGCAGCAGGGGCTAGACTTTCCTTCCTGTTCCACAGCTAGAGAGAGAACACACAGGGCCTCCATAGCATCATCTTTCCACTGTCACCCTGCTGCTGTCACATCTCTGTACTTACTGGAAATGATACTGCCAGAAGAGGGCACAGGCAGGGAGCTGAGAAAAATCACATCTGGAGCTGTGCTGCCAGTCCTCTGCCCTGACACCTGGCTGAAGCTTTTTTCCTTTCTTTCTGGGTGTGACTGTTAGTGATGGAGACCCCTTATCCTTTCACCGTAGGCAGAACCAAGACCCTGAGGTTTGTGCTATGCTGCATTACCACCAAGGTAGGAAGGTCTTGACCAGGTTGTGGACAGCGTGACCTTGGACAAGTTGAGCAGCCTTCCAGGGCCTCTGTCTCCTTCTGTAAAGCAAAAGGTCAATGAGGTGGACAGAGGAGCCACCTTCTCTGTCTATTATGGTAATGTCACAGGATCCAGAGTAGGAAGAGCCATTCAGGGATTCCTGTCCTCCTTTTTCCTGGGCAAAGGGGACCACAGTAGCCCGATTTACAGAACTGTGACAATAACCAGCTGCCACATGTGTCTAGAACAATTCTAAGGGACCAGAAATGGCCACAGGCCCTACTGCCAGACGCCAGGAACTGAGCCAGGGAAGTATGGGTGGCTGATACAGCCTATTCCAGGTTGACTAGAGAAAGAAAATAAAAAGGAAACAAACACATTCTAGAGAGAGAACATGTCCATTTTCTATTCCTACCTCCAACTTGAGAGCTAAGCTCTACCAGATGATCAGAATCCCAAGCAGGATCTGTCCATCCCTGCACAGAAACCTGCAAGTCTTGGCTATGTAGGACCTCACTGGCTAAGAAATGCTTGACGTTCTCATTGTTGTTAATGTACAAACTTCAAGGTGTGAAAATGCAGGCTGTGCAGAAAGCTCCAAAGAGGCAGCATGTGGCCAGTGGGGAGAGTCCAGGGGCTCTGCTGTGCTCAGGGGCGCTGTCAGGGCAGCAGTCCAGGAGGCCACAGAGAGCCTGTGCCAGACCCTGGGTAAGGATGCAGCCTCTCTGTAGATGGGTTTACCCTCCTCCTACTAACTGCCCAGACACAGGCCTGGGACTGAGACAGATCTAAGGGATCAAATCCTGTCTGGGCCCCTCATAGGGCACATTTGTGATCGTGAGGGACCGACTGAGCCTCAGTTGCCTATACTGTGATACAGGGGTAAGGAGAGGAGAGCCTGCTAGGCCAGCAGCTTACTCCAGCACTTCTACTTACTCCCAGCTTCCAGCTCTGGTATCTACAGCAGGGCGAGAGGTTCCCCACATTGTTCATCTCCATAGAGGAGAAGCTTGAAGGATGCGTAACACATGATCAAGAAGAATCTCATTCTGACTCCTACCCTACCCCACTGCTGGGAGGTCCCCATGACCTTCCAGCCCAGCATTACTGCCAGGGCCACTGCTTTTAGGTATATTTATTAAGAAAATACAGAAGAGGCTGGCAAGATGGCTCAGTGGGTAAATGTGCTTGCTGCCAAGCTTGGCAACCTGGGTTCAGTTCCTGGGACCTACATGGTAGAAGGATAGAACCAACTCTTGTAAGTTGTCCTCTGATCTCCACATGTGCTCCATCCCCATAAACACAATAAATAAGGTGTAAAAGAAAATACAGAAGAAAAGGGAGGGTGTAGCAGGTTCAGTTGTGTAGTTGCAGAGTGCATCCTCAGGCTGGCTGGCTTCTGTGCAGACAGGTGTTTTCAACCTTGCAGGCTGGACTATTGGTTATATTTTAATGCTCATGTCTAAGCAGGAAAATAGCCATCAATGCACAGAAATGAATGGTTGTGACTGTGTTCTAATAAAAAGCTGGTGGTGGGGCTGGGGGCATAGCTTAGTAAGGGCCTGTCTTACAAGCATGAGGACCTGAGTTCAATCCCCAGGACTCATGTTTTGTTTTGTTATAGACAGTCTTCCTCTGTAGTCCAAGCTTGCCTCAAAATCACAGCAGTCCTCCTGCCTCAGCCATTCAGTGCTGGGATTAGGAGCATGTGTGTCCATGCCTGTCTACCTCAGTGTGCGTTGAGCCTGCATTTCCCCAGGCTGAGCATCTTTCCCTGTGCTTCGGGCCTTTGTGTATCTTCTTTGAAGAAGCGCCTGTGCAGTTCCTTTGTGCACCTTTTGATTCCATTATTTATTCTTTGCTTAAGTCATACAAGTTCTTCCTATGTTCTTTGTACAAGTCTCATATTGCATGCATGATTTGGGATGGCCTTCTCCCATTCTAGGCTTGTCCTCAGGCTCCTTCTGATAGCCTGTCCTAAGCACCAAGTGCTTTTGATAAAGTTCAAATGTCTTTTGTTAAGTGTTGTCTCAGGAGGCTTTGAGTAACCCAAAGTATTATGCAGCAACCTGTGTTTTCTTCTCAGAGTTTCTATTTTAGGGCAGGTAAGATGGCTCACTGGGCAAAGGTGCCTGCCACAAAGCCTAATAATCTGAGTTCTATCCCCAGCACCCATATGGTGGAAAGAGAGTTAATATCCTCTGACCTCCACATGTAATCAATAAAATGTTTTAAAAAATATTTTATTATTTTTATTTTATATGTATGAGTATATTGCCTTCATGTATATAAGTAGACTTGTGCAATGGCCAAGGAGGTCAGAAGAGGGCATCAGATAGATGGTTGTTAGCCACCATGTGGGTGCTGGGAACTGAACCTAGGTCCTTTGCAAGAGCAACCAGTGCTCTTAGCCACTGAGCCGTTGTCTCTCCAGCCCTAACCTCCAATTTTTTTTGGGGGGGGGCTATTTTTGAGACAGAGTCTCCCTATAGCTCCAGCTGTCATAGAGCTCACTATGTAGACCAGGCTGGCTTTGAACTCACAGAGATCTGCCTGCCTCTGCCTCCTGAGTGCTGGGATTAAAGGCGTGTGCCACCACACCAGGCTGTTATTGTTTGGTTTTGGTTTTAAGTTTCTAGTTTTAGCTCTTTCATTTAGGTCTCTGATACATTTTAGGTAATTTCTGTATAGTTCTAGTACAGGATCCAACCTCATTTTTTTTTTTTTGAGTGCAGATGTCTTGTCATCTCCCATACCCACAGTGTCTACATTATCCAGCAGTAGCTACAGATCTACTTGTCTTTAGTACCATTTATTGAAAAGACCAACTCCTCCTTTCTGAGTTTTGGAACACTGGGGGAGATTTACTTCTGCACTCGCTAGTCCATTGACCTGCATTTGTCTCTCTGCCAGTGCCCACAGTGGCCTGACCATTGTACCTTTATAGTAAGTTTTGAAATTAGAAAGTGCGAGTTCTCCAGCTTTGTCCTTCTTCGGAATTGTTTTGGCTTCTCAATTTCTGAAAAGAAGCAAGCTGAGATTCTGACAGGGTCGTTTGGGGTCTAGAGATCGGTTCTCATCTTAACTCTCCCAGTCCATGAACATGGGTTGTCTTCCCATTTCTTTAGGTAATTTCTTTCAACAATGTTTTCTCATTTTCAGATCCTGTTCTGTTACTTGTTAACATTTATTCTCGATTGTTTTATTGTTTTGATTCTGTTATAAATGGAATTGGGGCTGGGGGTTTTGTTTGCTTTCCCCAGCTCTCTGGTGGAACCAGAGCTTTGTGCATGTGAGACAAACGCCCTATCACTGAATTCATCCTCAGTCCTGGTATTGCTTTCTTAATTTCATTTTCTGATTGGTGTGAACACAGAAATAGAATCAGTTTTTCTATTTTTATTTTATTTTATTTTATTTTATTTGGTCTTTTCGAGACAGGGTCTCCCTATAGCCCCAGCTGTCCTGGAACTCACATTGTAGACCAGGCTGGCCTTGAACTCACAAAGATCCGCCTGCCTCTGCCTCCCAAGTGCTAGGATTAAAGGCGTGCGCCACCATGCCCGGCAGTTTTTCTATTTTTATAAAAAATTTTGTGTGTGTGTGTGTGTGTGTGTGTGTGTACATATAAACAAGTGTATGGGTACTCATGGAGGCCAAAGACAGTATTGCATCCCCAAGAGCTAGAGTTACAAGAGGTTATGAGCTGCCTATATGAGTGCTGGGAATTAAATGCTAGTTCTCTGGAAGAACAGCAGGTGTGTTTTTTTGTGTTTGTTTTTTTTCCCCCCACTCAGACTGCATTCTCTCCCTCTACTCTCCCGAAGGAGAGAAGAACGATCATCAATGGCAGTGGCAGTTGCAGTAAAGCAGCACTAAGAGCCGGCTTCACGCTCAGGAGAGAACGCTACGTCTCCTCCTCGTGGTTTCTGGTACTCTACACAGTCAGAGAAGCGTCTCTAGTAACTATAGAAATGAAATGATCCCCGAAAGTATAGTCTTAGGTGCTTTTAACTGTTGCAACATCTCACCAGTCCCCGATTTTTTTTTTTATCATACCAGCAGCTTTGTATAACGAGCTTATGCTAATAGATTTTTGTCATCTTTGAATAGGGATGGTTTTACTTCTTTCTTTCTTATATGAATGCCAGAGATGGTTTTACTTTTCCTTCTAATGTTTATGCTTGCCTATTTCTCATCCTATCTAAATGTCCTGGCAGTTGGTGTTTCCTTTAGTAAGGTAAAGAGAAGTGGCAAGAACAGACAGCTTTTATTTTCCTTCATCTGAAGAGAGAAAGCTTCCAGTCTCTTAGCATAAAGTATGGGACCATCTGTGGATTTTCTTTAATAGTTCGTTGACTATTTTCATCCTGAAGGGCTGTGGATGGGACAACAGTCTCACTCAGACATGGTACACAGTCTTTACAAGTCTTGTTAAATTTGGTTTCTTCCTATGTTTGTTGATTTTAACATCTGTATTCATAAGACCCTGGCCTAGGCTGTGTGTAGGAGAGAGGTGACACTGACATACAGAAACCCTTTCCAGGTGTTCCTGCTGCTCTTTTCAGAAGTTTGTGGTATTAACACGGGGAGGGGGTATGCTGTACATATATGCATGTGTAGTATTTGCACATGAGTGTGTGGATCTGCACACGCAGAGGTGAGGTCTTCTTTTGCTCCCCTCCTTACTGCCTTGAGACAGGATCTCTCACTGAACCTGAAACTCGCTGTTTCTGCTAAGGTGGCTGGCCAGTGAGCTCTTAAGGTCCACCTGTCAGGGTCATAGGCACATGCAGCTGTGGCTGGGTTTTTGCATGCATGCTGGTAATTCTAACTCAGAGCAGGCGTTCTCACCCACTGAGCCAGCTTCCTAGCCTCTGTTTCTCATTTTTAATAGCTTATTAGCATTTCCTGGTCAAGCTGTCCTGCTCAGAACTTTGCACTGTGTTTATATTTTGATTTCTAATTCAACCCATCCCTTCTCTCTCTCTCTCTTTCTCTTTCTCTCTCTCTCTCTGTGTGTGTGTGTGTGTGTGTGTGTGTGTGTGTGTGTGTGTGTACTTGAAATGCTGACTTTAGAGGTAAGGATGGAACAAAACAAAAGGCCATGAATAGCCAAGGTGTGTTCGATAATAGAGTGGCAGAAGGGAGCCTGTAACTGTGACTTAGGGCTGGGAGAGAGGGGACAGAGCACCTAGAAATGGATGCACTCATGTGAGCACAGGCCAGGGCTGAGTGAGGCCTGCACATCACTCACCAAATCCACAGGCAACACCAGGACAACTGTTATGGGAATGCTGATGGCAGAGCTGCACCTCACAGGGTATGTGTACAGGAATTCTGGGTAGACTCTAGGTCTAACATGGAAGGCAGAAGCATAGTATTCAGAGAACTAGGGACACAGGACGCCAACATGAGAGGAGAAGCAATGTCAAAAACTGTGGCTCAGCAAAAGGCAGCATTAGAAGACTCATGAAGAAAAGGTCTACACATGAAGAAAAGGTCTCTGCAACACTTACCACAGACCAGTCTCCAGAAGAGCCACAGATGAGAGTAGCAGGCACCAGGAGAGGCGGGGGGGGGGGGGAGACGGGGGGCTGCTAGTGAGTGAAGGGCATAAGACCTAGAAGGCTGGCAGGGCAGGCTGACCTCCATGTGGATGAAGCAGACAGGAGTCCTATGTGGCCAGAACAGCTGAGTTAATGAGCAGGTAAGGGCCCCCGAGGCACAGGGGAGGGGCAGATGAGTTAGGGTAGGAAAGACTGGACGTACCCCCAACCCCAGCTTCTGGGACACCAAGGCTACCCCAGGGCTCCAACCAAGGCTTGGGGTGAGGGAGGCCTGGGCATGCCTGCCCATTTGCACATGTGCAGGATGCCCAATTGGGCACTGGTAGCTTTGTTCCTATGCCAAGCACCTGATCACTCTTCCCTGATTTTCACTCCCTTCCTCAGGGGCAGGCCACAGAGCTGTGGTCACTTTCCTGACCACTAATAGAGCCATCCAGATTCATCCTGGGCCTGATCCTCTGGTCAGCCACCAAGGATCAGCAGACTGGGGCAGGTCAGGGTCTCTGGGACAACCAGCAAAGGTGCTGAGCAGCCACCCCAAGCCTCCTCACACCTTCCCAGTAGAGACAGAGAACAGCTGCTCTGCTCTGCTCTGCTCTGCCCTGCCCTGCCCTGCCCTGCCCTGCCCAGCAGCATCCCTGCCTCCTCCTGAGCAACCTCATTAGGCATTCTGCTGGTGCCACCTGCTAAGTGGTGTCACGTTAATTGAGTGTTCAGGAGGCTGCAACCTCCAAGGGCAGAATGTCGCAGTGAAGGGAAATGCAGATGCACAGCTGGGCCCAGGGGCCCCTTCTGTCCCCTGGGTGCCCCCTTGCTCCCCATTTCAACACAGAATGCCCCATGACCTTTGTGAATATGGCAGCAGATGGAAGGGACAAGCACTGGGTCCACCACCTGCTGTGTGCCCAGCCACCTTCCACTCTCCTGGGGGAAGGTGACACGTCAAGGTCCTCCTTGCAACTACTGCTCTGTGGACATCTGCTTCATGGGTCAGAAGCCACCTGGGGCCATCTGGAGGTGACTGTAGCTGACAGGACCCAGTTGTATACTGTTCTCCCAGAGCCTCAGTCTACTTTTCTGTCAAATGGAGCTAGCTAGCCCCAACCTAAGGTTCAAGGGGACAGCCTTCCCCAGCTGCTTCCAGTGACCAGCGGGGCAGCCCCACATCCATGATAGGCCTGGTTCTCCCAGATGCCTAGAGGGTCGCTCCAGCCCTCCTGAGCTGCCAGCCCCCCACCTCCTCTCATTGTGCAGTCCACACATTAAGAACTGGGGCTGTCCAAGGGCTTCATGGTCAAGGTGAAGCCCATGATTCAACTCCAGGTGAGGCTAAGTTCAGTGCTCTGTGGTCTCCACTGTGGAGCCCCCCACTCTCTCCTCCTAGCCTGCTGTTAGCAGGAACCAAGGCAGCTGAAGCCCTCTCATCTCCCCTAGGCAACATTAAACTCCATTCAGAGGGCTGGTTTTAATTGGCTTAATATACTCGTTAATAACCACGTCTATTTAACGCACCTGTAAAAGGCCCATAACATTAACTTAATGGCAGCTACGATTCGCTGGGTACTTTCAGCCAGCCTTTTAAATCTCCCGACGAGCCTTTAATGGGGGCTGCATGGATGGAGATGAATCAGGGCAGAGATGAACAGGGAGAGGCAGCCCAGGTCTCAGGGCATGGTGCTCAGGTTCTCCATGCCTAGGTCCCAGCCCATTGGTCGATGGTAGGGATTTGGACTTTGGATCCTTACTTGATGCCCTCATTCTCTGCATGTCTAACCTCATCTGAGACCCAGGCCCCCCTCCTAAGCCTGTCTCAAGGACTGCATGAGGGCACAGGGCCTGGCTCATTGGGAACATGAGGCACAGCAGGGTTGTTAAGTCTCCACCCCAGATGCTGCAGGGGTGCCCCCCACAGCCTCTGCTCTGCCTAGAGCCCACACCACCCAAGGTAGGCAGGCTGTTCCAGGCCAAGGAGGAAGGAGGGCACTTTGGGGAAGGCTGTGAACGTAGGAATGGAAGGGGCAGGTGGCCATTCCAGGCTCTCCACAGAACCCAGGAAATCAGGGAGCTGACACTTCTCCTTCCCTAGTTCGGCAGCAGTCCCCAATGGCCACTGGCAATTGCTGTAATTACAGAGAAGCAGGAGCCCATGGCGGCCTTCAAGAGCTCACCACCTCCTTCTCAGAGCCCACTGTCCCCTCCCAGAGCGGACCCTGCTAGCACGTGGGGCTTCCTATTCTTCAAGTTCTGGTAGTACTCAGGTGTGAGGGAGACAGCGTACTCTTCCCACCTACCCCTCTCCTCCCTGCATCAGCATTTCAGAAACCTCATTTTCTGCCCCTCTAGCCTGGCTACTACTGTGGGTGCTACGTTCCACCTGTCACGTGGGGCAACTTGAGTCACAGCGCATCAGTTTCTGGTGCTGCAACAGAAAACCTGAGAGAAACAACTGGGAGGAGACGGTTATTTTGGCTCACGGTTTCAGAAGCTTTGGCCTCTGCCCCCTGGCTCCATTTCTGTGGGCCTGAGAGTGTGCCCCAGAACACTATGGTGGAGATGGGGGGGTAGAGGGAAGCTGCTCACAATCAGGGGAGACAAGAAGCAGAGGGAGAGGGGCCAGGAAAAGGGCGCCACTCAAAGACACCCCACTAACTGTCCCAGGCCCTCCTCCCAATAACTAACTCAACCTGTTGATGTCAGTGGCATCATGACCCACTCGACCGTCAGTAATGCCACCAGCTGGGGACCAAGCCTGACTCAATGCATGAGCCTCACAGGGACAGCAGATGGGGCCTCTCCCCAGCAAACCTGTCCCTGGACACACATTCATGGTGTGTGCTCATGGTGGCCTGTGGCCTGGCAGTCTGCACTCTGTACCCCCAGCCATCACCCAGCTTCTCCTGGACACCCCACTCTGTGTGTGGTTGTCCCTTGTTGAATCTCATGTGACTTGCTGTCTTTTACTGCTTACTCTGGGCTGCTTCACAGACCCCTGGGTCCCAGCCTTGCAGCCCCTCTATCCCCGCCTGAGTTACAGTCCTCCACTTCCTAGAGGACAGTGTCAGGCTGTCCTGAAAGTTACTGCTAAGCAGCCTTTTTGCTGAGGAGCAGGGACTGGACTCTGGGAAGCTAGTCACATGATGTTTGTGAAGCAGACGGAGGAGCACTGGGTCTCTGTCTCTCCATCTCTCTCTCTCTCTCTCTCTCTCTCTCTCTCTCTCTCTCTCTCTCTCACACACACACACACACACACACACACACACACACTCATATGTTTGCTGTGTGATGCTAACAGTCACTGAGAACTTTGCTTGGGTCATTTCCACATTGCCCGGTCCCTAGGAGGCCATGTTGAGGTCACATCACCTTTTACAAAGTCAGCATCCCTTCTTCCCACCATGTTCTTCAGTTGAGCTACTAAAACCATTTCAGCTGGGCGTGGTGGTGCACGCCTTTAATTCTAGCACTTGGGAGGCAGAGGCAGGTGGATCTTTGTGAGTTCAAGGCCAGCTTGGTCTACAGAGTGAGTTCCAGGACAGCTGGGGCTACAAGGAGAGCCTGTCTTGAAAAGACCAACCCCCCCCAAAAAAAACATTTCATGTCAAATGAGAAAAAACTGGACTGCACTATTTGTGGGTACAACTGCCTGCCACCCCCATCCAGTGCACCTGCCCTGTAGATCACATACCATCAGAGGAAGCCCAGTCTGATGGGCAAAGAAATGCCACCTACAGTCAATCTGCACCCCCTTCAATGATGGTCCGCAGACCAGCTGGGAGAGCCGGGGCAGGCTGAGCATTGGGTGTCTGCAGTGGGGCCATGCAGCCCTCTCCACTTTGCCGCAATCCTCACCTCACCGAGGAGCCCACCATGACAGTAGCTCCCCAGCCTTCAAGCGTAGATCTTCCCTTACGTCCCCATGTTTACAAAGGATGGTGCAGTGGTGTTCACTTTGTGACTGGGTTCCCCTCCACAGGAGGATCTGAGCCTTTGCCAGGCTGAGCTCAGGGCTCCAAGCCAGGTCCACTGCAGAATGGGCTGTGTTTGAAGCACAGAGTGGGGTCAGGGGAAAGTCCCTTCGGGAACAAGGCCTGAGGGTGACAGGGGCTGAGATCAAGTCGGGTTTGCCACCAGAGCCCCCAGCCTGGCAGTGCACATGTGCCTGAAAGAGAGCTACCAAGCTCAGCCTACCAGTGGATGCCCAAGCAGGACTCCTCCTTGTGTCTAAGCAGCAGGGTTACATATCTTCCAAGGGTAACAGAAAAGTGGGGGCTTCAGGCATCCCCCAGCCCTACCGGGCCCTGCTGGAGTGGAGTGTCAGTGACCTGAGAAGCAGGTTGACTCAACTCTGTCCCATGCTGGTTGTATCAGTGGAGCTCCTTCATCTGTAAAATGGGGACCTGTGTGTCATCTCTTGCCATGTGACAAGCGACTCCGAAATTCAGTGGCTTGAAACAGTGTGGCTGACGTGGCTTACAGACCTGGGAACAACTTGGCTGGGTGTCTCTGTTCAGGGGCCCTCAGGAGGCTGCAGTGGGGATGTTGGCCTGGCCAGGGCTTCAGGCTCCTCTAGGAGCTCAGCCCAGACGGTTTCCAGCAAGGCCCGTGTGACCACTGGCCAAGGCCGCTGTTCATCCCCATGCACTTCTCCAAGGTTCCCCCTGTGACTGGCTTGAAAAGCGCTGTGGGACAGCAAGCCTGCAGCAATCCACACTCCCTTCCAGAGGTCACACAGTTGGGCCCAGGCTAGTGTGGAACCCAGGGACCACAGAGGCACGAGTACCAGGCTGTCAGGATGACTGGGGCTGGGGTATGGCCACGTTGGAGCTCTCATCCTTACTTGCAGCACGGGGATTCTGCCCCCTCCCCCCTACAGTAGCCCAGCCCTCCAAACATCCATCCACCTGGGAAGCAGTGACAGTGACCACGAGTCTGGCCTTGTCAGTGCTGGCCCCAAGGCTGCGTCCTGCCACCTTCCACTTTCTTGAGAGCCACCACCTGTGACCCCACTGACCAGATAGGGCAAAGTGCGCCTGCCTTTGGTAACCGGGGACAGGGACCAGGCATTTCCATCCTTTTTCATAAGGTTTAAACACCTAATTTATCCCATCCATTAGATAGATTTTGTAGATTCAATCATTTTCACAGTTGGTGGCTCATTGGATACTCAAGATAAACTCCAAATGAAAGAACAACGCTGAGGACAAATGAGTTTTCACACCACAATGGCAGAAACTTGCTTGGAAGGAGAGTTTCAGAGGAACAAAAATACACACATATCTTTTTTTTTCCCAGCAGCTGATTTTGCTGAGTCTGGTAGGTTTCCACAGCTAATTTCACCAGTTTTGTTCATCTGTAAAATTGCATAAAAGTGACATTTTTGTGCTCATTATAGCAACTGCTGATTTATGGCTGGCAAATGGAGAACTGGTCCCTTTTTTGCGGGACTCTCAAAGCAGTGCCAAGTGCCCATGAAATTGCTTGTATAATGTAGTTTAAATCCAATCTCAGAGAAAGATTCCCCCGTTGGCCAAAGTGACATTTCCATTCTCCACACTGAGTTTATTTTAGGCCACTTAAGAGGGGTCTGCCCCTAGCAGGGACAGGGTGGACTCACCTGCCGGGGACCAACAGGATATAAGCACAGTCCGCACAGTTTGCCACTGTGCTGCCCAACGCACAGGGCTGCTAAACTCAGACCCTAGGAGGTAGCCCTAGGAGCAGCATCACTCTACTTATAGATGATGAAACTGAGGCTCAGCATGGTGACCCCTCCCCCCCATCAACATCCTCTGGAATCACGGTTTCCTAGTACCACTGAGGTCATCCCGAAAGCCCAGGATCAAGAAACTGAGGCTCAGCTGGCAAACAATGTGTCTAGGGCTTCACAGCCCACATCAGCAGGGATCAGCTCAGACCCTGCCAGCATCAATGCCAGTACCAACCCCCAAGTCTCCATTCGCTTCACACAGCCCCTTCTGACCACTCCACGCTCCTCTCCCCACCCCTGTCTCAGGGGAGGCAATGGGCTGTGCTCTGGTCCAGAATTACTCAAGACCTTGAACGGGGTCTTCCCACCAGTGACCCCCACCCACCCCATGGCAGGGCCAGTTGCACCTGCCTACAGTGGGTGAGGTGTACAGTCTAGGTGATGTCCACTGACACAGGCGTACAGTCTCGGTGATGTCCACTGACATAGGCATACAGTCTCAGTGATGTCCACGGACACAGGCCAACCCCAAGCAGCACCCAGGGCCAGGTCCCATCTCACCCTGCATGGAGCAGCAGCACAGCTGGTCCCTGTGGACGGAAGTGGGGTTGGTGAGGCTGAGGATGTAGCTTAGTTGGCAAGGGGCAGAAGAATTAGAAGTTCACGGTCATCCTTAGGTACATAGCAAGTTTGAGGCCAACTTAGGATACATAGGACACTGTCTTTAAAAAAAAAAAAGGGGGTGGGTGGGTGGTGGTGAACTTGGCCATGGCCAAGGACTGGAAACACTTGCTTCCCAAACTTATTCCTGAGTAAAAGTTCATTGTGCCAATAACCTGTGCAGTATCCTTTATGAATATTAAACTTTGGTCCAAAAGTTGGAACCATGGAAGGAGGCAGAGGGGAGAGGGACTGGGCAGTTCCTGGAGCTCTGGCGGGAGCAGGGGGCTGTGGCCACCAGGTAGATGCTCACATGTGCCTCTATTCCCACAGGCGAGTCGGTGGCCAGCTCTATGCATTCCTCCCGTTACCCAAGCCCAGCTGAGCTGGATGCGTATGCCGAGAAGGTGGCCAACAGCCCGCTGTCCATCAAGATCTTCCCTTCCAACATCCGAGTCCCGCAGCACAAGCACCTGAGCCGCACAGTCAACGGCTATGACACCAGTGGCCAGCGGTACAGCCCCTACCCACAGCACACCACTGGCTACCAGGGCCTGCTGGCCATTGTCAAAGCTGCGGTCTCCTCCAGTGCAGCCGCACCTGTTGGGCCCACCAAGAGTGTGCTCAAGAGTGCTGAGGGCCGGCGGACTAAACTGTCACCAGCCACTGTGCAAGTGGGCATTGCACCCTACCCTGCGCCCAGTGCCCTGGGGCCCTTGGCCTACCCCAAGCCACCTGAGGCACCTGCCCCACCACCCAGCCTGCCTGCAGCTGCCACCGCCACCTCTGTAATCCCTCTGCCAGGACGAGGCCTGCCCCTGCCACCCTCCAACCTGCCCTCCATCCACAGCATTCTCTACCAGCTCAACCAGCAGTGCCAGGCCTCAGGTGCTGCACCCACTGGCTGCCAAGGTGTGGCTGTGCCCCACCCCAGCCCAGCCAAGCACGGCCCAGTGCCCAGCTTCCCAGGTATGACTTATTCGGCCACTGCTGGTCTGCCAGACTGTCGGAAAGGCACAGAACTAGGCCAGGGAGCCACACCAGCCCTCACCCTGGCTGGAGCCACGAAGCCTGCAGGGTACACGGAAGGTGGCCTGGATTACCTGCTGTGGCCACAGAAGCCACCTCCACCCCCGCCCCAACCACTGAGAGCCTACAGTGGTAGCACTGTGCCCAGCAAGTCCCCCGAGGCTTGTGGTGGGCGGGCTTATGAGCGAGCCAGTGGGTCACCCCTCAACTGCGGTGTGGGGCTCCCCACCAGCTTCACTGTGGGCCAATACTTTGCTGCCCCCTGGAACAGTGTGCTGGTGACTCCCACCAGTGACTGCTACAACCCAGCAGCGGCAGTGGTGACTGAGCTGGGGCCAGGAGTAACCCGGGAGCTAGCCGGGCCTCCTGCAGATGCACTCTCTGGCCTCACCAGCAAGAGTGTATGCAACACGTCTGTGCTGAGCAGCAGCCTGCAGTCACTTGAGTATCTCATCAATGACATCCGGCCACCCTGCATTAAAGAACAAATGCTGGGCAAAGGCTACGAGACGGTGGCTGTGCCCCGGCTGCTGGACCACCAGCACGCCCACATCCGCCTCCCGGTCTACAGATAAGGTCTGCCCTGCAGATGCCTGGACGCATGGACAGGGCGCTGGCGGAAGGCAGGGTGCAGCCAGAGTGGGAAGCTAAGCAGGGTGACCCACCTGTCCTGTGCCCACGATGCCCACAGGGAAGGAAGGCTGGCTGCTGCCTCACTTGGGTGGGGGGGGATGATGGGGCAAGGTGACTTCACACTCCAAGGCCCCACCCCACACCCACTGCCCCAGGACGTGGGGAGGACAGGCAGCAGCCTGCCAGGCCTGTCCTTCCTCCATCTAGGCAGGGAGAGAAACCTTTGAAAACGAGAACAGTTCTTTCTGGGTCTCTAGCAAAGGTGCTCAGACCAGGAGTAAACAGGAGGAGACGGGGTGCTCCATTTGGGGTGAGAGTGGTACAGTGGGTCTCTACCCACAGTCCACCAGTCTCCCAGAAAAGGAGCAAAAGGGGGTCTATTAGGAAGTCCCTAGGTCCAAAGTATCCCCCATCAACTAACCCAGGTAAAGACCACTCTGTGACCCCGGATTCGTAGAGGCCCCAGGACTCTGTCCCCCCATTCCTCCTCTCTGACTCCTACCCATTCCTGTGTAACAAGACTCATGGCCCATCCCTGCTCTGTCCAACCTCTTCATTCCCTCCAGTACGTGTTATAGGGCTGCCAGAAACAGTTCCCCAGGCTGTGCACTGCACGAGGGCCCCTTGTCCTGGAAGACACCACTTGCATCCTAGACGTGTATTTATTACAGTTTTCTGCATCTTGAGGAAGGGTTCCCATTTCCCTTTTCGCACAAAGATGTTACTGGGGCTTATGAAGGGCCTGCAAATTCAAGCTCCATTCAGAAGGATTCTGCCTTCCCTTGGTGTGTGCGTAGAGTCTCCTGGGAACCAAGGAAGGGGTGACCTACTGGCTGTAACTAGGATACCCAATCCAACTCCTTTTCTGCAATCCCTCAGGCCTGGCCTACATTACTGTGTGAGAGGTTAAGCCTAGGAGGTCCTCAAGGCCTGCAGTCCCCCAGTCCTGCCCCCCCCCCCCGCACTCTGGAAGCGGTACTGTAACTCTCCAAGGCCTGTTCAAGCACTAAGTGCATTTACAAATCTCTGAGAATGTTTTTTATACTAAAATTGACCATTATATTCTACTGTGAGAAGTGCAGTCTGCACTATATTGTTTTAAAAATGAGAACGAAAAAAAAAGGAAAACAGATGGTGTCTCAGCTGTCGCCTTGCTGTGAAGCTGTTCTCTTGCTCGCTCCCTCCCTTAGGGATCCCCGGGAGGGCGCCCCAGGGAGCCTGGGGCCTGTGGTGCATGGGGCGCTTCATGTTGCCTTTCCAACTGGGCGCTCTCCTCTGCTTTGTGTGTCACTTCACAGGCTGGTGCCCACTGGGCATGGCCAGTGGGCCTGCCACAGAACAGGATCTGAATAAAACCCAAGCTCCTGTGGCTCTTTAGAGAGCTGGGGGCGGGGGGTGTTTGGACAACACTCTTCAATTCCTGTTTGCCATCCTGCAGCTTACATGGTGGTGATGTGGCTGGGGATGGGCTTGCCATTGACCTGGCCCAGCACCACCCGTTGCCCCAAGCCAGTTCCTAGGAGTTCATCGTTAGGCAGGCAGCTGCTGTACTTTGCTGAAAACTCCCAACACCCTTTTGAGGTAGGAAGTTACCTGCCTGGGGTCATCCTGCAAGGTCCTGTGGAGCAGGGGTCCCACCCCGAGTATGGAGGCTGCTTCCCTCCTGTCCCCTGGGCTTCTGTTCATCTCATCCCCTTCCTACTAGCCTGACATCTGAGCCACAGGAAACTGGGGACCCCCCCCAATCTGAGACAGACCTCTTCCCCATATGCTGAGCCCTGGCTGGTGTGGGAGAGCCAAGGAAGAGATGAGGACATCTGACTCCTCCAGCCAGGGCCCCAAGTCCAGCAGCACTCAGAGCCAGGGCCCAGTCTCCTGGGGCCTTGCAGCAGCCCACATCCTCCCAGAGGAAGCTAGACACCACCCCATGTGGACAAGGCCAGGTCCCTTCAGGTGGGGCTCATGAGCCCTACAAATTTTTGGCCTGCAGGGTGCAGGACAGCAGGCTGCAGTGACGCTGAGGTCGGGAGCCAGGATAGAGTCGTAGGTAGGAAATTAGCAGGTGGGACATGGTGATGCTGCCTGACAGCGCAGCTGTCAGGTGGGACACGAACTGTGCCCATTTCCTAGAAGGAGATGCAGCACTTGAGGACCATCCACAAGGAGCCTCACACCACCTAACAGCAAAGCCGGCAGGACGTGCAGAGCGAGGGCAGACAGCACACAGGGTCTAAGCCCACACCGCAACAGAGTGACCCTGAGCGGTCTCCCAAAGCGCTGGCACACTGATGAAAAGCAAGGTGCCAGGACCATGGACGCGGAGGTTGGGGACAGGGACACTGTGGGCCACGTGCCTACATGTGAAGGGCAGGAGATGCCTCCGTCCTCCGCAGAGGTCTGGCTTCAGGGCCCATGGCAGAACATGGGCCTATGGCAGAACATGGGCTTGGACCCAGGAGCTCAGCATAGTTTCTGCTCTGTAGCTAGGTCACTTTTCCTTGGGCCTCAGTTTCTCCTCTGGGAGCCAAGCTGGCTGATCTGAGGCTACTCTAGATGCGGCAGCACTGCTCTCTGCCTTCATGGTCACCCTGGACTCCACCTGGGCAGAGGTAGGACACGAAGGCCAGCAGTGTGCTGGATTGTCACTCAGCCTCCTACAGATCCACAGCAAGCTGAGCACTAAGCAACTTCTGTCCTTGCAGCTCTGGGGACAGGTGGGATTCATGAGGCCCCCGGCACAGTCACTGCCCCCCTCCCCTCCCTGAGGCTGGCGAGGGCACAGTCCCGTTGGATCTACATTCTCGCCCCTCCCTGAGGCTGGCGAGGGCACAGTCCCGTTGGATCTACATTCTCGCCCCTCCCTGAGGCTGGCGAGGGCACAGTCCCGTTGGATCGACATTCTCAAGTGCTGTATGGATGACAGGGCCTAGGAGAGACGTGGCCTCCTCCATGCGCTCCTGCCACAACTGGTTCTGGGGCTCTGTTCTACGTGGGAATTCCTCTCCCTGAAACTATCCTGCGTTCCCAACCACCAATATGGTGGTCAGGTAAGGGGTATTGCCACTTACTGCCACAGTGTCAGAATAACCCAAAATATGACCTGCATTTTATATGGACCTGGACTACCAGGGACCCTAAAGGGGCTCAGGTGACATCCACCAGCCTAACTGGCTCTGCATTTTCTCCACTCATTATTGCCATCCAACTTCATTTTTTTGTCTTTTCGAGACAGGGTCTCCCTGTAGCCCCAGCTGTCCTGGAACTCACTCTGTAGAGCAGGCTGGCCTTGAACTCACAGAGATCTGCCTGCCTTTGCCTCCTGAGTGCTAGGATTAAAGGCCCAGCTTAAAGACAGTTCTTAGCCGCCATGTGGGTGCTGGGAATGGAACCTGGGTCCTCTGCAAGAACGGTCGGCGATTAAGAGCGCTATCTCTCCAGCCCAGTCATCTGACCTTTTGAAACCAGGTATGCACACATGTAGCCTGGCACTGTGGCAGTCTTGCTGAAATAAGACGATTGCAAATCCAAGGCCGGCCTGGGCTACACACTCACCCCAGGATAATGGGAGAACAGGACCAAGAAACTGTCCTCAGTGTCCCTCAGCTGCGTGACCACAGACTCAACTTCTAGATCTGTCAAGAGGTGGTACCTAGGGCAGCGGGCTGTGGCAGCTGGAAAGTCAGAGCTGGCCCCTTGCCAATGCACCAAGGGCTCCTCACCCCCAGGCCTCTTGGCTCTTGTGCTGGGAACGAACTCAGTATGTGCCTTGTTTCTGGCCTCGGTTTCCCCAGCTGCAACACAAGACATACCAATATGCATGCCCCCACGTGCCATGGTTCAACTTAAGACTTTGAGAAACAGGATGTGGGGTGCTGCCCAGTGGTGCGGGGCTTGCCCAGTAAGCAAGAGACTCAGTGTTCCACTGCAAAAAAGGAAAAAGGCCGGGCGTGGTGGCGCACGCCTTTAATTCTAGCACTTGGGAGGCAGAGACAGGCGGATCTTTGTGAGTGCAAGGCCAGCCTGGTCTACATAGCAAGTTTTAGGCACTGGCGGAGAACCCTGTCCAAAAAAAAAAAAAAAAAAAAAAAAAAGGGAAAAAGAAAAATGATAAACAGTTGCATATACCCAAGCTTAGAGATGCACAAATAACGGTATTAAAGGCTCTGGAAAGTCTTGCAGACAAGATACCCATTAGGCTTTAACCAGAAAGTTCTTTCTGTCCATTAAGATCTTGGGGAACAAATGGGATTTGGGGTAATGTTCTTCGTGTCATGGTAGGAAACAGCAGGTTCCTCCTCCCTGGGCCTGTTCTTCCCCTTGTAACGCGAGGCTTCAAAATGAACTATGACTGTGAAAGACTTGACTCCAACCTGACAAGAAGTCAGTAGGCCTCATTTCCAGGGCTGCAACTTCCCACCAAATCCCTGTCCACCGTGTTGACCTCCACTCAAAGGACAGAGAATACAGGAGGGGTGGGGGCAGCTACTCTGAGTATCCTGTTTTGTTTGAGACAGGATCTTGGTACATAGGCTGGCCTGGAACAACTCACTATCCCCTGTGCCTCAGCCTCCCAGGTGCTGTGATTACAAACAAACCAAGGCTCAGGGAGGGAGACAGCTTGCCTGAGGTCACACAGTAATTCAACCCTAACCCTTCCAGAAGGTTCTCCCTCAGAGGCACACCTGATGGAGCACACACATAGGCTCTTCCTGACTCCAGGTTCAAAGCATCTTCTGAGAAGATACCGGCTGTAGCCACAGCGGCCCCTGGTGGCCATCTCCAGTTTCTGCATCCCCTCAGCACCAGCTAGGAGCAGATCTGTGCCATCCAGGATAGCATCCTACATGGAGGATGATGGGAGCAAGGAGCTACCCCCCACCAAGTCACTAAGAACCTGGAGGGGCTGAGTCAACCTTAACCTGAACCCTGCAGACATCACCTGTAGCCAGAAGTTGGTGCACCTGTTGCTGTGGAATGTGTGCATGCTTAGAAAGGCCCAAGAATACTAAATTTAAGGGGGGAAAAGCCCGGAGATATGGCTCAGTGGTAGAGTGCTTGCTAACAAATTGTAGCTTCCATCCTCAGAGCCCCCCAAAAGGAGCCTACTAGAAAGGTCATCCTAGAATAAAACAGGCTGGGTTCAGAGTCAAATCCTGGCTCTGGTATATCTACATCGTGTATCTTCAAGGCACAACAGTTAACTTCATTAGTTCTCACTTTTTTCATCTGCAAAATAGGACTAAAGCATTGTACTTTATCTGTGTGATTTTGACTAGATAACAGGAAATCTTGACTCTACTGGTTTAAATGAGAAATGTATTCTCTCAAATAATCATGGGAAGCCCTGGGGCTGGCTGGCCAAGTGTGTGGATGATGGCATTACACACCCCACGTCCTTTTCATTCCATCCTGGTCTATCAATCCTCCCTTCTGGTCACACTATGGCTGCTGCAGTTCCAGACATCACTTCGAGACCTGACAATGAGAAATGAAGAAGGCAATCCCATTGTAGGTTTCTCTTCCCCAGAATTCTCACTCTCCCATCAGCCTTGCACTGTTGTGTAACAGAACCTGGCCAAGGCCTAGTCCTATACCAGAGGGAAGTAGAGCCGTGGTGGGAAGCCCATCCTGCATAGGGTGGAGAACTGTAAGCTAGATTGGGGCTGTGTATACGGAAGAGGGGCCACAACCTTGCCCCTGAGCTTCGTATGGTTCCTGAGCCACCAGGTTGAGCCTAGCACATACATCAGGCTTCTGTCCTAAGCATCTGCTTCCTGCTATCTGAGCCTCTCTCCTGGGACATAGCAGTGAGGGCCTGGCCCCTCCCAATGGCCGCTCAGCTCCTCAGTACCTGGGATGAGTCTCTTCTGGCCACAGCTCGCCTTTGCTGTCTTTTCACCGGTCACACACACCCTCCTTCTTGGGGACTGGAGCCCCCATTGTCCCAGGAGGCCTAAAAATTAAAAGGCCAGGAGTCCTTAGATCTCAGGCAACTACTGCTGCCAGGCAGCCAGGAGTGAATGTGATGACTGACAGAGGTCTGCCCTGTTAATCACCCACCCAAACAAGCAGGCCAATCTCCAGGCTGAACCCTAGACCCTGTCACAGGCTGGGTGTCCAGGCCACAGGATCATACTTGGAATGTGAGGAGAGTGCATTTGGCAGAATGTGGCATCTGATTAAATAAAATCCCCAGCACTCATCTAAAACAATAATAGCTAGCAACACCGAAGCATTCACAGTCCTCGGAGGTAACTTCCATTAAGACCCGAGAGCTCCCTCACAGTCTCTCCTGACCAACCCCCTTTGTTTTTGTCTCCAGTCGTATTGGTTATTTCCCAGAAGTGCTTTAAACTTGGGGGACAGCTCGCCTGTCACACGTGTGCACTCCTGATAAGAACCCCTTGTGGGAGGAAGCCAGAGCTCTCTAAAGGAGAGGCTGTGAGTGCTGGCGGGCTGGAGATTTGGGTGGAGGTGACCTAGGGAATCAGAGGTCCTGAGGGCACAGTCTGGGTTCGAATCCTGCCTTCTACACTGATGGCCTTGGGAGAGTCCTGGGCCTCATGAGCCTCTGCAGAGGTTCTGGTTTGAGGCTTGTCTGGGTTCTGTATTCAGTATAGCTGCCTACATAATTAAACTAATTGTTCATTTGTTCATGCACCTGCAGGCCCCCTGCCAGTGCTGCCAGGAGCCACTCAGCCTCCCTGGAAGGGGGACTAGGCAGATCTGCTCACAGCCTATTGGTCAACACATGTCAGTGTCACATGGTAAAGCCTAGACATGAGAAATTATTCTCTACCCCTGGCGGAAGATGAAACAAACTTGTACTGCAATGGGGGAGGATAAGAAGCTGGGCATAGTGCACACTTCTGTCATCTCCAAACTCCGAAGTTGAGGCAGGAAGATCAATGTTTCAAGGCCAGCCTGGGCTTCATGGCAGGAAAAAAAGTAATGAAACAGGGAAGTGGGCTGAGGCTGACCTCACCCATGTGGCACAGGCTATCCCCTAGGTGGGAGTTCCCATCCCTGCTCTTAGTCCCAGCTTCAGGGAAAAGCAGGTTCCATCCCTAGCTCTAGAGGTGGACAAGAAACTCAGTTCTGACCAATCAGAGAGCAGTCTACTTCCCTGGCCACAGAGATTGGTTCAGAAATGGACATGTGATCTGAACTAGCCCAGTAAGAAGCAGGCCAGGGTAGCAGGGCAGGTGGAAGGTTAATGTGCAGCCTCTAGGGCAAGGAAAGCCTGCTTGACTACAAAGCTCCGCAAAGGGCCAGGGCCCATGGACTGCCAGGGAAGACAGACTGGTCCATGTAACTGACAACATCACTGGCTTCAGGCCTGGCTAGATCCAGGAGTTCTGGAGCCAGTGATATGTGGCTGTTTTCAGTCATATAGGCCCTTTATGAGGTAGGCGGGGTGGTGCAGGCCTTCAATACTGTCAATTGGGAGGCTGAGTTAAGACTGCGCATGCATGCCGGGCGTGGTGGCGCACGCCTTTAATCCTAGCACTTGGGAGGCAGAGGCAGGTGGATCTTTGAGAGTTCAAGGCCAGCCTGGTCTACAGAGTGAATTCCAGGACAGCTGGGACTACAGGGAGACCCTGTCTCGAAAAAGACCAAAAAAAAAAAAAAAAAAAAGACTGCGCATGCCACACTACCTGAAAACGATGGCTGCCACGTGGGGAGGGGCTAGTACTGAGTACCATCTTTTTTTTATTACATTATTTGTGTGCACGTGTGTACATGTGTGGGTGCTCATGTCGCAGTGCATACATGGAGGTCAGAGAACAATCCACAGGAGTTGGTTCTCTCCTTTCACTATGTGAGTCCCAGGGATTGAACTATGGTTGTTAGGGTTGGTGGCAAACATCTTTCCCCACAGCCATTTCTCTGGCCACAAGAACGCCAACTTTCTAAGCTCACCATGAGGCTTAAATGAGGGGACATACACAGAAGCCTGGAGCACCCAGAGTGCTCAGTTACTGCAGGTGCAGGGTCGGGGTGGAGGTGTAAGGGCAGGGAGGAAGGGCGGCCATCCTCACTGGTCTACACTCACAGGGCAGCAATGTGTCCCTGAGCAAGACAGCCCTGTGCCTTGTAGAAATGGAGGGGGGCTTGGGTTTGGCTAAGGGGCAGAGCCCCTGCAGCATGTGTGAGGCCCTGGAGTCCATACTCAGCACCAGTACAAAGACTAAGGCGATGGCAAGGATGGGGATCTGGAGCCTGGAGCTTTTTGTTTTCATGTCTCATCATCTCATAACAATACTGGGATGACATCACAAAGCTCCACTATGATATCACCATGCAACACTGTTATCTTACAGTGTTGAACTGTGGCATCACATTGCTCCATTGTGTCATCACCACCTTGTACTATGACACCACAGCGCTATGTTATGACACTACAGTGCTGTTCTGTGGCATCACAATTCTGTACTGGGACATCACAATGCTGTGTTATGCCACTACACCATACTACATCAAAATGCTATACTGTGACAGCACAATGCTGTACTGTGGTAACACTATGCTCCATCATTACTTTGTACTGCGACATCATAATGATGTACTGTGATATCACATTGTTGCATTGAAGCATCACAATATTACACTGTGACATCACCATGGTGTGCTATGGCATCACAAAACTGCATTATCGCACTGCAGTGCTATACTATGGAATTATAATGCTGCATTATGACACCACAGTGCTGAATTCTGTCATCACAGTGCTGTACTGTGTGATTACAATCTTGCACTATGATATCACTATGCTGTACCCTGACATCACGATGCTGCATTATGATCCCTCAACACTGCATTGTGACATCACAGTGTTGCATTATAACGTCCCAGTGCTGTACCCTGACATCACAATGGTGTATTATGACATCACAGTGATGCACTGTACCATCCCAGGTCCTCAAAGGCTGAAGATACTGAAAGGTTTGTGGACACAAAGAGGCCATACCAGACCAGATTAAAGACAAACAAACACAGGTTTATTGGCACAGCCCTTGGGCGAGGTTCACCTGTCCCAGAGAATGGGGAGAGAAGTCACACCCAAGGTCTGGGTGAGCAGGTTTTATAGGTCACTGGTGAAGAGAGATGACGTGTCTTTTAGGAGCTGGTTTTGTGCCCAAGTATGGTCGCAAGCTGGGCACTTGGGTGGGTACTTGGTGGACTACATCAACTCTCCAGAATATGGAACTGGGCTTTTGGCGCCATCCCTCTGTTTGGGGCTTTCCAGTGTGGGTGGGGACAGGGAAGTGCTGGGGCAAGCGGGGACTTTCCAGCCTGCATGAGGACGGGGGAGGGAGGGAGGGAAGAAGAGGGGCCCTTAAGGCAAACGAGGACCGGCTGGTGGTGGGCAGTGATCACCAGCGTGGAGCCATCTCAGACTTGGAGGCTGACCAGATCCGGGAGGGCAGGGACGGGTAGGTAGTATCCCAGGAGGGATCTGTGAGGCAATGAGTGGGAGAAGGTGAAAGTCAGCAGAGGTTATGGGGGCCAGGGAAAGGGTGGCCCCATAGCGGCTGAGGATATCATGGGCAAGAAAAGGCACCAGACAGACGGGCATGACCAGAAATGAGAGAAAAATTGTCCTGCCAGGGTGCAGGGAAGAGGTAAAGTCCTTGACAGGAAAGAGGAGGTCCTGTCCACCCTGTAACAGAGATCAGCAAGGGCACCAGAGGTCAGAACAGAGAAGGTAGCCCCTGAATTCACCATGAAGGTGATGGAGCGTTACCCTGGGCTCAGCAAGGGTGATGGGAGTCTCCCTCTCCAGGCACCGTCAGTCCTCCACCAGGCCAAGGAGCTCGAAGGCCGAAAAAGTCTGAGGTGCCTGGGCTGGTGGAGTTGGATCTCCGTGGGGCAGCACAGACGACAGCCCACATGAGGCCACTCTGACTTCCAGTGTCCTGGTTGCCGGCAGGTAGGGCATGGCTTGGTGGGCGGCTGAGGGTTGGGGCAGCTCCAGGCCGTGTCCGTCCTGGCTACATTTGAAACAGGCCCCTGGCAGAGTTGACTTTGACTGGGCCAGTGGGATGGGGCCTTGTAGACCTTCCCTGGCAATTCTGCTGGGTGCCACTGGCCTTGGGGCAGTTACCAAGGCTCGGGCTTGGAGTGTAGCCTCTTGCTGTAGCCAAGGCTGTTGGGAAGACTCGGCTGCCTCCTCTCACACATTAAAGACCTTAAAGGCCATCGTCACCACCTCCTGGATGGGGGTCTGGGGGCCGTCCTCAGCCTTTTTTAGTTTTTTTGAATATATGGGGATGATTGAGAAGTAAAATGAGTAGCCAGAACTGTAGTCCCTGCTGGGGAAGCCAGGTCGAGGTGGGTATACTGAGTCATGGTCTCCTGCAGCCAGTACTGCCAAAGCACCCACTAGGACTGTATTGTCCAGCAAGTGGGTGTGGTCTGCATACTGCCTGGCTGTTGCCTGAACTCATTTGAGCTCCTCAGCGGTGAGAGTGGAAGCCAGGACAACACAGAGGTCCTGTCAGGCCAGGCCATAGGCTTGATATAGGCAGATGGATTGGCAGAGAAGGAGCCCAGCTGCTTTTCAATCTGGGAGAGGTCGTGGAGAAAGAAAGGGACATGCACCCCCCCCCCCAGTCCCAGCCACCTCATGGAGGGGACAGAGGAGAGCAGGGGCCTGCCAGGACTGGGTGTGAGAAGTTATGGGTGAAGACTTGGGGTGAGTAGGCCAGTGTGAGGACGGAGATCAGGGTGGAGATTGTGGGGGTGAACGGGGAGAGGCAGGGGTGAGGACGGAGACCAGGGTGGAGAGTGTGGGGGTGAAGGGGGAGGGGCGAGTGTGAGGACGGAGACCAGGGTGGAGAGTGTGGGGGCGAAGGGGGAGGGGCGGGGGTGAGGACCGGAGGCCCCGGGTGGAGAGTGTGGGGGCGTAAGGGGGAGGGGCGGGGGTGAGGACGGAGACCAGGGTGGAGAGTGTGTGGGGGCGATAGGGGAGGAGGGCGAGGTGGAGGGGCGGGGGTGAGGACGGGTGACCAGGGTGTTAGAGTGTGTGTGGGGCGAAGGGGCGGGGCGGGAGTGAGGGACGGAGACCAGGTGGGAGAGTGTGGGTGTGGCGGGGGGGGAGGGGCGGGGGTGAGGACGGAGACCAGGGTGGAGAGTGTGGGGGCGAAGGGGGAGGGGCGGGGGTGAGGACGGAGACCAGGGGGAGATTGTGGGGGCGCGAAGGGGGAGGGGGGGGGTGAGGACGAGGACCAGGGTGGAGAGTGAGAGATGTGGGGGGAGGGCGGAGGAGGGGTAGTGACGGGAACAGGTGAGAGTTGTGGGGGCCGAAAGGGGGTAGGGGGCGGGGGTGAGGAGAGGACACAGGGTGGAGAGTGTGGGGGGGTGAAGGTGGAGGGGCAGGGGTGAGGACGGAGACCAGGGCGGAGAGTGCGGGGGCGAAGGGGGAGTGGGGGGCGAAGGGGGAGGGGCGGGGGTGAGGACGGAGACCAGGGTGGAGAGTGTGTGGGGGCAAGGGGGAGGGGCGGGAGTGAGGAAGGGACCAGGGGAGGAGTGTGGGGAGCGAGGGGAGGGGGGGGTGAGGGACAGAGAGACAGGGTGGAGAGTGTGGGGGCGAAGGGGGAGGGGCGGGTGTGAGGACGGAGACCAGGGTGGAGAGTGGTGGGGGGCGAATGGCAGGAGACCAGGGTGGAGAGTGGGGGGCGAAGGGGGAGGGGCGGGGGTGAGGACGGAGACCAGGGGCGGGAGAGTGGGGGGTGAAGGGGGAGGGGCGGGGCGGGGGTGAGGACGAGAACAGGGTGGAGAGTGTGGGGGTGAAGGGGAGGGGCGGGGTGAGGAGGAGGACCAGGGTGGAGAGTAGTGGGGGGTGAAGGGGCGAGGGGGGGGTGAGGGGACAACCAAGGTGAGAGTTGCAGGGTGCGGTGACAGTGAAAAGGGGGGAGGGTCGGGGGGATGGGGATGGGACGGAGGACCAGGGGAGAGTGGGGGCGGGGGGTGAGGGGCGGGGGGAGGGGCGGGAAGTTTGGGGGGGAGGGGGGGGTGAGGGACGGGACCAGGGTGGAGAGTGTGGGGGCGAAGGGGGAGGGGCGGGGGTGAGGACAGAGACCAGGGTGGAGAGTGCGGGGGCGAAGGGGGAGAGGGCGGGGGTAGGACGGCGACCAGGGTGGAGAGTGTGGGTGCGAAGGGGGAGGGGCGGGGGGGGGAGGGACGGCGACAGGGTGGAGAGTGTGGGGTGAAGGGGGAGGGGCGGGGGTGAGGACGGAGACCGGGTGGAGAGGCGGCGAAGGGGGCGGGGGTGAGGACAGGAGGACCCGGGGGAGAGGTGTGCGGGGCGCAGGGGGAGGGGCAGGGGTGAGGACAGAGACCAGGGTGGAGAGTGTGGGGGTGAAGGGGGAGGGGCGGGTAGGGGGTGAGGACAGAGAACAGGGTGGAGAGTGTGGGGGTGAAGGGGGAGGGGCGGGGTGCCAGTGACTTGGGCAGCTCAGTCAGAGGGGAGGGCTCGGGATCCGAGTCCTTGGAAGGTGGAGCACCCAGAGGCACCAGGGAGGAGTGGGAGCACAGGTCCCTAAACAACCTGGAAATGAGGGACCACAGAGCATACCCTGGCAGAAATTTTCCAAATCCAAAAGTGTCCTTTGATGGCCATTTTTGACTGGTTATATAAAGTGTGCTGTATCCAAGCCACAGAACCAAAGAAAACCAGATGTTTTGGGCACAAGGTCCAAGAGAGCCCCAATTTAGATAAGTTTTGTAGTAGACACCTCAGGGGCATCTGATCATTGGGTTTAGAACTTGAGTTGCCCATTCCCAAGCCTGTGCCAGAGACCAAAGACTAGGCATCCCCCACAGTAGCATGGGGTGGTGGGGGCGGCCTTGGGTGGGATGTCTCCCAAACCAACAAGGTACCCCAGAACAGAGACTGTCTCTATAAATGGAACAGGCTTGTCCTGGTCCCTGAAATCACTGAGCCTGGAGAGCAGAGTCACCCAGTACCTCTCAGGCAGCAGCTGGGAATAAGCGACTTACCCCAAATCGAAAGTCAGTTGTAGAGAGGAGTGGTCCCTAGGTGGCTGCAGCCTGGGGTCACAATTCCAACCAGGTTCAGCACCAGATGAAAGGTTCACCAATGCAAGGAGTTCAGATCAGACCAGATCAAAGACAAACAAACACGGACTTATTGGCACAACTCCTGGGCAAGGTTCACCAGTCCCAGAGAACAGGACTAGAGAAGTCACACCCAGGGTCTGGGCAGGTGGGTTTTATGGGTCACTGGTGAGGAGAGATGATGTGTCTGTTAGGAGTTTGTTTTGTGTCCAAGAATGGTCACAAGCTGGGCATCTGGGAAGACACTTAGGTGGGCTACATTAGCTCTCCAGAATTTGGAGTTGGCTTTCTGCTCCATCCCTTTGTTTGGGGCTTTCCTGTGGGGGCAGAGGGAGAGAGTGCTGAGGCAGTGGGATGTGGGGACAGACAAACATCTTTGCAAGTGCTGGAGCATGAGGATGAGCTGCGGGCCCCGACCTAACAGATACCCCACATGACATCCCTAATGTACACAGCAGCCCAGCTTAGTGACACATTACCACCAAGCTTGATGGCTTCTGAGTGATCATGTAATTGTATGATTGCATGTCTGACTGGTATCTGTGGCTCTCTCATTATGAGAAAATATTGTATCACAGATCACCAGCCCAGGGGAAAAAAGTCAAAATTCACAGTTGCTGTGTGAAACTATTCCTGGGAAGGTGTGAGTAAGCGTCTATTCCCCCCCAGCTGGGGAGCCAACAACAGACCAAAGTAAGGACAGCACCAGATTCCAACCTGGTGAACCAATGAGTTCGTTGGGGTTACTTACAGGAGTGTGGGTGAAGGGTGACCCCCAGGAGCAGAAATGACTCATAGACAGCAGCAACACCAAACCCTACCCAGCATGGGTGACAGCTCAGGAAAGTAGAAACCCTTGAGCACACCATACAGCCAGCCAGAGTGTCCTTTCCAGGTACCCCTGCTGGACTCTGCTTCTTCCAGACCACTGGCTGGTCTGAGAGCATCTCTCTCAGCAGTTCTGAGAGCTTCCATGTGCTTGGTGAGTTTCAGGGACTTCTTGAAGCTATTGAGTTGCTTACTTCTAGAAGGAGCTTCTCTGCAGGATGAATGTTTCAGCTCCTCTCAAAACATCCTGTCCTTTACCTTTCTAAATTTAGAGCATCCTGTTTTTGACCTCCCTCCAGACAGCCTGTTGTTTACTCAGTTTCCCTCCAAGATGGAAGGTTTTCTCTCTGAGGAAATCACCTACTGCAGGTGGATCACTATTGTGTCATTTTAAAGTCAGAAAGTTGTATGTCAGCCATTCAAAGTTGGGGACCATACTGGTATCTCCTTCAAGCTCATAAGGCCTGGACTTCGTGTCTGCCAGGTCTTCACCCTTAGAGACATCAGTCCCAGAGACACAGAATGCCAGGATCAGGTTTGTGGAGACTGTACAGCCGGAGGAGGTAAGAGAGAGGCTGAAGGAACCAGGACGCTTCAGCTTGGAGGACGGCAGGCAGCATGGGGAAGCGCGGAAGGCTGGGAGATCAAACCCAAAAATGTTGCACTATTTTTCTTTTTGGACAGTGTCTCATGTAGCCCAGGCTAGCCTTGAACTTTGATCCTGCTGTCTCCACCAAGGGCTTGGCTCAGGCATGTGCTTCCAGGGACTAGACAGATGGCTCTCCTTAAGAGCACTGGCTGCTCTTGCAGAGGACCCAGGTTCAGTTCCAAGTACCTACATGGTGGCTTACAACCATCTATGACTCCAGTTCCAAGGGCTCTGATGCCCTTTCCTGACCTCTGTGGGCAGTGCATGATACAGGTGCACTTATGGATGAAGAGGCAGAACACTCATACACATAACACAAAAGAGAATACGACAAGTTTTAAAGATGCTGCTTCTCGCCATGTGTGGTGGCACACGCCTTTAATCCTAGCACTTGGGAGGCAGAGACAGGAGGATCTTTGTGAGTTCAAGGCCAGCCTGATCTACAAGGTGAGTTCCAGGACAGCTGGGGCTACAGGGAGACCATGTCTCGAAAAGATTAAAAAAAAAAAAAAAAGATGCTGCTTCTCTGTAGGCTTCTGTACTCATGAGCCTCTGTCACAGGAGTTGTGCAGGTAGAGGTGGTGAAGGGAGCTGACATGGACGTAAGATTGGGATGGAGCCAAAGGTTTTTCTGGACTAGGAACAGAAGAGCGAGCAATAGGAGGCCACTGAAAACACAGGGGCCCAACCCAGAGGCACCAGCCCCTGATAGAATCAGGAGGTACAGAAAATTTAGGAGTTTTTATTGCCGGGTGTGGTGGTGCATGCCTTTAATCCCAGCCCTTGGGAGGTAGAGGCAGGTGGATCTCTGTGAGTTTAAGGCCAGCCTGCTCTACATAGTGAGTTCCAGCTGGGACAGCTGGAACTACAGGGAGACCCTGTCTCAAAAAGACCGAAAAACAAAACAAAAGTTTTTATTTTGTTTCTTTGTTTTATTCATATGAATGTCTGTATGTAGGTAAGTGCACCATGTGTGCAGTGCCTGTGGAGGCCAGAAGAGGGCATTGGATCCCGTGGAACTGGAGTTGGATGGTTGTTAGCTACCAACAGGTGCTGGGAACCAAACCTGGGTCCTCTGCAAGAGCACCTGGTGCTCATAACTGCTGAGCCGTCTCTCCAGTCCTAAGAGAAGTTTTGTTTCAGTGCCTGTGTGCATGCACCCCCATGTTCATGTGTGTACAGGTGTTTGTGTGCCTGCACCCCCATGTTCATGTGTGTACAGGTGTTTGTGTGCGTGCACCCCCATATTCATGTGTGTACAGGTGTATGTGTACATGTGTGAATGAGTGTGTGGAGGCCAAAGGACAACCTCTGCTGTCATCCTCAGGAATGCTGCCCACCTTCTTAGCTCAGGGTCTCTCACTGGTCTGGAGCTTTCTGATTTGGCTCGGCTGGCAGGGCAGCAAGTCTCAGGGATCTGCCTTCCTCTGCCCAGCGCTGGAATTACAGACATACACGCCTGGCATTATTCTGTGGGTTTTAGGAATCAAAGTCAGGTTCCCTTGCTTGCAAGGCTGCTGGGCTGTCTCAGCAGGCCCAAGAGAAGTTCCTTAAATGATTTGATGTTGAGTGTGTTACCTGAAAAAATTCTGGAATACCATTAGTATGTGATGCTGGCAAAGGTTCTCTTTCCATCTACTGAACCTCACCTCATGCTCAAGGCCCTGGGTTCAATTCCCTCCCCAGCAAAGTGCACACACACACACCCCATAGATATACACACACAAACCTGAGAGATCTTACTAGAAGAGACAGAAAAATCCCACAGATATGAAAGCTATTAAAGTCTCAGTTACTGAGCCATGGATAATTGATGCCCAAATCAATTATTTTTTATATTTTATTTTTATTTTATGTGTATGAGTGTGTTACCTGCATGCATTTAAGTGTACCTGTGTTGTGCAGTGCCCTCGGAGGTCAGAAGAGGGTGTCAGATTTCCTGGAACCGGAATTTTAAATGTGGGTGCTGAGAATCAAACCTGGTCCTCAGCAGGAGCAGCCAGTGCTCTTAACTACAGAGCCATCTCTCCAGCCCCCAAATGTTTTCTTTTTAATCACAATTGGAAAGTGTAGGGCTAGAGAGATGGCTCAGTGGGTAAAAGCAATTGCCACTAAAGCATGGACACCAGAGTTGGAATCCAGAGCCCGCATACAGCCATCTGCTGTAAACCCAGCATTCCTCTTGGGAGATGGGAAGCTGAGACAGAAGTGCAGAAGCTCTTGGTCAGCTGGCTTGACACACACAGAAGAGAACAATGGAGACTGGTCTCAAAGAAGGTGGAGGACCAGGACATGAGAGGGTGTCCTCTGACTTCCACATGTGCCTCAGGGGCACACATGCCTGCCCCCCCCCCAAACATGCACACACATAAAAGAAATGGTTTTGAAAAAGAAAAAGTTAAGGGCTGAAGAGATGGCTCTGTGTTAAGAGCACCTGCTCTTGCAGAGGATCTGGGTTTAGTTCCCAGCACCCACGTGGCAGTGAGCAACCACCTATAGCTCTAGTACCAGGAGATCTTGTTATGGAAAAATTCTCCCAACAGGAAAGCAACCACACATTCATCCAGAAGAGAGTTACAAAGCTCATTTATTCCTTACTCATACACAGAACCCTAGTAAACAACAAAGGCTGTTAGATTCTGGGGTCCCAATCTGCAACACGGATGAGGATTTTATAGTCAATTTTATATCATCATTTTATGATTAGTACCTGGGCTCTATGTTTCTTTTCATGATGGACCATGTTATCCCAGAAAATTCCTTCCTGAGTTCATTCAACCGACATAGTTTTTAAAATAGATATCCCAGGCATGGGTCAGGGCATCTGACACCTTCTGATCTACAATTAGGCTAATTGGGCTGGAACCTGGTCAAATGGTCATTACAGTTTACAAAACAGGTTCAGAAGTTTAGATTTCTGACACATTTGATCTACACTTTTCTTGGACTAATTGGACAAGATGCCTCATTAAACTATTTGGTGAATGTGCTGGGTAGCTTTAATGTCAGCTTGACCCACCCTGGGTTGAGGGAGCATCAATTGGGAATTGCCTCCATTGGATTGGCCTGTGCCCATGTCTATGGGGTATTTTCTTAATTGTTGAGTAATGTGGAAGGGCCCAGCCCACTGTGGGCAGTGCCACCCCTGGGCAGGTGGTTCTGTACTGTATAAGAAAACAGGCTGACCATGGGCTGGGAAAGCAAGCCAGTAAGGAGTGTTCCCTCATGCCTGTGCTTCAGCTCCTGCCTCCAGGTTCCTACCCTGAGTACCTACCTTGGGCTCCCTAAGTGATGAACTGTGACCCAGGAAATGTCAGACTAATACCTCCACCCCCAAGTTGGTAGTGGTCAGAGTATTTTTTGAAAGCAAACCAGAATAGTGAACTCTACATTCCTTTCCTTTTATTATGTTTTTTTGGGGGGGTCTTTTTGAGACAGGGGATCCCCTCCAGTTCCAGGGGATCAGATGTCCTCTTCTGTTCTCCATGGGGATTGCAGGACACCAATGCACTTATAACAGGCAGGGATACCACTCATACACACAAAAATTTTTTAAAGATTTTATTTGTATTTTGAGTGTTCTCTGCATGTATGTAAGTGCACACTTGTCACACATTGTCATTCAATGGCAGAAGACTAAGGACAAAGTTGTAGTTATATTCTCATACAATGTCCTGATAAGCATAAGCCATTTAAAGTTCCCTTCATTTTACTCACTGAGTGGAAACCTTGAAATGTAACCCTGGGATGCTCCAAGATGTTTTCTTGTCCTGTGGTGTTCTCATTACTCTAGTGTATTTTGTTACCCTGGAAGGTCTTGACGTTCTGTGATGCTTTCCACTCTCTAGCTCTGACTGTTGATAAAAACATAAAAGGAAAGCTGGGCATGGTGGCACACGCCTTTAATCCTAGCACTTGGGAGGCAGAGGCAGGTGGATCTTTGTGAGTTCAAGGCCAGCCTAGTCTACAGAGTGAGTTCCAGGCCAGCTGGGGCCACAGGGAGACCCTGTCTGGAAAAAGACCAAAAAAAAAAAAAAAAAACCCCAAACTTGGAAACATGAAAGATGACCAGTAGTTACGAGTGAGTATTGCTCTTGCAGAGGACCTGAGTTCAATTCCTAGCACCCACATCAGGTGGCTCACAACCACCTGAAACCTCAGCTCCAAGGGGATCTGATGCCTCTGGTTCTGTGAGCACCAGCACACAGATGCACATACCCACACACGCTCATATGCACACACACACACTCATATGCACACACACACTCATGTGTACACACCCACACACACTCATATGCATACACCCACACAGACTCATATGGACATACACACTCATATGCACACACCCACACACTCTTATGCACACACCCACACACTCATATGCACATACCCACACACACTCATATGTACACACACACTCATATGCACACACACTCATATGCACACACACACATGCATACACACTCATACACACACTCATATGCACACACACACTCATATGCACATACCCCCACACACTCATATGCACACACCCACACACTCATATGCACACACTCATATGCACACACACTCATATGCACACACTCACACACAGACACATAATTAAAAATAAAATGAACCTTGAAAAATAAAAAAAAATGGGATAGGAGACACCTCAGTATGTAGAGCAGTTGCTGTGCAAGCAGCATGCATGAGGACTGGGGTTCAGCTCCCTGGAACCCACAGACATGTGGGGAGGACATGGCGACCCACCCTTAACTCCAGCACTGAGAATGTGGAGATGGGATTCTCAGAGCAAGCTGTCCAGCCAGACCAGCAATACTGATGAGACCTGGGTTCAGCTGAGAGACTCTGCCAATGAATAAGGTAGAGAGCACTCAAGGAAGAGTGCCAACATACACCTCAGGGCTGCACACACACACACACACACACACACACACGAACAATGTACACTAGAGAAAAAAACAATATGAATGATCACTTATACAAGAACTTATTTAGCTCTTCTAAGCCAGAAAAGTGGGCTTGGTTTATTGCTTATTTGGTTGTTGCTGTTTGATTGGTTTTGTTTTGCTTTTTAAATTTTTTAAAATTCATTTTTTGTATGTGAGTGTCTTGCTATGTAAGTGTACCCGTGTTGTGAAATGCCTATGGAATCCAGTAGAGGGCGTTGGATCCCCTGGAAATGGAGTTACAAGCATTCATTAGCTGCCATGTGGGTGCTGGGAATTGAACCTGGTGTGGTCTGGTGTGGTCTGGTCTGGTGTGGTCCACTCTGGTCTGGTCATTCCTTTTAATGGCCAAATAATATTCCTTTATATGGATAAAACATATTTTGTCATTCATCCTAAGCCAGAGAAAGTGAGGCCTAGAGGATGAGGCTGTCCCACCAGGACTCAGAAAATTCCTAGGGCAAGACTAGAACCCAGCTCTTCCCTTCACATGCAAAGCTTTCTGGAACCTTCTCCCACATGCCCTGTCCCCCTTTGTGGTCTCCATATCAAGGACACACAAGGCAGACAGGGCCGCCCCCTCTACTGCTGCTCCTGCCCAGGCCTGGCCTAAGAGAAACAGACTTCCCACTTGGCCCTTCAGGCCGGTGCCCTGTGGCTCTGGGGTGAATCAGTCAGGTTGGGCATCCTGTTCCCTGGCTGCAGGATGGATCAGGGCTGGCATGCCATCCGAGGTCCATCAGAATGGCTCTCGGGACCCCTGGGGAGAATGCTAGGTGCCCTCCCTGGGCACTGATGTGGGTGGCAGCAGGGCGCCATGTGGAAGACTGGGCCTTGGGGGCCCTATGGGCTCCTGGCAGCCATGAGGAGGGGCACAAAAGCCGGGTCTTGGGAAGGTGGTGAATCCCCGGCTTCTTCCTCACAGAGCATCCATCCTGCTTATGGTTTCAATTCCTTCCATCACCGGGATCATACTTCTGATAGACGAGGATACAAAGCCCAGAGACATAAGTACTACATGCAGTTCTCCAACACAATATGATGGAGCCAGGGTTTGGACATGGGGCAAACTGGCCTGCAGACCCAGGCCTTGGGCTCTGTCCACTGTGACTGCTCGCAGCCATGGTCTTCTTAGACACGCATGCTCTCCAAAGAGGACGACCAGAGGCCCTCACCTGAGCTACGACCCAAGGATGAGGAGATCAGATAAAACAGCCAGCTATGGGGGCTGGAGAGATGGCCTAGCAGTTAAGAGCGCTGACCCGCTCTTGCAGAGGACCCGGGTTCGATCCCCAGCACCCACATGGTGGCTGAGAACCGTCTTTGACTCCAGTTCTAGGGGAATCCGACACCCTCTTCTGACCTCTGCAGCATTGCACGACATGGGTGCACAAACCTACATGCAGACAGCATATTCATACACATACAAAAATAAATAAATAAATAAATAAATAAATAAATAAATAAATAATTTTTAAAAACCAGCTAGCTATGGATTCCTCTTTGGGGAGCAGCTGTGGGGAGCCCCTCCTCAGGCCTGGAGAGCAGAAGTGTCCTGCCAGCATCACCCCTGTGCTACTCCACTCAGCAGGATCACTGTCCCCTCCCCCCCACCCCGTGTCCCTCCTCGCTCCCCATTGCGTGACTCTCACAGCATCCCACTTCCCTTCTACACCAGCCTCACCCGGTCTCTCAGGGCACCACCTCTCCACCTTCACCAGGACCACTATCACCACCTCTCCACCTTCACCAGGACCACCATCACCACCTCTCCACCTTCACCAGGACCACCATCACCACCAGGCTGCCTCCTACCAACACTCTGGCTGCCACAGGATTGTTACTGTGCCCCGGTTCCCTTTCTCGTCCCTCCCCCAGCTTTGTCTTCCTGCCCTCCCACGTCCCTTGTTCCCGCATGCCATCCACCGTCCCCGACTCCCATCCTCACCTCGCCATCTCAACCATGAATGGGTGAACATTTATTGAGCACCAACAGCCCCAGACTCTACAGAGCACAGAAAACCCACCCCAGCCAGGGCTGCAGCTGAACACCTGTACCACTGGTATGCGCAAGCCAGGGCTGGGGTGTGGCTGTGATGCCCCTGGGTGAGGGTCTGAGACCCCCTGCCAGGTTCCAGCTGGGAGTGTGGGTCCTGCTGTGCCATTTTCCTGAGAGCAGAGCAATAAATAATACAGAACGGGACAGAGGCCTTGAGCCCTGTGGGGAGGGCCCCGCGCTGCCTTAGATGACCCATGGATCGAGACAGTGGCCACCGGCCCCATCCCAGGGGGCAGCGGAGGAGGGAGCAAAAGCCTGGGGACCAGAGGGTCCTGGGGCCCCCAGGTCTCCATGGGCCCTCACCTCTGGGGTCACAGGAGGATGTGGGGACACTTGGGAGGACTGCTGAAATGCGGGGGGACACAGTGGGTGGACACGGTGGGAGCAGGGCCAAGGCTGAGCTGCAGGTCCTGCCCTGCCATAGCCCCTAGAGTGGGGCGTCCTCGGTCCTCCACTTGGGGCCGTGACTCTGCTGGTGGCCGTCGCAGCCGGCATTGCCTAGGTTGTCCAGTGGCACCACCACCTCGTCTGGGCTCGAACTCTTGTTCAGCTCCACCACTCGGGGCACTACCGAGGACCAGCGATCTGGACAGAGCACAGAGGGGAGAGTTGATGGACTGCTTGTGCGCACATCAGCACCACGCCATGTACTGGGCACTCCAGTTATCTACGGGGGGGCTGTTCCTATTCTCATTTTACACAGGCGAAAACAGTGGCTCAGACAGGTTAAGATGTCTGCCCAGGAGCAGTGTAGGAAAGAACAACGATTCAAGCCTGGGTCAGAATGCCTTGGGCGTCATGTTCCCTGCCTCAGCCTCTGTCTCATCTTCAAGGTTCAGTTAAAAAACAAACAAAACACACAAAAAAAACATGGGGCTGGAGATATGGCTCAGCATTTAAGAGTAGAGGTTAGTAGTATATGTTGTTCTTGCAGAAGATGTGGGTTCAGTTCCCAGCACCCACATGGCGGCTAACAATCACCCATAACTACAATTCCAGGGAAATCCTATGCCCTCTTCTGACCTCCATAGGCATTGAACACACATGGGACACTTAACATGCAGGTAAAACATTCATACATGTAAAATAAAAAATGCCTGGCATGGTGTGGCACATGCCTTTAATCCCAGCACTTGGGAGGCAGAAGCAAGAGGATGTCTGTGAGTTCAAGGCCAGCCTGGTCTACATAGTGAGTTTCAGGGCAGCTGGGATTAAAGGGATACCCTGTCTCTAAAAGCTAATAAATAAATAAATAAATAAATAAATAAATAAATAAATAAACCTGGGGCCAGGTATGGTAGCATATGCCTTTAATCCCAGCACTTGAGAAGCAGAAGCAGGTGGATCTCTGTGTATTCAAGGCCAGCCTGGTCTACATAGCAGCGAGTTCAGAAAGGACTTATCCCTCTTAGGGTTTCCCAGGTATCTCTTCTGTCCCCCTCCCTCTTGCCCCTCCCACTCCCATATTGCAAGGTGGAACAGAGATGAAGCCACAAAGGCAGAGGCCCCAGGCACTACAAGCAGCAGGGACCCCCTGGTGGCTGATCGCACCATCCCCTTCTGCAGATGTGGACAGTAAGTCCCAGGAAAGAGGCAGGACTGCTCAGAAGCTACTGACAGGCCCAGCCTGAGCCTTGCTGCTGCCAGCCCCGCACTCACCCCTCCGCAGGCGGCCCACAGTATGCGAGAGGCCATAGTACTGGTAGGTCTCGCTCTTGCCTGGGTCTTCATTGATGATGCCCAAGTTCTGGTTCCAGTGAGACCAGTTCACCTCGTCCACCCTGGAGAGGTCAAAGCAGAGGTTTGAGCGAGCGCCGGAGAACGCTTCCCCTCCCTGCCCCAGGTCGGCTCCGGAGCTGCCCCAGGATGACCCTCTCCCATTTACCTCCTGTTATGATAAAACAGACTATAGAATTTGCCACTCAATCACTTTCAAGTACACAGGCCGCTGACGTTAGCAGCATTCGTTATGTTGGACAGCTACCCTACTGTTAGTTCAAAACCCTCTGTCCTCATTAACAGCAGCTCCCCACGACTTCCCGGCTCCTGGTGGCTGTCTCTACGGATTTACCTCTGCCGCTGCCCAAGTTCTGGAAACGGGATCATGGGATATGTGGCCTCTGTGATTGGCTTTTTTCATTTAGCTTGTTTCTAATGTTTTTAATTCATGCTGTAGCAGGAATTCCTTTTTAATTAATTGATTTGGTCTTCTCGAACTCGCTATGCAGATCAGGCTGGCCTTGAATCCACCTGTCTCTACCTCCAAACTGCTTGGATTAAAGGTGTGTGTCCCCCAATGGCCAAATAATGTTTCACATATAGATATACTACATTTTGTTTATCCATTTATTCCTCGATGGGTACAGTCCTTTACATAATTTACTCTTTTTATTAGGATATTGGTAAAGTTCTGTGATGGCCTCTGGGGCCAAATTGGTCCAATATAATTTGTTTATAAGATTATTATTTGTTGTAAATACAACCTCTATTGAGAAAGTGCTATATTCCAGGACTGAGCAAGAGAGATCCATTTGCTGTTGCCATTTTACACAGGAGCCCAGGCCTTCTGGGGCTGTTTTGGCAAAATTACAAAACTGGTGAGCTAGAGTCAGACTGAACTCTGGATTTGGACTGAGCAGAACTGGGATCTGGCTTTGTCCGAACTCCACAGATGAGGGAATTGACAGGCCCAAGTCATAAGGTCACACTGTGCTGGTCCGCATCCCTCTACAACAACAACAGGAAGTCTAGACTGAGAAGTGCTTGCATCTAGACTCAGATGGGCTACAGAGGCCGCAGCTTCAGGACCCGCTGTCCAGTTTCCTCTATTTCAGCCACAGTATTGAACCCCACGCACACGTGGTGGACAGAGTGATGCGCTGAAATTAGCCCCCCTTCCAGGTCTCTGCTGTCCCCAGTAAGAGCCAAGAAGCCTGTGGTACCCCGATATATGCCAACTTGCTGCAGCTGCCCCAGGAAGTGCACCATCATTGTTCCCGTCTCACAAAGAAACTGAGGCTGATAGAAGCAAACTGATTTGCTCAAGGTGGCCCTGAGGGGCTGAGCATCCCATCAGAGCCTCCAGTGAGGTTTGCACTAAATGGGCATAGCCAGAGCTCCATCCTCCCCAGAACCTCATCCTTCCTGGAGTCCGACCCTTGGGACAGTTAGGTTCTTCTGGCCCAAGCCTCACCTAAAGCACCACCTGCGGTCTGGAGTGCCGTCCGAGCTCTTGCCCACAGTCACCATCTCTCCGGAGCGGAAGGCCTTCCTCAGGAACACGGGGAAGGAGCGTTCTATGTCTAGGATGGTGGTGGCCCACTGCAGGAGGGAGGGGTGTAGGCATACTGGTAAGCATCCACGGCTGGCACCTGGCTCACAGGAACCAGGAGCCAAATAACCTTGTTTGCTGTTGTTTTGTTTGTTTGTTTGGTTTTCCTGTGGTCCACAGCTGGTCTGGAACACACTATGTAGACCAGGCTGGCCTTGAACTCACTGAGATCTGCCTGCCTCTGTCTCCCAAGTGCTGGGATTAAAGATGTGTACCACCATGACCTGTATGGTCTTAAACATCAGGTCTGTGTAAATTGCAGAAGCTAGATGGACAGAGAACTAGCTCCAATGCCCCTGCCTAGAACAGGCTTCATAAACCCAGTTTACTAAGGTGGCCAGCAGAGTGAAGCAGACCCAGGAGCCTCAGTAGGCTCTGCACGCACGTGTTACATATACCCAGGCATACACATATTCATAATATAAATCTTTTTTGATTTTTTAACTTTTTATATATTTATTTAATGTGTATGAGCATCTTGCCTGAACTTATGTGTGCTGGATAGCTTTAGTGTCAATTTGACACACTTGGGTTGAGGGACCCTCAATTGGGATTGCCTTCATTGGACTGGCCTGTGGCCATGTCTGTGGAGTAATATTTTTTTATTGTGGACTGATGTGGGAGGGCCTAACCCACTGTGGGTGGTGCTACCGCTGGACAGGTTGTTGTGTATTGTATAAGAAAATAGGCTGAGCTGGGCATGGTGGCCCACATTTTATTCCTAGCACTCGAGAGGCAGAGGTATGCTGAATCTCTGTGAGTTCAAAGCCAGCCTGGTCTATATTTAGTGAGTTCTTGTCCAAGAAGAAGAAGAAGGAGGAGGAGGAGGAGGAGGAAAAGAAGAAAAGGAAGGAAGGAAAGCAAGCAAGCAAGCTGATCCTGGGCAAGAGGAGCAAGCCAGGAAGCAGCATTCCTCCATGGCCTGCGCTTCAGCTCCTGTCTCCAGGTTCCTGCCCTGAGTTCCTACCTTGGGCTCCCTCAGTGATGAACTATGACCTGGGAGATGTAAGGTGAATAAACCCTTTCCTCCCTAAGTTACTATTAGCTAGAGTATTTTGGAAATCTTTTTTTAATTTTTGTTTTATTTATTTCTGTATGTGTATGAATGTACTGTCTGCATGGAAGTGTGTGCACCCGTGTCATGCAATGCCACGGAGGACAGAAGAGGGTGTCGGATTCCCCTGGAACTGGAGTTCTCCTGGAGTTGGAGTTTCAGACGGTTCTCAGCCGCCATGTGGGTGCTGGGGATCAAACCCAGGTCCTCTGTAAGAGCGGTCGGCGCTCTTAATCGCTAGGCCATCTCTCCAGCCCCTAGTTAGAGTATTTTGTCACAGCAAATTGAAAAGCAAACTAGAACAGTATGAGAGTGTACCCATGTTGGGGCTGGAGAGATGGCCTAGCAGTTAAGAGCGCCGACCGCTCTTACAGAGGACCCGGGTTTGATCCCCAGCACCCACATGGCAGCTGAGAACCGTCTGTAACTCCAATTCCAGGAGAGCTTCAGTTCCAGGGGAATCCGATGCCCTCTTCTGACCTCCGCGGCATTGCACAACACGGGTACACAAACCTACATGCAGACAGTACATTCAAATAAATAAATAAATAAATAAATAAATAAATAAATAATAAAAAGAAAGTGCACCCATATCATGCAATGCCCATGGAGACCAGAAAGAGGGTGTCAGATCCCCTGGAACTGGAGTTATGGATGGTCATTAGCTGTCATGTGGGTGCTGGACACTGAACCTAGGTCTTCTGCAAGAACAGCCAGTGCTCTTAACTGCTTAGCCATCTCTCCAGCACCCATAAATCGTTTTAATAGGGAATCTCATTTTTACATTTAAAAACTGAAAATGGGGTGTTCTGAGGAAACTGAAGCTTGGGGTGAGCACTGTGGGAAAGCTTATGAGCAAACCTGAGTGATTTCCCTCATTCTCAGACCTGAGGGATGACCTTGCGGATGACCTTGGGTTTGCTTTTCATTGTGAAGGTTCAGGTGTACCTGGCCCAGGAGTCTGTCTCTGCTTTCTAGAATGAAGAAGAACCCCTTTGGGAAAATGAGGCAGCAGCTCCTGGCTCCTCTGTCACTGAGCAGACTCGGGCAGACGGCAGGGCACTTTCCAGAGCCAAGACAAGTCTCCAGGAGAATGCCAATGTGCCCAAGAGGAGCTCGTACCCACCTGATTTTTTAAGTCTCTGTGTGTGTGTGTGTGTGTGTGTGTGTGTGTGTGTATATGTGATGCATGCGTGGGTGGTTTATATGATATGTGTGTATTTTGCATGTGTATACTGTGTATGATGTGTGTGGTATGTGTGAATGTAGGCATGCCCATGGTGAGCATCTGTGAGGTCAGAGGACAGCCTTACCTGTCAGTTCTTTTCTTCTGCCTTGCTTGAGACAGGGTCTCTTTGCTGTTCCATGTTGTGCACAACAGGCTAGCTGGCCAGATTTCAGGGCTCCTCCTGCCCCAGCCTCCCATGTGTGCAGGAGCACTGGGGTTACGGAGGCATGCACCCCATGTCTGCAGGAGCACTGGGGTTACAGAGGCATGCTCCCATGTGTGCAGGAGCACTGGTGTTACGGAGGCATGCTCCCGTGTCTGCAGGAGCACTAGGGTTACGGAAGCATGCGCCCGTGCTAGGCTTTTCATGAGTCCTGGGGAATCTGAAGTCTGGTTCTTGCTCTTATGCAGCAAGCACTTCATCCACTGAGCCATCTCCCCAGCCCAGTCCTCACTTTTGAATCAAGCTGGAGGCAGAGGCCCTGTGTGGAATCCCTGTTAGACCGCTGCTTGCTGCTGCAGTTTGAATGTGAGTCTGAACATGCCCAAGTTTCTGTGTTGATAGTGTGTGAAATGGGGCACGGTGTGCGGCTAGTAGCTAGTGCTAGAGGAGACCTGTGGATGGAGCCCTTGTGAGCATTAAAAAAAGAGGGACTGGAACTGATATTCCTGTCTGTTTTGCTGTGCAAACACTCTACCATGTCAGAATGCAGCGAGAAGGCCCTCGGTAGATAAAGCACCTCCCGGTCTCTACAGTAGTCAACCATGTGAGCTCCCTTCCTTTTGAATGACTCTGCGCCAGTGATTTTGTTATAGTGACTGAAAAAAGGAGGGAGACTCTGCCAATGCTCTGTGCCAAAAGAGATCAAGCAACCATGCTGGATGGAGTCAAGGGGTCCCCTGAGCTGAGCCGCAGCTGACCCTGAGAGAACCGAAAAGAAGGAAAATGAGGGACTGGAGAGATAGCCTAGTGGTTAAGAGCACCGACTGCTCTTACAGAGAACCCGGGTTCGATCCCCAGCACCCACATGGCGGCTGAGAACCGTCTGAAACTCCAATTCCAGGAGAACTCCAGTTCCAGGGGAATCCGACGCCCTCTTCTGTCCTCCACGGCATTGCACGACATGGGTGCACAAACCTACATGCAGACAGTACATTCATACTCATACAGAAATAAATAAAATTTAAAAAAAAAAAGGAAGGAAAATGAGGCAATTTGTAGACAAGGCAGTGGCTTTGCCTGCCCGTGATGTGCATGGCGGGGGGCAGAGGAAGGCAGCTCAGCCTGGCCTCACCTGCAGCTTCCAGATGTGTTTGCTCTCCTTGGAGACCTGGCCCACCGTCTCGCCCATAAGCGCGATGAGCATGTTAAGCAGCAGCACGAAGGTGAGGATGATGTAGGTGACGAGCAGAAGAATGAAGACCACGGGGTACTTGGCACTACTCAGCATCTCTAGGTCACCCATGCCAATGGTGAGCTTGAAGAGGTCCAGCAGGAAGGTACTGAAGGTGTCGCTGTCTCGGCACGCTGGGTACGTGGGCACTGTGCAGTTGGTCTGGTCCTCATCACACACCTTCATGTTGGTGCATGGGTTCAGGAGGGTGACCAGGGCTGTGGGAGGGACGGGAAGGGAGCTTTGATGGCTGTGAGGATTCAGGCTGAGGTGGCAGTGGTTTCCATGGAGAGATGGGGGCGTGACAGAGTAGAGGCTGCAGAAGGGGAGACTGCTGGCCTCAGGTTCCCTAGCAGGAAGCCAGGGACTCCAGAGGCCTTCACCCTCTTCTCATACTCCAGGAAGTTAGGCCTTCTCAGAATGCGGCCTGGTGCTGCCCGCCCCTCCCCTCCAGGACCAGTTTCTCCCAGGGAACAGGTAGCAATTTCTGGAGACAGGATTGATGGTTACGACTGGCAGATGGGTGCACTAGCATCTAATGAGTGGAGTTGGAGATGCCACTACATCGGACAGTGCACAGGACAGCTCACAGCAAGGGTGGCCTGACCCCACATCCCACAGGTCCCAATGCAGACTGCCACCCAGGCTCCTACTTCCAGCTTGAGGGAGGGAGCTCTAGGCTGAAACAGACACCCATCCTGCCAGCCCATGTTCTGTAAGGGGCTCACACCTCAGACATGCCAAGCTGATCTTGGCATCGTCTTTCCCTGTCAAACTCAGAGCCACCAGCTGCCCCTAAGCCAGCCATGGCAGGGAGTGTGAGGAGGCTGAGCCTCTGCAGCCAGCAGCATGGAGGGTGTCAGATTGCCCTTGACTAGAGCACATGCGTACTTTGGTTTATAAACCGATGCCATTGAATTGTGCAGTGCATGCTATGAGTTTGTGAAGAAGGATCCTGAGGCCAGCTCTGGGTACATCAGAAACATAGTTCTGTGATCCATTAGCAATGTCTGCTACAGGCACAAAAATAAGTAATAAGAAGTATGCTGTCTGTGTTGCATTAGGCCCCAGGATCTGGTGTACCCCAGCCAAAAGCCTAGGACCAAGATGACCACCAATCTCCAGTTTTAGTCCCTAAGTATCTGCCTCAATTTCTACAATTAGGACTACAGAAGGGCTGACTTCCCACTTGGCTGAACTCTTTTTTCTTTTTCTTTTCTTTTTTTTTTTTTTTTTTTTTTTTGTGTCTTTTAGAGACAAGGTCTCCCTGTAGCTCCAGCTGTCCTGGAACTCACTCTGTAGACCAGGCTGGCCTTGAACTCACAAAGATCCACCTGCTCTGCCTCCCAAGTGCTAGGATTAAAGGTGTGCACCACCATGCCCAGCCCTGAACTCGACTGTCTAGTTCTCCCCCTGCCAGCAGAGAGCTGTGCCTGCTCTACTCCTCCACCCCCACCTGCTTCCCCAATACCTACACAAAACTTCACTGCCATCTGGGTTAAAATGTCCCCTCCACCAGATTCTTGCTTCCAGGCCAGCCCCCAGATGGGAATGTGGCCAGGTACAGCCTAAATTGGCCACTTCCCCTCTTAGATGTGGGGCATGGATGGTAGGTCACCCGGTTTTCACCCGATGGTGAGGTCAGCTTCCCATCCTTGCTCCTTTCTCTCTGGCTCAGGTCACCGCAATCCTAGCACACCTCAGTATGGTACCATGACAGCACAGAGAGGCACATGGGGAGGAGCAGACATCCAGCTTACACCACGCCCCTCTGCTGTGGCTTTCCAGCCTCTTCAGTCAGGAAGTAGAATCTACACCACCTCCTGCAGAAATGGGCTAGCCTTGGACTGGCTTTGGCCGTCACAGTGATGCTGGGCTTCAACACTTTTGAGTACATCTTTCATCTTACGAATGAGCCCAGGCTAGCTGGGTGGGAGGCAAGTGACCACATGGAAGACAGCCAAGTCCCCAGCAGAGGCCTAGACCAGCTACCCCTCACTCCATCAGCACTGCTACCCAGCACACCCTGAGAATGGTAAATGATGTAGTTTGAAGATACTAAGGTTTTTCTTTTTTCTTTTTTTCTTTTCTTTTTTTTTTTTTTGAGACAGGGTCTCCCTGTAGCCCCAGCTGTCTTAGAACTCACGATTGTAACAGGCTGGCCTTGATCTCACAGAGATCCGCTTGCCTCTGCTTCCTGAGTGCTGGGATTAAAGGGGTGCGCCACCATGCTGGCCAAAGATAAGTTTTCATGGCTTGCTTTGCAGAAATAGCTAATATGCTATTTCCACATTTACTGACTTAAATTTTTTTTTTTTTTTGTCTTTTTGAGACAGGTCCTCCCTGTAGCCCAGCTGTCCTGGAACTCACTCTGTAGACCAGGCTGGCCTTGAACTCACAAAGATCTTGCCTGCTCCTCTGCCTCCCAAGTGCTAGGATTAAAGGCGTGCACCACCATGCCCCTACTGACTTAAATTTTTATTACATCAATTACTTGGTGTATGCCTGTGGGTGGACAACATGCCTCGGCACACATGTGTAGGCAGAGGACAACTTGTGAGAATCAGTTCTTCCTCCCAGCATGTGGGTCCTAGATCAAACTTGTCCATCAGCTTGGCAGCAAGCCCCTTACTGGCTGAGCATCTTGCTGGTCCTTCATTTACTAGCTTTTGAACATGAATAGCTTAGGTAACTGCTTCGATCTCAAACTCCTTATTTGTAAAGGGGGTTGGTGAAGGCACCTCGTGGAAGGGCTAAAGGAGGCTTGGCTGGCCTTGGCCCACACATTGGGGTCTCCACCATAGTGCCCACTGTTCTCCATCCCTGACTCGCTTGCCTTCCAGGCCTTGTGTGACCATGGCCAACTCCCTTGAGCTCCACACTCACCTGAAGCATAGCCAATCATGAAGAGCAGATAGACCAGCAGGAACCGGAAGAGATCTTTGAAGAGGATCTAACCCAGGGGTCATGGAGGAAAGAACAGACATGGGTCTCTCTTTTCCTGAAGTCCCCACCCCCATCCTCTCCAAGCCCTGCTCCACTCCACCCTCATGTTGAACCAAGTGACCTATCTCCCAGTGCCCACATCCTCAGGTCTGTGTACCATAGGACAGGTGATCATAGGGTCCCCTGCCCCGAACCTTCTGGATCATGATGCTGTAGGTGCCTGTCAGCTTCAGCCCACGGGTGAAGTAAAGAGCGTTCATCCAGCCCAGGACAAGGGCGAATACCATGACGGCCAGGTAGGCCTCGATTCCTGCTAGGTAGAGTGCCGCAGAGACAATCACCAGCACGGAGTAGAGGAAGCTGCCGGGCAGAGGCAAGGGGGCCAGAGAGGAGAGGGGACACTGAGACTCTGCATGGAGAGACATGTCCTCCAGGGTGCCAGGATGTCCCCGGGTTCTAGAAGAGAGCATGGAGCAGCTGGTGGCTCCCCATTCAGTTAGCCAGATGGCTGATAGCCAGGCAACTGACAAGGGTGAATGTGGTCCAAGGATGATTCCAAAGTCATGCCTTTGGGAACTGCTAGGAAACAGGGTTCTGTGGAGATTTTGTGACTAAATAAATTTCATAGATCCCTCATTCTACAGGGAATGGAAAAGATGTAGCACACATGCAGTAATTCCCAGTCTGTGTCTTAGGTAGACATCACTAATCAATCATAGCACCTTTCCCCACTCATCAGAGACAGCTTCACAATTCTCAGTTACAAGCAGACACTAGCAATTAATCATCAGCAGAAGGGGGCAAAATTCTCTCCTTATGTGGTATATGTGTAATTCTTTGGCAACGAGGCTGTGTCTTATCCAGAAGACCCTATCACCTGACCTGGGCCTTACCTAGCCTTTGTATTAGGGCTGCCTTGGATAAACTCACTTTGTCACATCTCCCCCCTCCCAGATGACCATCCTCACAGGACCTTCCTCATGGGACCATCCTCATGGGGACCGTCCTCACAGGGACGTCCTCACGGGACCGTCCTCACAGGACCATCCTCACGGGACCTTCCTCACAGGGACTCATACTTACTAGAGCAGCTGGAAGGAGCCATCTACGAAGAGAGAATTCACTCCGGGGCATTTCTTCATGAACAAGTCTTTGATCTGGAAGAGGGGAGGGGGCAGAGAGAGGGAGGCAGAGTTGTGGAGAAGGAAGGAACCAGGGGTTGTTGCTGTGGGGAAAGAGCAGATAATAGAGGAGGGGAGCAGGAATGAGGTAAGAGGGGTGAGTAGAGAGAGATGAAAAGAGAGGTGGAGAACAGGAGGAGATGAAAGGAACAAGAAAGAAAAAACAAAGAAAAAGATTGCAAAGAATCTAAAGAAAAGAGGATGAAGAAAATGGCGATGAGGAAAAATAAGTGGAATGCAGGCAGATGGCACTGGGCTGAGCACTCACACTGGTGAAGAAGAACAGGACTCCTGTGAAGAGGGTGATGACCTCGCCGGCCAGCCTCAGGTAGTCCACCGTGGTACGGTAAGCATAGGGTGGCTGGGGAGCAGATGCAGCAGATCCTCACCTGACCCTCCAACATCCGGCCCCATCCAGATGCTCCCCCAAAACTCCGAGTCCTGTACAGCCCCCCACCTGTCATCAGGGTCTTCTCAAGCTTAGAGCCACCCAGGTGCTGGGCACCTCCCCATGAGCCTTCTCAAATCCTGGGTGGCCCTTGCCTACCCTGAGCTCTCACCGTGCCCTCCAGTGGCTGGTAGTAGGCTGTGAGGGTGAAGATGACCATGGCACACAGATAGGACACCACGTTGATGTAGAAGGATGCAGCCCCAAACTTGCGCCATTTGTCCCGCAGCAGCTCATTGATGGGTTCCACGGCCAGCATCTCATGGCGGTTCTGCAAGAGCCAGGATGTTGGTGCCCTTCCCCAGGCAGCTCCTGCAGCACAGCCTCCCTCCCTCCCCCTCCTTTCCCGAGCCTTCCCTGGCCACACTCTGGGACCCACAGGGAGTTGGGTGGGTGTTCGGAACCAAACCCGAACTCCTGGAGTTGGTGTTCAAGGCTCTGTCCAATTCTGGCTCAGTTATCCTTCCCTCCTATTCCAGCACCTTAGAACTGGAAAGTTCCTTAAAGAACATCTATTAGGACCAGGGAGATGGCTCAGCAGGTAAAGGCACTTGCCATTAACACAAAGATGGAGGAAGAGAGCCAGCTCCACAAAATTGTCTTTGATTGCCATATAAGCACTGTGGCGCATACGCACACACTACATGTACACATACATGCACACATACATGCATACACATATGTGCCACACATACATGTAACACATCATGCACACATACATGTACATCTATTGTAGCTGGTTTAGAGTCATTCTCCTGTACTCACAGCACTTGGAGACTGAAGCAGGAAGGACACAAGCTCAAGATGACCCTAGACTACATAGCAAAAGCCTCTCTCAAAGTCCCAAGGAAGGGCAGGCTGGAGAATAGCTCAGTGGTTAAGAGCACTGACTGACTGCTCTTGCAGAAGATCCAGGTTTGGTTCCCAGCACCCACATGGTAGCAACAACTACCCGTAACTCTCGGAGAGTTCCCCTTGCTCGGGCCTCTGCAAGCACGAGGCACACACATGGTGCACTTACATATAGGCAGGCAAAACACTCCACATACATAAATAAAATAGATTCTTAAAAAAAAAAAGCTCAAGGGGCGGTGGGCATGGTAGCACACATCTTAGTTCCAGCACTTAGGAGGCAGAGGCAGGGCAGGTGGTCTCTATGGTCTGAGCCTAGCTTGGTCAGACTATATAGTGAGACTCTATAAAAAAAAACAAACAAAAAAAACAGCAAGCTACAGATGTTTGCCTAACATGGCTGGATCCAAAGCATCTCTAAAAACAACTGACCCAACCATCACTTTTTCTCATGTTCTCCTCATCCCAGTCCACAAGTCTATTGAACTGTTGCCAGCAAAATTACCTACACAGCTTGCTAAAAATATAAGTTTCTGGGTTCCACACTGAGAAAGTCTAAATTAAGGAGAGGACTGCCATAATTATCTCCAATTCCAGACCCAGGGCAGACATCAACAATTGAGTCCTACACAACAGTGCTCTATACAGTTCTCCTAGTAGACATGACCAGCTGATCGGTTTATGCCAGAGATGCCAAATCTGCAAGCCCTGATCTATACCAAGTTGGATCCTTATCTCAGGGATGAGGGAAGTGAGGTCCTCAAGGGGACAATCCAGGGTTACAGAGCCATGGGCTACCAGGAGGAAGGCCGTCCGCGCCTACTCCCCATCACGATCCACCAATGTGCACAGCAGCCTGTCTGATGGCTGGGGCTCTTCAGAAGCCAGGATTTACATGAGAACACAGCCACAAATGTGTGACTGTAGCATATTCCTCATAGTTAGATGGGTGACAGCAGAGGGACAGGTTGTTAAGCAGGTGGTACATCTCACCCAGGGCACTGGTACTCTGGGGGGATATTTCATGATGCAAACACTATTCACAAAAGACTGTCAAGTGAAAATGAAAGGCTTTCCTATCACAACCACCAGCAACAACAGCTGGTGCAGAATAGTCATCTATGCAGGTTGTTCTAGAATGTTCTAGAATGAGCTCATCTGTGGGACAGGCACTGCCCTTCTCCCCACATTATAAATTGGGAAGCTGAGACTCAGAGAGATTAAGTCACACCCTGCACACAGCATGTACTGGACAGGGCCAGGATCCTAACCAAGCCCTACCTGCCCCAAAGCCCATCCTCCCACAAACCCTGCTCTATGTATTCGCCACAGTCCCGGGTGTTAGTTGGCACTGACCCTCCACTTTGGGTCCCAGAGCCCCCCAGCACCCCAGTACCACCTCGATCTTGCTGTTGTAGACCAGGATCTCCAGCACAGACACCTCCTCCCCACACGTGTCCAGGGATGAGAGGTCGTAGAGTGAGGAGTACACTGGCCCGTAGGCCCAGTCCTTGAACTTCCGGGACAGATGCCGTGTGTCCTCATCTGTCACCTCCCGCCGGATGATGTGCTGAAAGACCTGTGCAGGGGACATTTGCTCAGGAGTGCATCTTGTGTTATTGTTTTACACGTGTGTGCACTGTACACTGTGTGCATGTGTACACGTGTGTATGCACTCTCACACTGTGTGTAGGTATACACACTTGTGCCGCTTGTACATTCTGTGTACACTGTGTATGCATGTGTGTATGTACTTTCTTCATCCATGTGTGTGCACTGTGTGTAAATATTCTGTTGTATGAACACTCCATGTGCACGTGTACATGACGTTTGTGTGTGTGTCACATGTGTTTGTTGCAGGTGTGTATGTATGTGTATGTTTTGTATGTGTGAGTGTGTTTTGTGCACATGTTTTGGTATGTGTAGTTCTGTGCATGTGGTGTGTGTATGTGGTGTGCAGTGTACATTGTTTGCATGTGTACGGGTGGGCTGGGCGGCTCACCCCAATCTTGCCAGTCTTGGCAGCCATCATGAGTGGAGAGAGGCCGTCGTTGTTGAGCACGGCCTCCAGGTTGCTATCGGGGAAGAGACGGGAACACTTGAGCAGCAGGAGGTCGTACATCTTGGTCACGAACTTGGTGTTCTCTCGGGTGTTGTCTGCGATGGCCACCAGTGCATGCAGCACGGTGTTGCCCCGGGAGTCCTGTCGCCTCATGTCGGCTTTCTTGTGGGGGTTCTCAGTCAGGTAGTTGACAATGTGTGGCTGGTTGGTACAGGCTGCCAGTGACAGGGGCAGCTCCCCTGGGGACAGGGGACCCGGGGTCAGTGAAGGGACCAGGATGACTCTGCTTGTGATGCTGGGCATGGGGACAGGTGCCACCACCTGCTCAGCAGGGCTGTGGGGTGGGGTGTGGGTGATTGTAGGCCGCTGGAAAGCAGGTGGGACTATTGGGGAACAATCTCCTGGATTCCCCTGAGGTGCTGCTTCCCACCCTCCCGTCACAGAGTATGTCGGGGCCTGTGGCTAGTGCAGCTCCGGGTGTCTGAGGAGTCACAGGGCTACAGACACCAACCTGGACCGGGTCTCTCCCACCCCAGCTAACTCAAGCACCCACAGGGCCCAGCTCCTCACCAAAATAGAAGTAACCGCCCTCATCCTTAGGCTGGAAGAAGCGCCCTCGGGCCTGGGCATGCACATCCGCACCCTGGGCCACCAGCAACTCCACGTAGTGCTTGCAGCGCCGCTCGATGGCAATGTGCAGGGAGGTCTGGCCTGAAGGGGACAGTCAACAGCTCAGGCAGGGTGGGACCCAGCCAGGCTTGTATAGAGTGGGTTACAAGGAGGTGTGGAAACTGCGATGGGGACCTAGAGGCCGGGCCTTGCCAGCATCACTAGAAGGCAGCAGGCAGGACTGGAGACAGTCCTGATGATGTGGAATTCAGCGTGCATGCACCCTGTGGTCTGCTACGTTCTGGAGCAGTTTTAAGCTCAGAGAATGAACAGCTTGTGGGTTCAAAGGTGAGAGCTCGGATGTACACACTGTGTTAACCCAGGGGGAGCAGTGGGCTCCTGGCCTCGGAACTTTAGAAAAAAGATTTTATTCAATATTTGTTTTTTTGGTCTTTTCGAGACAGGGTCTCCCTGTAGCCCCAGCTGTCCTGAACTCACCTGTGTAGACCAGGCTGGGCTTGAACATCCAAAGATCCACCTGCCTCTGCCTCCCAAGTGCTAGGATTAAGGATGCGNTTATTTGGTTTTTGTTGCTGTTGATTTGTTTTGTTTTGCTTTTTAAATTTTTTAAAATTCATTTTTTGTATGTGAGTGTCTTGCTTGTAAGTGTACCCGTGTTGTGACATGCCTATATTGGAACCAGAAGGGCGTTGGATACCCCTGGAATGGGGTAGGTTACAACGCATTCATTAGCTGCCATGGGTTGTGCTGTGGAATTGAACCTGGTTGTGTCGGTCTGGTGTGGTTGGTCTGGTGTGGTTCCACTCTGGTTCCTGGCGTTCATTTCCTTTTATGGCCAATAATATTCCTTTATATGGATAAAACATATTTTTGTCCTTCATCCTAAGCCAGAGAAAGTGAGGCCTTCGAGCGATGACGGCTGTCCCCCCAGACTCAGAAAATCTTAGGCACCTAGGGCAAGACTAGAACGCAGCTCTTCCCTTCACATGCAAAGCTTTCTGGAACCTTCTCCCACATGCCCTGTCCCCCTTTGTGGTCTCCATATCAAGGACACACAAGGCAGACAGGGCCGCCCCCTCTACTGCTGCTCCTGCCCAGGCCTGGCCTAAGAGAAACAGACTTCCCACTTGGCCCTTCCGGCCGTGCCCTGTGGCTTGGGGTGGAATCAGTCAGGTTGGGCATCCTGTTCCCTGGCTGCAGGATGGATCAGGGCTGGCATGCCATCCGAGGTCCATCAGAATGGCTCTCGGGACCCCTGGGGAGAATGCTAGGTGCCCTCCCTGGGCACTGATGTGGGTGGCAGCAGGGCGCCATGTGGAAGACTGGGCCTTGGGGGCCCTATGGGCTCCTGGCAGCCATGAGGAGGGGCACAAAAGCCGGGTCTTGGGAAGGTGGTGAATCCCCGGCTTCTTCCTCACAGAGCATCCATCCTGCTTATGGTTTCAATTCCTTCCATCACCGGGATCATACTTCTGATAGACGAGGATACAAAGCCCAGAGACATAAGTACTACATGCAGTTCTCCAACACAATATGATGGAGCCAGGGTTTGGACATGGGGCAAACTGGCCTGCAGACCCAGGCCTTGGGCTCTGTCCACTGTGACTGCTCGCAGCCATGGTCTTCTTAGACACGCATGCTCTCCAAAGAGGACGACCAGAGGCCCTCACCTGAGCTACGACCCAAGGATGAGGAGATCAGATAAACAGCCAGCTATGGGGGCTGGAGAGATGGAGCCTTAGCAGTTAAGAGCGCTGACCCCTCTTGCAGAGGACCCGGGTTCGCTCCCAGCACCCCAACATGGCTGCTGAGAACAGTCTTTGACTCCAGTTCTAGGGGATCACACCCTCTTCTGACCTCTGCAGCATTGCACACATGGGGCACCAAACCACATGCCGACAGCATCTTCAACACATACAAAAATAAATAAATAAATAAATAAATAAAATAATAAATAAATAAATATTTAAAAACCAGCTTACTATGGATCCTTCTTGGGGAGCAGCTGTGGGGAGCCCCTCCTCAGGCCTGGAGAGCAGAAGTGTCCTGCCAGCATCACCCCTGTGCTACTCCACTCAGCAGGATCACTGTCCCCTCCCCCCCACCCCGTGTCCCTCCTCGCTCCCCATTGCGTGACTCTCACAGCATCCCACTTCCCTTCTACACCAGCCTCACCCGGTCTCTCAGGGCCCACCACCTCTCCCCTTCACCAGGACCCACTATCACCACCTCTCCACCTTCACCAGGACCACCATCACCACCTCTCCACCTTCACCAGGACCACCATCACCACCAGGCTGCCTCCTACCAACACTCTGGCTGCCACAGGATTGTTACTGTGCCCCGGTTCCCTTTCTCGTTCCCTCCCCCAGCGTTTGTCTTCCTGCCCTCCCACGTCCCTGTGTTCCCGCATGCCATCCACCGTCCCCGACTCCCATCCTCACCTCGCCATCTCAACCATGAATGGGTGAACATTTATTGAGCCCAACAGACCCAGACTTACAGACACAGAAAACCACCCCAGCCGCAGGCTGCTGCAGCCTGCTGAACACTGTACCACTGGTATGCGCAAGCCAGGGCTGGGGTGTGGCTGTGATGCCCCGGTGAGGGCTGAGCACCCTGCCCGGTTCCCAGCTGGGAGTGTGGGTCCTGCTGTGCCATTTTCCTGAGAGCAGAGCAATAAATAATACAGAACGGGACAGAGGCCTTGAGCCCTGTGGGGAGGGCCCCGCGCTGCCTTAGATGACCCATGGATCGAGACAGTGGCCACCGGCCCCATCCCAGGGGGCAGCGGAGGAGGGAGCAAAAGCGCTGGGGACCACGAGGGTCCTGGGGCCCCCAGGTCTCCATGGGCCCTCACCTCTGGGGTCACAGGAGGATGTGGGTTGACACTTGGGAGGACTGCTGTAAATGCGGGGGGACACGTGGGTGGACACGGTGGGAGCAGTGGCCAAGGCTGAGCTGCAGGTCACTGCCCTGCCATAGCCCCTAGAGTGGGGCGTCCTCGGTCCTCCACTTGGGGCCGTGACTCTGCTGGTGGCCGTCGCAGCCGGCATTGCCTAGGTTGTCCAGTGGCACCACCACCTCGTCTGGGCTCGAACTCTTGTTCAGCTCCACCACTCGGGGCACTACCGAGGACCAGCGATCTGGACAGAGCACAGAGGGGAGAGTTGATGGACTGCTTGTGCGCACATCAGCACCACGCCATGTACTGGGCACTCCAGTTATCTACGGGGGGGCTGTTCCTATTCTCATTTTACACAGGCGAAAACAGTGGCTCAGACAGGTTAAGATGTCTGCCCAGGAGCAGTGTAGGAAAGAACAACGATTCAGCCTGGGTCAGAATGCCTTGGGGTCATTTCCCTGCCTCAGCCTCTGTCTCATCTTCAAGGTTCGTAAAAAACAAACAAAAACACACAAAAAAAAACATGGGGCTGGAGCTATGGCTCGACATTTAAGAGTAGGGTTAGTAGTATATGTTGTTCTTGCAGAAGATGTGGTTCAGTTCCCAGCACCCACATGGCGGCTAACAACAACCATACTCCATTCCAGGGAAATCCTATGCCCTCTTCTGACCTCCATAGCATTGAAACACACTGGCGACACTTTAACATGCAGTAAAAACTTCATACATGTAAAATAAACAAATGCCTGGCATTCGGTGTGGCACATGCCTTTAATCCAGCACTTGGGAGGCAGAGAAGCAAGAGGATGTTCTGTGAGTTACAAGGCCAGCCTTGTCTACATAGTGAGTTTCAGGCAGCTGGGATTAAAGGAACCCGTCTTAAAAGCTAAAAATAAATAAAATCAATAAATAAATAAATAAATAAATAACCCCCAAAAATATGCCTTTAATCCCAGCACTTGGAAGCAGAAGCAGGTGGATTCTCTGTGTATTCAAGGCCAGCCTGGTCTACATAGCAGCGAGTTCAGAAAGGACTTATCCCTCTTAGGGTTTCCCAGGTATCTCTTCTGTCCCCCTCCCTCTTGCCCCTCCCACTCCCATATTGCAGGGAACAGAGATGAAGCCACAAAGGCAGAGGCCCCAGGCACTACAAGCAGCAGGGACCCCCTGGTGGCTGATCGCACCATCCCCTTCTGCAGATGTGGACAGTAAGTCCCAGGAAAGAGGCAGGACTGCTCAGAAGCTACTGACAGGCCCAGCCTGAGCCTGCTGCTGCCAGCCCCGCACTCACCCCTCCGCAGGCGGCCCACAGTATGCGAGAGGCCATAGTACTGGTAGGTCTCGCTCTTGCCTGGGTCTTCATTGATGATGCCCAAGTTCTGGTTCCAGTGAGACCAGTTCACCTCGTCCACCCTGGAGAGGTCAAAGCAGAGGTTTGAGCGAGCGCCGGAGAACGCTTCCCCTCCCTGCCCCAGGTCGGCTCCGGAGCTGCCCCAGGATGACCCTCTCCCATTTCCCTCCTGTTATGATAAAACCGACTATAGAATTTGCCACTCAATCACTTTCAAGTACACAGGCCGCTGACGTTAGCAGCATTCGTTATGTTGGACAGCTACCCTACTGTTAGTTCAAAACCCTCTGTCCTCATTAACAGCAGCTCCCCACGACTTCCCGGCTCCTGGTGGCTGTCTCTACGGATTTACCTCTGCCGCTGCCCAAGTTCTGGAAACGGGATCATGGGATATGTGGCCTCTGTGATTGGCTTTTTTCATTTAGCTTGTTTCTAATGTTTTTAATTCATGCTGTAGCAGGAATTCCTTTTTTAATTAATTGATTTGGTCTTCTCGAACTCGCTATGCAGATCAGGCTTGCCTTGAATCCACCTGTCTCTAACCTCCAAACTGCCTGGATTTAAAGGTTTGTGTTCCCCCAATGGCCAATAATGTTTCCCATATAGATATACTACATTTTTGTTTATCCATTTATTCCTCGATGGGTACAGTCCTTTACATAATTTACTCTTTTTATTAGGATATTGGTAAAGTTCTGTGATGGCCTCTGGGGCCAAATTGGATTCCAATATAATTTTTTATAAGATTATTATTTGTTGTAAATACAACCTCTATTGAGAAAGTGCTATATTCCAGGACTGAGCAAGAGAGATCCATTTGCTGTTGCCATTTTACACAGGAGCCCAGGCCTTCTGGGGCTGTTTTGGCAAAATTACAAAACTGGTGAGCTAGAGTCAGACTGAACTCTGGATTTGGACTGAGCAGAACTGGGATCTGGCTTTGTCCGCACTCCACAGATGAGGGAATTGACAGGCCCAAGTCATAAGGTCACACTGTGCTGGTCCGCATCCCTCTACAACAACAACAGGAAGTCTAGACTGAGAAGTGCTTGCATCTAGACTCAGATGGGCTACAGAGGCCGCAGCTTCAGGACCCGCTGTCCAGTTTCCTCTATTTCAGCCACAGTATTGAACCCCACGCACACGTGGTGGACAGAGTGATGCGCTGAAATTAGCCCCCCTTCCAGGTCTCTGCTGTCCCCAGTAAGAGCCAAGAAGCCTGTGGTACCCACCGATATATGCCAACTTGCTGCAGCTGCCCCAGGAAGTGTCACCATCATTGTTCCCGTCTCACAAAGAAACTGAGGCTGATAGAAGCAAACTGATTTGCTCAAGGTGGCCCTGAGGGGCTGAGCATCCCATCAGAGCCTCCAGTGAGGTTTGCACTAATGGGCATAGCCAGAGCTCCATCCTCCCCCAGAACCTCATCCTCCTGGAGTCCGACCCTTGGGACAGTTAGGTTCTTCTGGCCCAAGCCTCACCTAAAGCACCACCTGCGGTCTGGAGTGCCGTCCGAGCTCTTGCCCACAGTCACCATCTCTCCGGAGCGGAAGGCCTTCCTCAGGAACACGGGGAAGGAGCGTTCTATGTCTAGGATGGTGGTGGCCCACTGCAGGAGGGAGGGGTGTAGGCATACTGGTAAGCATCCACGGCTGGCACCTGGCTCACAGGAACCAGGAGCCCAAATAACCTTGTTTGCTGTTGTTTTGTTTGTTTGTTTTGGTTTTCTGTGGTCCAGCTTTGGTCTGGAACACACTATGTGACCAGGCTGGCCTTGACAACTCACTGAGATCTGCCTGCCTCTGTCTCCCAGTGCTGGGATTAAAGTGTGTACCACCATGACCTGTATGGTTCTTAAACATCAGGTCTGTGTAAATTGCAGAAGCTAGATGGACAGAGAACTAGCTCCAATGCCCCTGCCTAGAACAGGCTTCATAAACCCAGTTTACTAAGGTGGCCAGCAGAGTGAAGCAGACCCAGGAGCCTCAGTAGGCTCTGCACGCACGTGTTACATATACCCAGGCATACACATATTCATAATATAATCTTTTTTTTGATTTTTTAACTTTTTTTATTTATTTAATGTGTATGAGCATCTTGCCGAAATTATGTGTTGCTGGATAGCTTTTTTTAGTGTCACTTTGACACACTTGGGTTGAGGGCCTCAATTGGGATTGCCTTCATTGGGATGCCTGTGGCCATGTCTGTGGGAGATTTTTTGACTGTGAGTGATTGGGAGGCTCAGCCCACTGGGGTGTGCTCCCGCTGGACGGGTTGTGTATTGTATAAGAAAAATAGGCTGGCCTGGGCATGGGGCCCACATTTTATTCCTAGCAATCGAGAGGCAGAGGTATGCTGAATCTCTGTGAGTTCAAATCCAGCCTGTTCTATATTTTAGTGAGTTTTGTCCAAGAAGAAGAAGAGGCAGTGGAGGAGGAGGAGAAAAAGAAGAAAAGGAAGGAAGGAAAGCAAGCAAGCAAGCTGATCCTGGGCAAGTCGGTCGCAAGCCAGGAAAGCAGCTTCTCCATGGCCTGCGCTTCCGCTCCTGTCTCCAGGTTCCTGCCTGAGTTCCTACCTGGGCTCCCTCAGTGATGAACTATGACCTGGGAGATGTAAGGTGGAATAACACCCTTTCCTCCCTAAGTACTATTAGCTAGAGTATTTTGGAAATCTTTTTTTAATTTTTGTTTTATATTTTCTGTTGTGTATGAATGACTGTCTGCATGGAAGTTGTGCACCCGTGTCATGCATGCCCGGAGGACAGAGAGGGTGTCGGATTCCCCTGAACGGAGTTCTCCTGAGTTGGAGTTTCAGACGGTTCTCAGCCGCCATTGGGTGGCTGGGATCAAACCCAGGTCCTCTTGTAGAGCGGTCGGTCGCTTTTAATCGCTGGCCATCTCTCCCAGCCCCTAGTTAGAGTATTTTGTCACAGCAAATTGAAAAGCAAACTAGAACATATGAGGTGTACCCCTGTTGGGGCTGGAGAGATGGCCTAGCAGTTAAGAGCGCCGACCGCTCTTACAGAGGACCCGGGTTTGATCCCCAGCACCCACATGGCAGCTGAGAAACCGTCTGTAACTCCAATTCCAGGAGAGCTTCAGTTCCAGGGGAATCCGATGCCCCTGCCCTCTTCTGACCTCCCGGCATTGCACAACACGGGTACACAAACCTACATGCAGACAGTACATTTCAAATAAATAAATAAATAAATAAATAAATAAATAAATAATAAAAAAAAGTGCACCCATATCATGCAATGCCCATGGAGACCAGAAAGAGGGTGTCAGATCCCCTGGAACTGGGTTATGGATGGTCATTTAGCTGTCATGTGGGTGCTGGACACTGAACTAGGTCTTCTGCAAGAACAGCCAGTGCTCTTAACTGCTTAGCCATCTCTCCAGCACCCATAAATCGTTTTAATAGGGAATCTCATTTTTACATTTAAAAACTGAAAATGGGGTGTTCTGAGGAAACTGAAGCTTGGGGTGAGCACTGTGGGAAAGCTTATGAGCAAACCTGAGTGATTTCCCTCATTCTCAGACCTGAGGGATGACTTGCGGATGACCTTGGGTTTGCTTTTCATTGTGAAGGTTCAGGTGTACCTGGCCCAGGAGTCTGTCTCTGCTTTCTAGAATGAAGAAGAACCCCTTTGGGAAAATGAGGCAGCAGCTCCTGGCTCCTCTGTCACTGAGCAGACTCGGGCAGACGGCAGGGCACTTTCCAGAGCCAAGACAAGTCTCCAGGAGAATGCCAATGTGCCCAAGAGGAGCTCGTACCCACCTGTTTTTTAAGTTCTCTGTGTGTCTGTGGGTGTGTGTGTGTGTGTGTTGTGTGTATTTGTGATGCATGCGTGGGTGGTTTATATATATGTGTGTATTTTGCATGTGTGACTGTGTATGATGTGTGTGGTCTGTGTTGAATGTAGGCATGCCCATGGTGACATTCTGTGAGGTCAGAGGACAGCCTTACCTGTCAGTTCTTTTCTTCTGCCTTGCTTGGACAGGGTCTCTTTGCTGTTCCATGTTGTGCACAACAGGCTAGCTGGCCAGATTTCAGGGCTCCTCCTGCCCCAGCCTCCCATGTTGCAGGAGCACTAGGGAGGGTACGGAGGCATGCCCCCATGTCTGCAGGAGCACTGGGGTTTACGAGGCATGCTCCATGTGTGCAGGAGCACTGGTGTTACGGAGGCATGCTCCCGTGTCTGCAGGAGCACTAGGGTTACGGAAGCATGCGCCCGTGCTAGGCTTTTCATGGGTCCTGGGGAATCTGAAGTGCTGGTTCTTGTTATGCAGCAAGCACTTCATCCACTGAGCCATCTCCCCAGCCCAGTCCTCACTTTTGAATCAAGCTGGAGGCAGAGGCCCTGTGTGGAATCCCTGTTAGACCGCTGCTTGCTGCTGCAGTTTGAATGTGAGTTCTGAACATGCCCAAGTTTCTGTGTTGATAGTGTGTGAAATGGGGCACGGTGTGCGGCTAGTAGCTAGTGCTAGAGGAGACCTGTGGATGGAGCCCTTGTGAGCATTAAAAAAAGAGGGACTGGAACTGATATTCCTGTCTGTTTTGCTGTGCAAACACTCTACCATGTCAGAATGCAGCGAGAAGGCCCTCGGTAGATAAAGCACCTCCCGGTCTCTACAGTAGTCAACCATGTGAGCTCCCTTCCTTTTGAATGACTCTGCGCCAGTGATTTTGTTATAGTGACTGAAAAAAGGAGGGAGACTCTGCCAAGCTCTTGCCAAAAGAGATCAAGCAACCATGCTGGATAGGAGTCAAGGGGTCCCCTGACTGAGCCGCGCTGACTGAGAGACCGAAAAAAGAAAGATGGGGACTGGAGAGATAGCCTCCTAGTGGTTAAGAGCACCGACTGCTCTTACAGAGAACCCGGGGTTTCGATCCCCAGCACCACACATGGCGGGCTGGACCCGTCTGAAACTCCAGTTCAGGAGACTTCCAGTTAGACCAGGGGAATACAACGACCCTCTTCTGTCCTCCAAGGCATGCACGACCATGGTGTGCACAAACCTATGCAGACAGTACATCTCTCATACAGAAATAAATAAAATTAAAAAAAAAAAGGAAGGAAAATGAGGCAATTTGTAGACAAGGCAGTGGCTTTGCCTGCCCGTGATGTGCATGGCGGGGGGCAGAGGAAGGCAGCTTCAGCCTGGCCTCACCTGCAGCTTCCAGATGTGTTTGCTCTCCTTGGAGACCTGGCCCACCGTCTCGCCCCTAAGCGCGATGAGCATGTTAAGCAGCAGCACGAAGGTGAGGTGTGTAGGTGACGAGCAGAAGAATGAAGACCAACGGGGCTTGGTACTTTGCACTCTCCGCACTCTAGTCACCCATGCCATGATGTGGCTTGAAGGTCCAGCAGGAAGGTACTGAAGGTGTCGCTGTCTCGGCACGCTGGGTACGTGGGCACTGTGCAGTTGGTCTGGTCCTCATCACACACCTTCATGTTGGTGCATGGGTTCAGGAGGGTGACCAGGGCTGTGGGAGGGACGGGAAGGGAGCTTTGATGGCTGTGAGGATTCAGGCTGAGGTGGCAGTGGTTTCCATGGAGAGATGGGGGCGTGACAGAGTAGAGGCTGCAGAAGGGGAGACTGCTGGCCTCAGGTTCCCTAGCAGGAAGCCAGGGACTCCAGAGGCCTTCACCCTCTTCTCATACTCCAGGAAGTTAGGCCTTCTCAGAATGCGGCCTGGTGCGCCCGCCCCTCCCCCTCCCAGGACCAGTTTCTCCCCAGGGAACAGGTAGCAATTTCTGGAGACAGGATTGATGGTTACGACTGGCAGATGGGTGCACTAGCATCTAATGAGTGGAGTTGGAGATGCCACTACATCGGACAGTGCACAGGACAGCTCACAGCAAGGGTGGCCTGACCCCACATCCCACAGGTCCCAATGCAGACTGCCACCCAGGCTCCTACTTCCAGCTTGAGGGAGGGAGCTCTAGGCTGAAACAGACACCCAATCCTGCCAGCCCATGTTCTGTAAGGGGCTCACACCTCAGACATGCCAAGCTGATCTTGGCATCGTCTTTCCCTGTCAAACTCAGAGCCACCAGCTGCCCCTAAGCCAGCCATGGCAGGGAGTGTGAGGAGGCTGAGCCTCTGCAGCCAGCAGCATGGAGGGTGTCAGATTGCCCTTGACTAGAGCACATGCGTACTTTGGTTTATAACCGATGCCATTGAATTGTGCAGTGCATGCTATGAGTTTGTGAAGAAGGATCCTGAGGCCAGCTCTGGGTACATCAGAAACATAGTTCTGTGATCCATTAGCAATGTCTGCTACAGGCACAAAAATAAGTAATAAGAAGTATGCTGTCTGTGTTGCATTAGGCCCCAGGATCTGGTGTACCCCAGCCAAAAGCCTAGGACCAAGATGACCACCAATCTCCAGTTTTAGTCCCTAAGTATCTGCCTCAATTTCTACAATTAGGAAAAAATAAAAAAAAAAACTTTTTTTCTTTTTCTTTTCTTTTTTTTTTTTTTTTGTCTTTTTAGAGACAAGGTCTCCCTGTAGCTCCAGCTGTCCTGGAACTCACTCTGTAGACCAGGCTGTGCCTTGAACTCACAAAGATCCACCTGCTCTGCCTCCCAAGTGCTAGGATTAAAGGGTGCACCACCATGCCCACGCCCTGAACTCGACTGTCTAGTTCTCCCCCTGCCAGCAGAGAGCTGTGCCTGCTCTACTCCTCCACCCCCACCTGCTTCCCCAATACCTACACAAAACTTCACTGCCATCTGGGTTAAAATGTCCCCTCCACCAGATTCTTGCTTCCAGGCCAGCCCCCAGATGGGAATGTGGCCAGGTACAGCCTAAATTGGCCACTTCCCCTCTTAGATGTGGGGATGGATGGTAGGTCACCCGGTTTTCACCCGATGGTGAGGTCAGCTTCCCATCCTTGCTCCTTTCTCTCTGGCTCAGGTCACCGCAATCCTAGCACACCTCAGTATGGTACCATGACAGCACAGAGAGGCACATGGGGAGGAGCAGACATCCAGCTTACACCACGCCCCTCGCTGGGCTTTCCAGCCTCTTCAGTCAGGAAGTAGAATCTACACCACCTCCTGCAGAAATGGGCTAGCCTTGGACTGGCTTTGGCCGTCACAGTGATGCTGGGCTTCAACACTTTTGAGTACATCTTTCATCTTACGAATGAGCCCAGGCTAGCTGGTGGGAGGGCAAGTGACCACATGGAAGACAGCCAAGTCCCCAGCAGAGGCCTAGACCAGCTACCCCTCACTCCATCAGCACTGCTACCCAGCACACCCTGAGAATGGTAAATGATGTAGTTGAGTAAATAAGTTTTTTTTTTTCTTTTCTTTTTTTCTTTTTTTTTTTGGACAGGGTCTCCCTGTAGCCCCAGCTGTCTTAGAATTCACGATGTAGACCAGGCTGGCCTTGATCTCACAGAGATCCGCTTGCCTCTGCTTCCTGAGTGCTGGGATTAAAGGGGTGCGCCACCATGCTGGCCAAAGATAAGTTTTCATGGCTTGCTTTGCAGAAATAGCTAATATGCTATTTCCACATTTACTGACTTAAATTTTTTTTTTTTTGTCTTTTTGAGACAGGGTCTCCCTGTAGCCCCAGCTGTCCTGGAACTCACTCTGTAGACCAGGCTGGCCTTGAACTCACAAAGATCTGCCTGCCTCTGCCTCCCAAGTGCTAGGATTAAAGGCGTGCACCACCATGCCCGGCTACTGACTTAAATTTTTTATTACATTCAATTACTTTGGGTGTATGCCTGTGGGTGCACATGCCTCGGCACACATGTAGTAGGCAGAGGACAACTTGTGAGAATCAGTTCTTCCTCCCAGCATGTGGGTCCTAGGGATCAAACTTGGTCCATCAGCTTGGCAGCAAGCCCCTTTACTGCTGAGCCATCTTGCTGGTCCTTCATTTACTAGCTTTTGAACATGAATAGCTTAGGTAACTGCTTCGATCTCAAACTCCTTATTTGTAAAGGGGGTTGGTGAAGGCACCTCGTGGAAGGGCTAAAGGAGGCTTGGCTGGCCTTGGCCCACACATTGGGGTCTCCACCATAGTGCCCACTGTTCTCATCCCTGACTCGCTTGCCTTCCAGGCCTTGTGTGACCATGGCCAACTCCCTTGAGCTCCACACTCACCTGAAGCATAGCCAATCATGAAGAGCAGATAGACCAGCAGGAACCGGAAGAGATCTTTGAAGAGGATCTAACCCAGGGGTCATGGAGGAAAGAACAGACATGGGTCTCTCTTTTCCTGAAGTCCCCACCCCCATCCTCTCCAAGCCCTGCTCCACTCCACCCTCATGTTGAACCAAGTGACCTATCTCCCAGTGCCCACATCCTCAGGTCTGTGTACCATAGGACAGGTGATCATAGGGTCCCCTGCCCCGAACCTTCTGGATCATGATGCTGTAGGTGCCTGTCAGCTTCAGCCCACGGGTGAAGTAAAGAGCGTTCATCCAGCCCAGGACAAGGGCGAATACCATGACGGCCAGGTAGGCCTCGATTCCTGCTAGGTAGAGTGCCGCAGAGACAATCACCAGCACGGAGTAGAGGAAGCTGCCGGGCAGAGGCAAGGGGGCCAGAGAGGAGAGGGGACACTGAGACTCTGCATGGAGAGACATGTCCTCCAGGGTGCCAGGATGTCCCCGGGTTCTAGAAGAGAGCATGGAGCAGCTGGTGGCTCCCCATTCAGTTAGCCAGATGGCTGATAGCCAGGCAACTGACAAGGGTGAATGTGGTCCAAGGATGATTCCAAAGTCATGCCTTTGGGAACTGCTAGGAAACAGGGTTCTGTGGAGATTTTGTGACTAAATAAATTTCATAGATCCCTCATTCTACAGGGAATGGAAAAGATGTAGCACACATGCAGTAATTCCCAGTCTGTGTCTTAGGTAGACATCACTAATCAATCATAGCACCTTTCCCCACTCATCAGAGACAGCTTCACAATTCTCAGTTACAAGCAGACACTAGCAATTAATCATCAGCAGAAGGGGGCAAAATTCTCTCCTTATGTGGTATATGTGTAATTCTTTGGCAACGAGGCTGTGTCTTATCCAGAAGACCCTATCACCTGACCTGGGCCTTACCTAGCCTTTGTATTAGGGCTGCCTTGGATAAACTCACTTTGTCACATCTCCCCCCGCCCAGATGACCATCCTCACAGGACCTTCCTCATGGGACCGTCCTCATGGGGACCGTCCTCATGGGGACCGTCCTCACAGGGACGTCCTCACGGGACCGTCCTCACAGGACCATCCTCACGGGACCTTCCTCACAGGGACTCATACTTACTAGAGCAGCTGGAAGGAGCCATCTACGAAGAGAGAATTCACTCCGGGGCATTTCTTCATGAACAAGTCTTTGATCTGGAAGAGGGGAGGGGGCAGAGAGAGGGAGGCAGAGTGTGGGAGAGAGAGAAGGAACCAGGGGTTGTTGCTGTGGGAGGAAAGAGCAGAGAATAGAGGAGGGGAGCAGGGAGAGGAAGAGGGGGAGGGAGAGGAGATGAAAAGAGGTGGAGAGAGAGGAGGAAGGAGAGGAGGAGGGAGAGGAGGACAGAGAGGAGGACAAGAAGGAGAAAGGAGGAGGGAAGGAGGAGGGAGAGGAGAACAAGGAAAGAGAGGATGAAGGAGAGAAGGATGCAGAGGCGAGGAGAAGGAGGGGAGGAGGGGTGGGAAGGGAAGCTGGGCAGGCAGATGGCACTGGGCTGAGCACTCACACTGGTGAAGAAGAACAGGACTCCTGTGAAGAGGGTGATGACCTCGCCGGCCAGCCTCAGGTAGTCCACCGTGGTACGGTAAGCATAGGGTGGCTGGGGAGCAGATGCAGCAGATCCTCACCTGACCCTCCAACATCCGGCCCCATCCAGATGCTCCCCCAAAACTCCGAGTCCTGTACAGCCCCCCACCTGTCATCAGGGTCTTCTCAAGCTTAGAGCCACCCAGGTGCTGGGCACCTCCCCATGAGCCTTCTCAAATCCTGGGTGGCCCTTGCCTACCCTGAGCTCTCACCGTGCCCTCCAGTGGCTGGTAGTAGGCTGTGAGGGTGAAGATGACCATGGCACACAGATAGGACACCACGTTGATGTAGAAGGACGCAGCCCCAAACTTGCGCCATTTGTCCCGCAGCAGCTCATTGATGGGTTCCACGGCCAGCATCTCATGGCGGTTCTGCAAGAGCCAGGATGTTGGTGCCTTCCCCAGGCAGCTCCCTGCAGCACAGCCTCCCCTCCCTCCACTCCTCCTTTCCCGAGCCTTCCCTGGCCACACTCTGGGACCCACAGGGAGTTGGGTGGGTGTTCGGAACCAAACCCGAACTCCTGGAGTTGGTGTTCAAGGCTCTGTCCAATTCTGGCTCAGTTATCCTTCCCTCCTATTCCAGCACCTTAGAACTGGAAAGTTCCTTAAAGAACATCTATTAGGACCAGGGAGATGGCTCAGCAGGTAAAGGCACTTGCCATTAACACAAAGATGGAGGAAGAGAGCCAGCTCCACAAAATTGTCCTTTGATTGCCATATAAGCACTGTGGCGCATACGCACACACATACATGTATACATACATGCACACATACATGCATACACATATGTGCACACATACATGTACACATACATGCACACATACATGTACATCTATTGTAGCTGGTTTAGAGTCATTCTCCTGTACTCACAGCACTTGGAGACTGAAGCAGGAAGGACACAAGCTCAAGATGACCCTAGACTACATAGCAAAAGCCTCTCTCAAAGTCCCAAGGAAGGGCAGGCTGGAGAGATAGCTCAGTGGTTAAGAGCACTGACTGACTGCTCTTGCAGAAGATCCAGGTTTGGTTCCCAGCATCCATATGGTAGCTAACAACTACCCGTAACTCTCGGAGAGTTCCCCTTGCTCGGGCCTCTGCAAGCACGAGGCACACACATGGTGCACTTACATATAGGCAGGCAAAACACTCACATACATAAAATAAAATAGATGTCTTAAAAAAAAAAAAAAGCTCAAGGGGCGGTGGGCATGGTAGCACACATCTTTAGTTCCAGCACTTAGGAGGCAGAGGCAGGTGCAGGTGGATCTCTATGAGTCTGAGCCTAGCTTGGTCAGACTATATAGTGAGACTCTATCTAAAAAACAAACAAACAAAAAACAGCCAAGCTACAGATGTTTGCCTAACATGGCTGGATCCAAAGCATCTCTAAAAACAACTGACCCAACCATCACTTTTTCTCATGTTCTCCTCATCCCAGTCCACAAGTCTATTGAACTGTTGCCAGCAAAATTACCTACACAGCTTGCTAAAAATATAAGTTTCTGGGTTCCACACTGAGAAAGTCTAAATTAAGGAGAGGACTGCCATAATTATCTCCAATTCCAGACCCAGGGCAGACATCAACAATTGAGTCCTACACAACAGTGCTCTATACAGTTCTCCTAGTAGACATGACCAGCTGATCGGTTTATGCCAGAGATGCCAAATCTGCAAGCCCTGATCTATACCAAGTTGGATCCTTATCTCAGGGATGAGGGAAGTGAGGTCCTCAAGGGGACAATCCAGGGTTACAGAGCCATGGGCCACCAGGAGGAAGGCCGTCCGCGCCTACTCCCCATCACGATCCACCAATGTGCACAGCAGCCTGTCTGATGGCTGGGGCTCTTCAGAAGCCAGGATTTACATGAGAACACAGCCACAAATGTGTGACTGTAGCATATTCCTCATAGTTAGATGGGTGACAGCAGAGGGACAGGTTGTTAAGCAGGTGGTACATTCACCCAGGGCACTGGTACTCTGGGGGGATATTTCATGATGCAGAACACTATTCACAAAAGACTGTCAAGTGAAAATGAAAGGCTTTCCTATCACAACCACCAGCAACAACAGCTGGTGCAGAATAGTCATCTATGCAGGTTGTTCTAGAATGTTCTAGAATGAGCTCATCTGTGGGACAGGCACTGCCCTTCTCCCCACATTATAAATTGGGAAGCTGAGACTCAGAGAGATTAAGTCACACCCTGCACACAGCATGTACTGGACAGGGCCAGGATCCTAACCAAGCCCTACCTGCCCCAAAGCCCATCCTCCCACAAACCCTGCTCTATGTATTCGCCACAGTCCCGGGTGTTAGTTGGCACTGACCCTCCACTTTGGGTCCCAGAGCCCCCCAGCACCCCAGTACCACCTCGATCTTGCTGTTGTAGACCAGGATCTCCAGCACAGACACCTCCTCCCCACACGTGTCCAGGGATGAGAGGTCGTAGAGTGAGGAGTACACTGGCCCGTAGGCCCAGTCCTTGAACTTCCGGGACAGATGCCGTGTGTCCTCATCTGTCACCTCCCGCCGGATGATGTGCTGAAAGACCTGTGCAGGGGACATTTGCTCAGGAGTGCATCTATGTGTGCATGTGTACACGTGTGTGCACTGTACACTGTGTGCATGTGTACACGTGTGTATGCACTCTACACTGTGTGTAGGTATACACACTTGTGCGCTGTACATTCTGTGTACACTGTGTATGCATGTGTGTATGTACTTTCTTCATCCATGTGTGTGCACTGTGTGTAAATATTCTGTGTGTATGAACACTCCATGTGCACATGTGTACATGCAAGTTTGTGTGTGTGCACATGTGTTTGTGCAGGTGTGTATGTATGTGTATGTTTGTATGTGTGTGTGTGTTTGTGCACATGTGTTTGGTATGTGTAGTCTGTGCATGTGGTGTGTGTATGTGTGTGTGCATGTGTACATTTGTGTGCATGTGTAGGGCGGGTGGGCTGGGCAGCTCACCCCAATCTTGCCAGTCTTGGCAGCCATCATGAGTGGAGAGAGGCCGTCGTTGTTGAGCACGGCCTCCAGGTTGCTATCGGGGAAGAGACGGGAACACTTGAGCAGCAGGAGGTCGTACATCTTGGTCACGAACTTGGTGTTCTCTCGGGTGTTGTCTGCGATGGCCACCAGTGCATGCAGCACGGTGTTGCCCCGGGAGTCCTGTCGCCTCATGTCGGCTTTCTTGTGGGGGTTCTCAGTCAGGTAGTTGACAATGTGTGGCTGGTTGGTACAGGCTGCCAGTGACAGGGGCAGCTCCCCTGGGGACAGGGGACCCGGGGTCAGTGAAGGGACCAGGATGACTCTGCTTGTGATGCTGGGCATGGGGACAGGTGCCACCACCTGCTCAGCAGGGCTGTGGGGTGGGGTGTGGGAGATTGTAGGCCGCTGGAAAGCAGGTGGGACTATTGGGGAACAATCTCCTGGATTCCCCTGAGGTGCTGCTTCCCACCCTCCCGTCACAGAGTATGTCGGGGCCTGTGGCTAGTGCAGCTCCGGGTGTCTGAGGAGTCACAGGGCTACAGACACCAACCTGGACCGGGTCTCTCCCACCCCAGCTAACTCAAGCACCCACAGGGCCCAGCTCCTCACCAAAATAGAAGTAACCGCCCTCATCCTTAGGCTGGAAGAAGCGCCCTCGGGCCTGGGCATGCACATCCGCACCCTGGGCCACCAGCAACTCCACGTAGTGCTTGCAGCGCCGCTCGATGGCAATGTGCAGGGAGGTCTGGCCTGAAGGGGACAGTCAACAGCTCAGGCAGGGTGGGACCCAGCCAGGCTTGTATAGAGTGGGTTACAAGGAGGTGTGGAAACTGCGATGGGGACCTAGAGGCCGGGCCTTGCCAGCATCACTAGAAGGCAGCAGGCAGGACTGGAGACAGTCCTGATGATGTGGAATTCAGCGTGCATGCACCCTGCGGTCTGCTACGTTCTGGAGCAGTTTTAAGCTCAGAGAATGAACAGCTTGTGGGTTCAAAGGTGAGAGCTCGGATGTACACACTGTGTTAACCCAGGGGGAGCAGTGGGCTCCTGGCCTCGGAACTTTAGAAAAAAGATTTTATTCAATATTTGTTTTTTGGTCTTTTCGAGACAGGGTCTCCCTGTAGCCCCAGCTGTCCTGGAACTCACTCTGTAGACCAGGCTGGGCTTGAACTCACAAAGATCCACCTGCCTCTGCCTCCCAAGTGCTAGGATTAAAGGCATGCGCCACCATGCCCGGCTTATTCATTCATTTTTATTTTATGTATATGAGTGTGTTGCCTGCACATATGTAAGTGTACACATGTCATACAGCTCTTCACTACTGTGTATCTGTGCCTTCAGAGGCCAGGACAGGGTGTCCCTGGAACTGGAGTTAAGGAGAGGTGTTAACTGACCCAGATCCTCTGGACAAGCAGTAAGTGCTTTTAACTGATGAGCAGTCTCCAGCCCCTTCCGATTTATTTTTAGCTTTTAAAAAATATCTTATTTGGGCTGGAGGGACAGTGCAGCCATTAAAGGTTAAGGCTAACAACCAAAGAGTAAAAAATATTTTATTTTCCAGATGTAGTGGTGCATTCCTATAATCCCAGCATTCAGGAGGCAGAAGCAGGTGGATCTCTGTGAGTTTAAGGCCAGCCTGGTCTACATAGCAAGTTCCAAGCCAGATGGAGCTACAGGGAGATCCTCTCTCAAAAAATTTTTTTAAATATATACTTAATTTATTATTTTTATTATTTATGCATATGAGTGTATTCCCTGCATGTATGTACATGCACCTGTGTTGTGCAGTATCTATGGAAGTCAGAAGAAGTCAGAAGATTCTCCTGGAACTGGAGTTATGGGTGACTGTTAGCCATTGGTGCTGGGAGCTGAACTCAGGTCCTCTGCAAGAGCAGCCTATGCTCTTAACTGCTGAGCCATATGACCAGGCCCACGATTCTTAAAAATTTATTTTTTATTTTATGCATATGAGTGTTTGGGCTGCATGTATGTAAAAGCAGCACATGCATGTATGTAAGAGCAGCAAATGTATGCAATGCCCACAGAGGCCAGAGGAGGGCATCCGATCTCCCAGGAACTGGGGTTGAGGGTGGTTGTTAGCTGCCCTGTGGGTGCTGGGAACTGAACCAGGTCCTCTGCAAGAGCAACCAGTTCTCTTAACCACTGAGCCATCTTTCCTGGCCCTTGGCCTCAGAATTTTGACCATGGGTATAAAAATGTATACTTTGAGCACAGGAGCACATGTTTCTTGTGGATCACTGACAGCTTGGGAGGGACCCTGGCCATCAGAGGGGCTGACTTACATCTATCACTGTCATACTCATGATCTTCACAAACTTTGAATCTTGGTATCTCAGTCAGAAAGGCCAGCTTTGATTTGCAGGCTTTCAGAACTGGGGAGCAGAGAGCTTGCACCGGTGCTGCCTTGGTCCCTGGGGCTGTTGGCTCAGGGCCCTGCACTGCTGAAACTCTGGGGTACCTCTGAGGTCTGGCTTTCTAGCTCGTGAGCATTGGACAGCAACAGACCACTGTGTCTCGGCGGCTCAGAATTACAAAGGGGAAGGGGTGGTTACTGCTCCTTCGCTCATAAGTCCATTCATTCATTCATTCATTCATTCATTCATCATTCATTCACTCAACAGCTACTTCATGGGCAGATGGGCACTACCAGGCCAGACCCACCTCGGTAGTAGATGTCTCGGAAGGGCGAGTTGATGAACTCTCGCATGTTGCCCGTGCGCTCCGCGATGTCCAGCAGCACAGGGATCGTGTCGTTTCGGCCATTGCTCAGGTTCAGGAGGGCCTTGGGCAGGCAGGTCTTCCCCGTGGATGGCTCTGAGACAGATGGAAGAGGCAGGGCTTAGAGCTGGCTCTGGACTGGGAGCAGGAACAGGGCCTGGGTGCCGCACTCCTCTCTGAGCCTGCCCCCTGCTCATCTGAGTGTCAGTGAAAGCTTGGCAGTGGATAGGCTTTGACGTCTAGGAAGGAGGCGATGGCCTACAGACTGGTGTTTAATAAATCATGATTTGGGGAGATTTATTTTGGACACAGGGTCTCATTGTGAAGCCCAGGCTAGCCTTAAATGCTCAATCTTTCTGCCTTGGCCTGCAGAGTGCTGGGATTACAGGTGTGTGCCACCATACCCTGCACTTGAGGGAACTTTTAAAAGGGCTTTGTAATGAAGTAAATGTGAACACAGAGCTAACCAGGCTGGGGTGAGTGTGACTCAGTGGTAGAGAGCTTGCCTAGCATGGGAGAGGCTCTGTTAAAAAACAAAGCTGAACTCCCAAACAAAAGCAAACCCCCAAACCAACCACACACCTTTACCACAGGATTGTTAGATTCTCCCTTCTGTCTTTCCTTCCCTCCCTCCTCCCTCCCTTCTCCCTCCCTCCTTCCTTCCTTACTGTGCATGTGTCCATGTACGTGGAGACCAGGGGAGACCTTTAGGTGTCATCCTCGATTGCTGTCCACCTTTTTTTAAAATTTAATTTAATGTGTTTTTATTTTATGCGTATGAATGTTTTACCTGCTTGTGTAAGTGTACCACATGCATGCCTGGTGCTTCAGCAGGCCAGAAGAGGGTATCAGATCTCCTGGACCTGGTGTTAAGGATTGGTATGAGCTGCCATGTGGGTGCTGGGAACCAAACTCAGGTCCTCCGTGGGAACATCCAGTGTCCTAGCTGCTGAGCATCTCTCTAGCTCTCCACCTTATTTTTTGAGGCAGGGTCTCTCACTGAGCCCGAAGCTCCCTGACTCAGCTGGTCCCAGGAATGTGCCTGTCTCCCTCTCCAGGGCTGGGGTTACCGACATGGATCACCACGCCTGGCTTTTCATGTGGGTTCTGGGGATCCAGGCTCAGATCCGCATGCTTGTGCAGCAGGCACTTTGCCTACTGAACATGGCCATCTCCCCAGCCCATCAGGCCCTTTAACTGGCCTGCTGACTGTGGGTATCTGAAAGCAAGATGTACCAGTCAGTATTTGCCCACCTATGGGAACACAGAACTATGTGGCACCTCCTCCAGGAAGCCCTCCTAGGTTTTTCCTGGCTAGCTCAGACCTTCCAGTACAGCCTCTTGTTGAATGCCCTTACACTTTGTAATTGTATATTTATTTGTGTGGCTGCTCGATAAACTCCTGTCCAACCTGGGAGCTGAGCACAACTTGAAGGCAGGGTTCCATCTACCTTCATCAATTCTTCATTGTTCAACCTCCTCCTAGTCCAGGTCCTGGTACCTCATAACTGCCCAGTAGCATGTGGTGCATACCCAGTAAGAGAGCCCATCTGGGAACCCAGGTGATCCACATTACAGATGGCCCAAAGGAGAGAGAACTGAGGCCTGGGTGTGAGTTTCTACAGCCTCCAGCACTGGCTATACCAGAGACAGAGCTGCAGGTACAGATCCTGGGCAGAACTCCAGCCTCTTCCAGAGGGAGAAGGACGCGCAGTTCCAGAGCCGACCACCAGGTGGCAACGCGTCTTAGGCTGTGGGGCGAGGGGAGCAGGGTCCTTAAATTGTCCATTGCCCAACAGGAGATTGTGTAACTACGCTGGTGGGGATCCCAGACACCCCTGAAATTAGATGAGTTCATCTGCCTCCAGCCAGAAAAACACGCAAGGGCATATCCAGGGTCTGTGGGGCCTGAGGCTTGTACAGTTTAGGGGCCCTGTTTGGCATGACAAGAAAGAACATAAAAGTCGGTGGGAGACCCAAGGAAGGGCTCAGCAAGCGACACCCTGCGGCTTAGTCGGCATCTCAGGGCCCTCCACACTTACACTGCAACCTAAGGGCTGCCTGCCAGGCCTAGCAAAGAGTCCCACTGTCTGGGGACTCTGGGATTGAGACGAGTCCACCTATGTACTCTGCGACCTCCCACAACTCCAAGCTCGCACCCCCCAAATGAGCCACCCTGACCAGGCATCACAAGTATTTTTTTCCCCTTAGACACTGAGCTCACGTTAGAATCAGATTGATCCGGGCGAAGTGGCGCTGACCTTTAATGTCAGCACTGGGGAGGCAGAGGCAGGTGGATCTCTGTGAGTTCAAGGCCAGCCTGGTCTACAGAGCGAGTTCCAGGATAGCTGGGGCTACAGGGAGACCCTGTTTCAAAAAGAAAAAAAATCAGATTGAGGGGATGGAGAGATGGCTCAGTGATCTTGCAGAGGACCTAGGTTTGGCTCTGAGCACCCACATGGCAGCTAAGAACCCTCACTGTTCTAGGGGATCTGATGCCCTCCTATCACCGCTGAGGGCACTGCACAACATGGATGCACTTTCATACATGCAGGCAATACACTCTTAACACAGTTAAATTTTTAAAAAAGCAGATTGAGGTTGGTCTGGAGAGCTGGCTCAGTGATTAAGAGCACTAGCTGCCTAGGTTTAAGTCCCAGTACCACATGGCGGCTAACAATTGTCAGTAACTCCAGTTCCAGGGGAATCCAACACCCTCTTCTGACCTCTGAGGGTGTTATACAACATGGCTGCACTTACACACATGCAGGCAATACATTCATACACGTAAATTTTTTTTAATCAGATTGAGGGCTGAAGAGATGGCTCTGCCATTAAAAGCACTGGCTGTGCAGAGGACCTGGGTTCTGTTTCCAGCACCGACGTGGGGGCTAACAACTGCCAGATACTACAGTCCCTGGGATCTGATGCTCTCTTCTGGCTTTTACAACCACTGCATGGACATACACATAGGCAAGACACTCACACACATAAAAGAAAAATAAATTAATAAGGATAAGATTGATAAAAACAAAGCAAAAAAAATAAGAAAAAGCATTTGATTCACTTATGAGAAGAACGAGCTCTGGGCGCAGTCATCCACTTTGCCAATGAGTTTACTTATAGTCTCAAAAACGGGCCTCGGATGGGGCTGGAGAGATGGCCTAGCGCTGACTGCTCTTGCAGAGGACCTGGGTTTGATTCCCAGCACCCACATGGTGGCTGAGAACCACCTTTAACTCCAGTTCCAGGGGAATCTGACGCCCTCTTCTGACCTCTGAGGCACTGCACGACACGGGTGCACAAACCTGCATGTAGATAGAACACTCATACACGTACAAAATAAATTAAAAAAATTTTTAAAGGGCCTCAGGTGACCACATTCCAGAAGCTTCCCTAGGCTCGAGGTCTGGGCCAACTGCCAAACTTGCTGAGATGGGCCTGTCTTTGCAGGGAGGTGTGTAGGGGTATGGACATATGTTCTGGCCATTTGCACTGACTTGTAGGGGCCTTCAGCCAGTTGTCGTGGCTGACCGGGGCCAGCACACGGTGGGGCTGGCTTAGAGGAGGGGCTCACAGTCAACAGGCTAAGTTACAGGTGAGGGGTCAGGGCAGTTCCGAGGGAATGGGGTCCACGGAGGACTCTGGGCGTGGACAGACCAAACAGTCCCACGAAAGGAAAGGTGGGTGGTGGTAATCCAGGGCATCGGGCCAGGGAGGGGAGCCAGCGAGGGTGGGGCAGACTTGCTGCCCGCCACCCTCCAGCCCTCCCCTACCGGGGTAAGGGACCCTGGCTGCTTCCCTCATCAGCCAGGCCACTTCCTCTGTTCTCCAGGTTAAAGGTGAGGAGACTGAGGCTGGGAAAGTCACACCTACACCACCTGGAACTCCTGTGGGTAGACTTCGATTACCTACTGATAAATGAGTATGTGCAAGCCGGCAAGGCTCAGAAAGGTTCAGTAGTGTGGTAACTAACGGATGCATAGCACCAGACTCCTGTCTAGTGCTCCTCTGTAATCCACATGTGTCTAGCCCAAGGAGAGATACTAAAGGGAAGGGGATTCTCCAAAGCCAGGCAGACTCCCCCTATGCCCACTAGGGTGGCTCACCCCGAAATTCCTCATCTGTCAGGCGCTTCTTATGTGTCAGCAAGAAGGGCAGCAGTCCATCCAGGTCAGCAGTGGAACCCCGGGACACGATGTCAAAGAGGATGGGCCTGTTGAAGACTTTAAGGATGGGGGGTGGCTGGGGTGCAGGAGCTTTGGGGCTCTGAGGCTGCTTCCTGAAGAAGGGAAGAGAGATGCAGTGGATCACCCCCTGCCCACTTGATCTCCCTGGCTTCAGGGAGCCAGAGGTTGGGGGACGGGAGAAATGAAGCCCTAAGAAAGGTCAGAACTGAAGGACACCAAGGAATGCTTCATCCAACAAGCTATAAACCAGGGCCCATTGTGGGTTAGGCAGAAGCAGAAAGAAAGAAAAGCAGATCCTCTATCCACCCACCATCTACCCAGCCACCCCCCTCTACCCACCCACCATCTATCCAGCCACCCACCCCTCTATCCACCCACCATCTACCCAGCCACCCCCCTCTATCCACCCACCATCTACCCAGCCACCCATCCCTCTACCCACCTACCGTCTACCCAGCCACCCACCCCTCTACCCACCCACCATCTACCCAGCCACCCACCCCTCTACCCACCCACCATCTACCTAGCCACCCACCCCTCTACCCACCCACCGTCTACCCATTTATCTTTCCATCCACTCACCCCTCCATTATCCCCTCCTCCCATCGTCCCCTCCATCTGCTCATCCATCCATTTATCATTTATTGAAGAGAGAGAGAGAGAGAGAGAGAGAGAGAGAGAGAGAGAGAGATTGAGATTCTTGGGGTTGTAGAGATGGCTCAGTGGTTAAGAGCACTGGCTGCTCTTGAAGAGGGCCCAGGTTTGATTCCTAGTACGCACATGGCAGCTAAGAACTGTCTGGTAACTCCAGTTCCTGGGGAACCTGACACCCTCTTCTGACCTCTGCAGGCATTGCATGACATGGGTGTACTTACACACATGTAGGCAATACACACAGATAGACAGACAGATAGATGATAGATAGATAGATAGATGATAGATAGATAGATAGATGATAGATAGATAGATAGATAGATAGATAGATAGATAGATAGATAGACAGGGTCTCATGTAACCTTGAGATGGGTATGTAGCTAAGAATGACCTTGAACTCCTGAGCCTCCTGCCTCCACCTCGTGAGTGCTGGGATAACAGGAGTGCTCCACTATGCCTGGTTTGTGGAAGGCTGGGGATTGACAGGGTTTCCTACATGCCAGGCAAGCACTCTACCAACTGAGCCTACTGAATCCCTACCCCTTACTAAGTACTAAGGCAAATAAAGACTGAAAGAAAGCAGAGAGGGAGGAGGAGCACAAACGAAAGCATCTCATTCCATCACTCACTCGTTAATTTCATCATTCAATGATGTTTTAAACCGAAGAGGCTAGTTCATCGGGACTCAGCCCAGTGCCTACTACACAGTAAACATACAATGTGCATTAGCTGCAGTCACCATCCTGGCTGAGAGCCACCTGTCTGTAAGCACGGGGGCGAGGTGCTGAGCTCAGGGAGGGAGGGAGGGGGCTGAGGGAGACGGAAAGAGACACTCAATTACTCAGGAAACAGTAAGTAGGCACTTGTTGTATGCTAGGTACTGGGAGAGATCTGAGCTAGCCTGGGCACAGTAAGGACTGGGATTCATTCCCTACCAGGTCCCATCCAGCCCACGGCCTGCACACATGGGATGTGTCAGGTAATGAAAAAGGACAGAGAGGAGGAGGTGGAAGCAGAGAAGGCCAGGAGCAGCCACTGGGCTGGGCACAAGGCGATGGGAGGCCTGGGCCAGGCAGTCTCAAGCGAGAAGATGATAGTCACTCTCCTGCATCCCTCTTTCCAGGACTCTAAGAAAGGGGGGTGCTGGGCATGGATGGATGATGGATGGTCACGAGGTATCCCCCATCCATGGGGTGGGGACTGGAACAGCCTCCAGTGAGAAGCCCCCACCTGCCTGGTTCAAACTTGGATCTTTGAACCTCTAAGTAGAAAGGACACTGCCCAACAGGCCCCACGAAGCAGTCTTAGAGTCTCAGCCATCGGCTGTCCTAGTTCTCTGAGGGCCCCTCGAAGGCCTCCAGGGTTGCGTGAGGTGAGGCTTGAGGGAAGGTTTGAGGAAGGGAACGGGGGTGCTGAGCCCTTAGCATCCAGAACCTCAGACCTAAGAGAAAGAACCCTGGACTCCCTGATGTCCTGGGCCTCAGTTTCCCCATTTGAGCAGTGGTTGGACAGCATCTCAGGTGTGTGCCGGGCTGTCCTGGTTCTGACTGCCACTGTCTCCAGCCTTGCATCCTTGCTCATGTGCCCCTGCCTTGGTGTCTAATTGTCAGTTCTCCAAGAAGCCTCCTGGATCCACCTCCCACCTGGAATCTGCATTCTCCTGCTCATTTGTCTGCCCACTACCTGGCCACCCTTGAAAACTGACAGTGATTCTGAGTTAGGGGTGGGATCTGGTCTGGCTCCCAAGGGAGACCCAAGACCACCCAATCTCATTGCTGGGCTTGATGTAGGTGCTCAAGAAATACCAGTGACCCAGTGAACAGCAAAGGATCAGAAAGGGGAATGGGCTCCACACGAGGGTAAGCCTGTCTGCCAGCAGCAAGGGCTGGACGAAGATCCAACAGCCCCAGACAGCCCCAGACTTCAGGGCAATGACCGGGACACACCAACAAGAGGGGCTTCCAGCAGGAAAAGGGGTTCAACAGGATCACAGGTGGCTGAGACTGCACGTCCTGGTCCCTGTCCCCTCCATCCTGCAAAAACAAAGTGCCCATTCCCAGAGGTCGAAGAAGGGAGGAATTCAGGTAACAGACACAGACAGAGGTCAACAAGGCTGGGCTGTGAGACTCCACTCAGCAGAGCCCGGGGGGAGAATGGGACCAAATAAGGGGGTCTGAGGCTGAAGGGTTCTGTCCTAGCAGAGATTGGCAAAGAATCCATCTTGAGGAGCCTGCAGTGTCACCAACAGACGCTTCTCCCTGCCCTGCCATCTTCAGGCCACGCCTCCTTCATGGAAGAGAAAGGGTTAACACTCTGAGGCCTTCAACTCTAGAGGAGCCCCAGAGAATCATGGGTAGGAATGGGGGGGAAGTGATCCAGGGTCACAGCTGAGATGGATGGATGGACAGATGAGACCTGGGTGGACAGATGAGACCTGGATGGACAGATGAGAACTGGATGGACAGATGAGACCTGGGTGGACAGATGAGAACTGGATGGACAGATGAGACCTGGGTGGACAGATGAGACCTGGGTGGACAGATGAGACCTGGGTGGAAAGATGAGACCTGGATGGACAGATGAGAACTGGGTGGACAGATGAGAACTGGGTGGACAGATGAGAACTGGGTGGACAGATGAGACCTGGGTGGACAGATGATAACTGGGTGGACAGATGAGACCTGGATGGACAGATGAGAACTGGGTGGACAGATGAGACCTGGGTGGACAGATGAGAACTGGATGGACAGATGAGAACTGGGTGGACAGATGAGAACTGGGTGGACAGAGGAGACCTGGATGGACAGATGAGACCTGGGTGGACAGATGAGATCTGGATGGAGAGATGAGAACTGGGTGGACAGATGAGACCTGGATGGACAGATGAGAACTGGATGGATAGATGAGAACTGGGTGGACAGATGAGACCTGGATGGACAGATGAGAACTGGATGGACAGATGAGAACTGGATGGACAGATGAGAACTGGGTGGACAGATGAGACCTGGATGGACAGATGAGAACTGGGTGGTCAGATGAGACCTGGATGGACAGATGAGAACTGGATGGACAGATGAGACCTGGGTGGACAGATGAGATCTAGATGGACAGATGAGAATGGGGTGGACAGATGAGACCTGGATGGACAGATGACAACTGGATGGACAGATGAGACCTAGGTGGACAGATGAGACCTGGGTGGACAGATGAGAACTGGGTGGACAGATGAGACCTGGGTGGACAGATGAGAACTGGGTGGACAGATGAGAACTGGATGGACAGATGAGACCTGGATGGACAGATGAGACCTGGGTGGACAGATGAGAACTGGGTGGACAGATGAGAAATGGATGGACAGATGATAACTGGGTGGACAGATGAGATCTGGATAGACAGATGAGAACTGGGTGGACAGATGAGAACTGGGTGGACAGATGAGAACTGGGTGGACGATGAGACTGGATGGACAGATGAGAACTGGTGGACAGATGAGAACTGGTGGACGATGAGACTGGATGGACAGATGAGACCTGGTGGACAGATGAGAACTGGGTGGACAGATGAGAACTGGGTGGACAGATGAGAACTGGGTGGACAGATGAGACCTGGGTGGACAGATGGGTTCCTGGATGAGTGACTAAGAAATGGACAAAGGGATGGATGAACAAACTAGTGGTTAAAAGAAAGAAAGTGGCCAGGCATGGTGGCACACACCTTTAATCTCAGCAGTCAGGAGGCAGAGGCAGGCTGATCTCTGTGAGTTCAAGGCCAGCCTGGTCTACATAGGGAGTTCCAGGAGAGCTGGGACTACAGGGAGATCTTGTCTCAAAAACACTGAGAGAGAGAGAGAGAAAAAAAAAAAAAAAAAAAAAAAAAAAAAAGGAGGAGAGAGGGGGGAAGAGAGAGAGAGAAGACCAGGCAGCCACTGAGGCAATAAGAATAAGCAGAGATGGTGCCACACACTGAAGCCCCAGCACTTGGGAAGCTGAGCCAGGAGGATTGCAAGCTTAAAGCCAGTCCTAGCCACATGCTGCGACCCATCTCTAAAAGAAAAAATGTTTGAAAAATGAAAAAAGAGAGAAATCTCATAAATAAACAATTTCTGAACAGCAGGGGCCAAATGGCTGGAGGAGCGCAGACATCTGGGTGAGAAGATGGCAGACGGGCGGGAGCTTGGCTGTGGGTGGAAAGCTGGACAGACTGATAAGCGGGACAGATGAGTGGGCAGACATGTGGAGGGGCGGATGATGGATGAGCAGACCGGGCAAGTGGAAAGCTGGGTATTTGAATGATGAAGAGGTAGATAACGGATGCATGGGTGGATCAACAGTCACACATGTAAGTGGATAGTTATGAAGAAATGCACTCTTGGGTGTGTGGGTGGACAGACAGAAGGACAAATGGATAGATGGGTAGGTGGATATAAAAACTAAGGATGAGACAGATAGGTAAATAGTAATATAAAGGAGTAGGTGAATGGGTGGATGAATGGTTGGAAAGATGGTGCAAGAAAGAAAACCTGAATGGGGTGTGATGAATAAGTGGACACAGGTGTAGGGGTGATGGATGGAGGATGGGTGGTGGGGGTGGTGGATGGAGGATGGGTGGGTGGGTGGGTGGATGGAGGATGCGTGGATGGGGGATGATGGGATGGTGTGGGGGATGCAGATGGCAGGTGGGTGGGTGATGGATGGGGATGGGTGGGTGGGTGATGGATGGAGGGTGGGCAGGGTGGGTGGTGGATGGGAGGATGGGCAGGTGGGTTGGGTGACTTGCGGATGGAGGATGGGTGGGTGGGTGGGTGGATGAGGATGGAGAGATGAGCGGGTGGGTGGTGGATGATGGATGGGCAGGTGGGTGGTGGATGGAGGCTATGGGTGGGTGGGTGGGTGATGGATGGAGGGATGGGTGGGGTGGGTGGATGATGAATGATGAGAGGGGGTGGTGGTGGATGGGCTGGGTGGGTGGGTGGGTGGATGGATGGATGGAGTTGAGTGTTGTGGATGTGGGTGGGGGTGGGGATGGATGCGAGGATGGGTGGTGGTGGATGGAGGCGTAGTGGGTGGGTTGGGTGTGGGTGGATGGTGGATGGAGGATAGGTGGGTGGGTGGTACATGGAGGATGGGTGGGTGGGTGGTAGATGGAGGATGGGTGGGCGGGTGGTTGGTGGATGGAGGATGGGCGGGTGGGTGGTGGATGCAGGAAGGGTGGGTGGGTGGTGGATGGAGGATGGGCAGGTGGGTGGTGGATGGAGGATGGGCAGGTGGGTGGTGGATGCAGGATGGGCGGGTGGGTGGTGGATGGAGGATGGGCAGGTGGGTGGTGGATGGAGGATGGATGATCGATGGATAGATAGTGGATAATGGATAGATGGAAGGACAGGTGGATGGATAGGTAGATGATAGGAAGTAGATCAATGGTGGATGGATGGAGACGTGGTGAACAGAGAGATGGTGGGTAGGTGGAAGGATGGGTGGATAGTGGCTGATGGTCAATGGGTGGATGATAGATGGAAGAACAGGTGGATGGGTGGACAGGAGGGTATATGGCCAGTAGATGATGGTGGATGATGGTGACGGGTGACAGGTGATGGATGGATTCAGTGCCGAGAAGGAGACTGCTGCACATCCGGAAATACTCACTCTATGACCTTCCTCCTCCACCTCTTGTTGTCACTGGGGTGGTGACGGTAGGTGCCATAGTCAAACAGTGAGTCCATGGGGGCTTTTTTAGGCCCAGGCACCACAGAGGACTCGTACAGGGTGGACTCCAGCAGGTCGATGGGGTTGGGCACCCCCTTTCGGAAGGCACCCTGGAACTTCATTCGCAGGTTCGGGCGTCCATCACTTGGGCCAGCAGAGCGGCCAGCATCCGCCGATGAGAGCGAAGGGGAGCCTTCCTCCCCCTCAAACAGATTGGCCAGCGAAGAAAGGGGAAAGGCCTCCGCACCAGAGCTGCCGTTCTCATCCCCGGGGGGATCCGTCAGCTCCCCAGGCGCTGCACGGGAGCTGTCGCTGGGCTCTGCCATGCTGGCCCCAGATCTGCTTTGCTGCTCAGCCTGCTGGGGAGTAAAGGGGGAGGGGGTCAGGCAGAGCCCAGCCAGTGGTGGGTCCAGTCCAGAAAGCCCCCTCCCACATGGGCAAACAGCACTGCTGCCAGCTGCTTCAAAGCCACCGTTGTAATGACAGGGGCTGGGATGGCCACTCCCAGATGTGGTCGGCAGCCAGCCCCAGGCGGGAGCCTGCAACAGGGGCCTCTTTCAGGAACCTGGAGACATGGATCGGCCTCTAGACCAGCTACCCTGGACACTAGCGAGATGGGAAGGATGTAGGAGTCATGTTGGTACCCCAAACCTGGATACTGACCCCCAGAGGGAGTTTCAGAGCCTCTCAGGGTCTTCAAGACCAGGCTCCACATAGTTACTGTGGGACACTAAGCCAGTCAGCATTTTACAACCTCAGTTTCCTAAATTAGTGAGGGGCATCTTGGCCTCTCGGGAAGAATGAGCAGAGATACAGGCCAGTGCCAAGCATACCAAGTGCCACCAAAGCTTTATCTGCAGCCTTGACCAGCAGGTGCTCTGAAAACCAGTGTGAACCCACTGTGTGGGACAGTGATCCTCCCAGGTTTAGTTGACATCCCCAGCCACAGGCTCTGCTTCCCCAGGTTAGGCACCGACCCTTCCATCCCCTCAGCCTGGTTGGTTCCTGCCCACCTATGTGGCCAAATACCCCCTCCCTACAAAGCTCCGGATTGCTCAGGCTCCACTTCTCTTTCTTGGGGGACAGTTAACGCCCAGACAGGGAATGGATCTGTCCCCAAACCTACAGGCAGGAACAGCAAAGATAAGGATGCCCTTTGTGCCCATTTCTCACAAAAGGAAAACGAGGCTTCCAGAGGGCAGACACGCAGCTTGTGGGGAGAAGGTTTTCTGGCTCTCAGGCCCCATGTGTGTTCAGCTGGGCTGCAGCAGAGTGAGGCCCTGTCCAGCACCCTCCTGGCTGGACTCAGGCCATCCTAGGCCACCCAGGTACAGGAACATATCCACTAAGTCCTTCTCCTGTGTGGCCTTCTCCTGCCCCACATTCAGAGGAGCAAACAGGCGCAACTTCCAGGGAAGATGCCATGTCCAGGGGCGACCCGGCAAGAGGCTTTCAGGCTCAGCAGTGTCTACAGAGGGTCAGGGCATCCATGATGCCTTCTCTCCAGATACCATCAGGGAAGAAGCAGCTTGGAGTTACTTGGGCCTGGGTTCTAATCCTGGCACTACTATTTATACAGAGTATAGCTGTGGGCATGTCACTGGATGTCCAGAACCTCACTGGTCCCTTTTGTGAAATGGTCTGAATTGTAGTAGCTTCATCAGAGCTGTAGAAACAGTAGAGTCTGATTTCTCTTTGGACCTTGGCTCTCCCATCTGTAAAACTGGGGTGATTACACTTCCTACTGGGGTCCTCGGGTATGTGAGGAACAACACAGCACCTGCTCTTTGTAGGGCCTTTGAGACAGAAGGTCCTGTCCACTGCCAGGTAGGATGGCAAGACCCAGAGTCTCTGCTCCCTGGGGCTGCATGCCTTAGGGGGGGGGACAGGTGGAGGCAGGGAGGGATTCTTTGAGGCCAGATGCTGAGGAGACAGAGCACTCCCCCAGGCACAGCGCTGCCTGCCTCAGTGGGTCCCCAAAAGTCAAGGGAGAAGCGATGCTAGCCATGTGCTCTCAGCCATCAACAATGAATACTGCACCCTCTAGCCAGGACAACCCTGTGGACCCCAGGCCCTGCTGTGAAATTTGCAGGCCAGGGAAGGCTTCAGCCACCATGCCTCAGCTCCTTGCACAGGGAGCCCCAACCTAGACAGCATCCAGGTTTCTTGGGAGCACAACCAGTCCTTGCCATGTCACGTGACCTTGGGACATCTGTAGCAACCATGATGAGTATAGGAAATCAATGGCCATCATTGTTGGAAGTACGGAGTTCTCACTGTGCCCAGCACCACCCTCATCCAATCTGCCTCAAAGTCTGGACCAGGGACATCTGACCCTGTTCAGTGACATGTTCGGCTGTCCCATGGTACAGGGGATAAAGCCACTGGCATCTCGTAGGATGGGACGGGGGTGCCATGAAACCTCCTCCAAAGCCCAGGAGGGCAATGCTAAGACCAGCCCCGCATGCCAACTGGACTGAGATGGAAACCCTGCCCCAGAGGCAGACAATACCACAGCCTCCATGTTAGAGACAAGGAGGTGCAGGGAGGTGAAGTAAGTTGCCTGGGGCCACCCAGCAGCTTAGTGGCAAAGCCAGGGCTCAAATCTGAAAGCGTGATCTCTAGAGCGCAGGCTAGTCCAGCCGTTTAGTTTACTGACCATGATTTGAGGCATCGTGCCCAGCTAAGCCTGACAACATCGCAATGGAGGTTTACAACCACTTTGAGAGGGAGGAGGAGCACCGCCAGCCCCCTCTCCCCGTGCCTCACGCTCTATCTATGGAGGGGAGGTACCCCCCATCCTCCCCACAGGGCTTTTGTGCATTAAACAGGTATTTGTCTCTGGGCACCCACAACACTCGGCAAATGTCACTTCCTGTATTTGTCATCACCATGTGACAATCTCCACTGTCCTCCCACTCCCTGTCCCCCATTACAGTGTGGTCCCGCTGGCCTCTCCCTCATGTAACTCCCCAGGACCCTGGTGAAATGGCCTTTCACTCCCATTTTAAAGCTGAGGAAGCTGAGGCCACCAAGGGAGCAAATAGCGCTGAAAAAAAGGCCTCATCTACCCAGTATATTTTCTCACACATGTGTATACACACACACACACACACACACACACACACACACAGCCTTCCCTCCCGTTACCCAGTTCTCTCTGCGGCTAAAGAGAGTTTATTCCATGTTCTAATTTGCCCTGAAGCCTGCTATTACACATTCCAAGCTCATGCCAGCGGAGCAGGAGGGTGGGAGAGAGACCGGGTGGGGCAGTGTCTCTTCTCTCTCTCTCTTGTGTGTGTGTGTGTGTGTGTGTGTGTGTGTGTGTGTGTGTTGCAGTGAGCACAGGCCCCTCATCCTTTCATACCAACTCAGTTCCCTGATGCCTGGGAAGGGGGCTTCCCCAGCACATTGGATGAGGGACAAGGAAGCGGCAGGTGTGGGAACCCCTCCACATGATGTGCTCCTGACCATATTCAATTAAAACATCTGTCTTCCAATGTTTTAGTTTCAAGTGTCCTAACCCCTTTAAAAAACAAGTCAGATCAGCCAGGCATGGTGTCACATGTCTGCAATTCCCAGCTCTCAGGAGGTAAAGGGCAGGAGGGTCAAGAAAGGCCATCGTCTACTGCACAGTGAGTTCAAGGCAAGACCCTCTCTCAGAAAAACAAAAACTAAGAGGAACAGTACCTACTATCAATGACATGCTTGTAATCTCAGCCCTCAGGAAGAAGAGGCAGGAGACCAAGTTCTAGGCCAGCCTGGGCTACATAGTGAAATCCCACCCTCCCCAAAAATCTATACCTTGAACTGGAGTCCACACAGATGGCAGAGTTGAAAGGACAGACACTGCAAGGATCCAAACCTCACAGCCAGAGACAGGATTACAAGCACCCATCGCACATTTATTCCACAAAGTCTCTTGAGCACCTGCTATGTGCTAGGCCTCTGGGAGGTCTTGGGAACACAGATCAAAACTGGTAGAAATCTTCCCTGGGGGGAACAGCAAGCAGAGAGACCAGCAGAGCTGCGGGCACTGGTGGTAAGATCTGTGTAGACCAATGGAGATCAGGCATGGCCCAGGGAAGCAGTGTGGGGTTCCAGCCTGGGTCCCCATGTCTTCCTTTCTGCCCACAGAGGCCCCAGACTTCAGGAAATGGCCCAGGCTTATCCATTCTGCTGTTGTGGCCCCCTGGCCAGTGGCGCACAGAGAGAGGACGCATCTGACATCACACACACAGATCTGAGGTTGGACCCCAGGCCCTCTGCTTACTAGCTGGGTGAGTTTGCACAAGTCCTGTGAGCCTTAGCTTCCTCACCTACCCAGGGCACCAAAGCAGTGCAGCTGCCAGCGGTCTACCAGGTGAACCAGCCCAACAAGAGGAAGCCTCGGTAAACAGCAGGCTGCACCCACCCAGAAGGTCAAGCCTCTGAGAATCCCAGATGTAGTGGGGCCAGAGGGCTCCGGCTCCATCGCCTGCTCTGCCTACATGCGGTAGGAGGGCCTCGTGGTTCCCGTGGCTTTGCCTGACCTCATGGAAACCCTGGCACAAGCCTGACAAATGCCGACCCGATTACATGAGCAAGGAAAGCTGCTTAAATCTGGGGGCAGGTCTGGGCGTGCAGGTTGTCTCTACCCCAGGAGAAGAGGCCAGGGGTCTGGTTTCTCTCAGGTCCCTCCTTCAAGATCAATAAACCCAACAGGCAGCTATTAACTACCACCTGCATGCAAGGCTCCAGGGTAGACAAAAAGGAATAAAGGACAGGAAAAGCCAGTGTGGGTGGAAGGACGTGGCCCCCGTCAGGCCCTGGCGTGGGACTTTGCTGCGTCTGTCACTGGCAGTCTAGGAGCTCATGCTCAAGCTTCAACCCTTCCAGTTTGCTTATTCTCCCTCCAGTGCTGGGGCTGGAACCCAGGGCCTGGCGTACGCAGAGATCTGCCTGAAAGCCACCTTAAGTCTCCTCTTTTTTTTTTTTTAATAAATAATTATTTATTTATTTATTTTAAATTTTTTTTAATTTTTTTATTTATTTCTGTATGTGTATCAATGTACTGTTTGCATGCAGGTCTGTGCGCCCGTGTCGTGCAATGCCGCGCAGGTCAGAAGAGGGTGTCAGATTCCCCTGGAGCTGGAGTTCTCCTGGAATTGGAGTTTCAGACGGTTCTCGGCCACCATGTGGGTGCTGGGGATCGAACCTGGGTCCTCTGTAAGAGCGGTCGGCGCTCTTAACCGCTAGGCCATCGCTCCAGCCACTATTTATTTTTTATGTGTATGAATGTACTATCTGCATGTAAGTTTGTGCACCCGTGTCGTGCAATGCCGCAGAGGTCAGAAGAGGGCGTCGGATTCCCCTGGAACTGGAGTTAGAGACGGTTCTCAGCCGCCATGTGGGTACTGGGGATCGAACCCTGGTCCTCTGCAAGAACAGTTGGCGCTCTTAATCACTCGACCATCTCTCCAGCCCCAAGTCTTCTCTTAAGAACGTGGCCTGGGGCTGGAGAGATGGCTCAGAGGTTAAGGGCACCGACTGCTCCTGCAGAGGACACGGGTTCGATTCCCAGCACCCACATGGTGGCTAAGAACCATCTTTAAGCCAGGCGTGGTGGCGCACGCCTTTAATCCTAGCACTTGGGAGGCAGAGGCAGGTGGATCTCTGTGAGTTCAAGGCCAGCCTGGTCTACAGAGTGAGTTCCAGACCAGCTAGGGCTATAGGGAGACCCTGTCTCAAAAAAAAAAAAAAAAAAAAAAAAAAAAAAGAACAGGGCCTATGAAAAGCCTTCCTGGCCTAAACCGGGTCCCTAGGTCACCCTGAAAATGACATGTGACTCCATTTACAGGGCTCTCCGTGATCAGACTTTCACACCAACATATATTATCCTTTTATTCATTCATCTGTCTCTTCCCCTCTAGAGCTCAGGTCTTCCAGGAAGGTACTAGCTTGGGTTACAGTTCCTCCAGAGTTTAGCAGCATGTGAAGTCAGAGTAAGAAGCCATCAATCCTTGCTTTCCAGACTTGCAGGGACCCCTGAGGCTCCTGTAGGGGCAGATGGGGGAGCAGCACCAGTCCTAGGGGGCAGGAGGCTGCAGGAGCAAGGTGTTGAGACGGGGCAGTCCAGCCTGGAATGCAAGAACAGGACAGAGCTCACCCAGGAAGGGCATAGCCTCAGGCACTGAGAGAAGGAGAACAAGGGTCTCCTACAACCCCAACTGACCTTGAATTTCTGATCCTCCTCCCTCTACCTCCTGAGCCCTGGGATTACAGGCAAGCTCTACCGCACATAATTTATGCAGTAGTGGAGTTAGAACCCAGGGTTTAAAGTGAGCATGCTAGGCAAGCAGTCTACCAACTCAGCTATATCCCCAGCCTGAACCTGTGCTTTTGAAGGGCTTATGAGGATGAGGGGACTCAGAAGGGCATGGTAGAAGAGGCCAGGGAGGAAGCATGTGGGGGGGAGGGGGGGGGAGGCTGTGGGAGTCTGAGACAGCCCCCTGGCCTTCCTAGGCTGACTCTTGGTACCCTCCCCAGGGCACTGTCATGGGAGTCAAGGGAGACAAACTGGGTTAAACACAGGCAGTAGATGCCAGGCTGCAAGGATGTGCTCAGAGGGGCCAGGCTGAGTCTGCAGCACCACCCTGGTGTTGTTGCTGTTATTAGGGGATATGTGAATACACAGAGGACTGAGGCAGTTGTATATGACTATTGAGGAAGGCAGGGTGGCTGGATCCCTTTAGGAGATGGACTCAGCCACTTTGGAGTAGCCGCTGATAGGAACAGTTCAGTCCCTTGGCAGAGCAAGACTTGCTGCCTGCCAGACTATGGCTACCCACAGGCTTCCAGGCCCCTGGCAGGCAGCGGCAGGGGGCATGAGGCCATGAGGGGCCCTCCCTGCCTATGTTTACCTAGCAGGTCTCAGCCCAGCCCACTTCCTGTTTGCTGCACACTGGCCGCCTGTCCAGAACAGACAGAGCTCCAGTGTCCTTTCTGGTACCCCCGCCCAGAGGGTGTCCCCCTCAATGCTCATACCATGCAGTCAGATCAGGTCTAGGGTGACTCACCAGCCCTAAGGAGGGCAAGGCCGGTGTGGCCACAGCAGCCAGCAGTCACCAGGCTATTCTGTGAGCTCTGGAGGGCTGGCCCCCAACAAGTCACACCTCTCACGGCTTTTACCAGAATGGGGGCTCGACCTGACAGCAGGCAGTGTGGCTTATTGGTAAGACAGGGCTATCCAGACACAAAAGGCCACCTCCTGAGGGGCTCCATACATAAGAAATGCAAGTCCACACCAAAGCAAAGTGGTTGCCAGAGGCTGTGGGTGGCGGTTGCTAAATGGGTCTGGGGCTCCCTGTGGGTTGATGGCATGTTCTGGGCTTAATGGTGACATCCATTCAACTACATGCACTCAAACCCCACTGAACTGTGTACAAGACTTGGTGGAAGGTATGAGAATTATACCTTAGTAAACCTTCCCCCCTCCCCTGCCTCAACCTCCTCCCTGCATCACGTCAATACCACAGGGCTTGGCACACAAGGCTGAGAAGTTACTGTTCTAGAAGGCTCCATTCCCTGTCCCACCAGAGCTGAGCTCAGAGCCTACCCTCTCTGTCTCAGCTCTGTTCAGAGCTTGGGAAAAAGTGTGTCTCAAAACCTAAGGGATGCCTTCTGTCCAGCCAACTCCTGTCCTGGGGACAGTCCCAAACATGAAGAACCCTGGGGAGCATGTTGTGGCCTCAAAATATGGTCACTCTGTTCTGTGCCTCTCTTGCCACTGGTTGGCTAAAGTAGTTGAGCAAAGTAGCTCTGAACCTCAGTTTTCTCATCTGTAAAATGGGGCTAAAACTACCACCTCAAAATAACTGCTCCTAATCTTTCTTCCATAATTATTTGGTGTACTATATTCTTGCTCTAAATTTTAAAATAGTGGGATGTGGTGTCACACATCTGGAACCCCGACACTTGGAAGACAGAAGCAGGAGGATCCTGAGTTTAAGGACAACCTGAGCTACGTAATGAAGACCCTGTCTCAAAAAACCAAGAGCAAGGCTAGCAAGTTGGGTCCATGGGTAAAAAGCACTTGCTGTTGAGCCTATTGATCTGAGTTCAATCCCTGGATCCCACAGGGTGGAAAGAGAACAAACTCCCACAAGTTGTCCTCTGACCTCCACATATTCATGGTGATGCGTGCACACACAAACACATGCATATAGTAAATAAATGTAAACAAATAAATAAAACCTAAGAGCTGGGTGTGGTGGCACACACCTTTAATCCCAGCGCTCAAAAGGCAGAGACAGGCGGATCTCTGTGAGGTCAAGGCCAGCCTGGTCTACATAGAGTTCCAGGCCAGTTGAGGCCACAGGAAGACCCTGTCCCAAACAGACAAAAACAAAATAAACAAACAACCACCCACCACAACAACAAACCACCCAACTTTTATGGAGAAGGCTGCTGTAAGAAGAAAAATGCTGTAATTTGAGTTCAACATAGTGTCTAGCACACATGAAGTCCTCTGTGAATGGCATTGGCTGTGTCAACCTTCACTCAGTTTACAGTGGGGGAGGAGGAGGCCCAGGGAGGTCAGGACAGGGCAGGCAGCGCTGGAACCCAGACTTCCCGACTCCAAGCAGCACAGTCAGGGCTGGTGACTCTGCAGGGACCTCGCCTTTGGAATGGGTTTTCACACTGCCTCATTTCCTGCTCTTGTCATCTCTGGAAGGTGGTCAGGACATAGACTGCACATCTCCCAGTGAGGAGACAGAGCCGCAGACAGGCCAGGACACCCATCCATCTATGCACAAGTTCCCTTCCCCCTTCCCTACAGCCAAAGTCCTGAGCTGAGGAAAAAGCAGCCCAGGGCAGGGGGCCAGGCAGGAGCTGAGGGAGCCTGAGCAGATCCAGCCGAGTCCCAGAGGCTCCCCTGTCTTCAGGGCTTGGAATCAGGCAGAGGGACACAGAGCAGGGACCCCACCAGCAGTACCTACAGCTTTGTGCCTTCCACCCAGCACCTTCCCCGTGCTTTAATCTAAGTCATAACTCCCCAGAGAAGCGAACTGAGTTGCAGGGTTAAAGAAAGAAGGGTCTGACATTTATCTAGACCAATATCACTTGCACACTTATCCAGACCAACAAGGGACTTGCTCATCACTCTCATTGGGCAGGCAGGGGCCTGGTCCCCATGTCATAGGTACATGTCAAAAGGCGTACAGATACCCAGATACACAATTGAGCTGACATGCAGGACAGGTGGAAGCATCAAGGACTGAGACTCTCTGCTGAGCCCCTAGGGGTTTGTCTCCCAGCTTAGGATGCCATCCTTCTAAAGGCCCCTGGGAATTCCCTGGCAGCTGCCATCCTGGGTGGGAAGTTGCCGATGGGCTTGGAGTTTGCACCTTAGCTCTGTCACTGAGTAATAGTGTCACCCCAGTTGGATTACTTCACCTCTCTGAGCCTCATTCATCTCTAAGAGGGAGTTGATGGCTGTACCCACCAACTGCTACAGGGCTACTTGGTCATTGTGGGTGTCATAAAGTAACCTCAAAGCACCACTTGAGAATGGTGTCACCCGGGTGACACTCAAGGAAGGTAGGGATATTCTTCTGATATAGTCACTAATGAGTCCTCAGGGCCCAGAAGGGGGCCTGGAAGTTGGTAGCTGCTGAATGAATGAATAAATGAATGAGTGAATAAATGAATGAGTCAGAGACACCTATAGTCATTCTCCCCAGGGCAGACTGCTCTCTAAAGCTAAGCCTCTACCCAAGGAACTACCTACCTACCTACCTGATACCTTCCCTTCCACCCATGAACAGGTAGTTCGCTGAGCATCTACTGCATGCAGGGCTCTCTGGCCCACAAGATCAAATACTCCCACAAGGTGACATTTAATCTTGAGTCCCTTTTGCAAATGAGGAAATGGAGGTCTAGTGATCCGAGACCCTTGTGCACGTCCATTCGTTTTCAGAGTCAGAGTTTGGTGGCCCTACGGTGGTGACCTGTTGATCCAACCCTCCCTCCTTTCCCCTGCATTTAAGTGTTATTGAGCCCTGCTTTATAGCAAGGGGGTCACAGGAAGGAGCCAGGGCAATGGGAGCTCCCCAGCTGCAAAGTTCATTAGATCCATGCTGTCCTACCCTCCTCTGCTGGGGTGTCCCAGAGCCCATGGGGTTCACCCCATTTCTCTCTCTCTCTCTCTCTCTCTCTCTCTCTCTCTCTCTCTCACACACACACACACACACACACACACAGGAGGACCTGTCCAAAGGCAATCATCTCTTCTGGTCAACCGGGTGGACCCCAGGCCACTCCACCCTCAGGAAAAACAGGCACCCAAGGGACTAAGGAGCCCTTTGTGCAGGGCAAGGATGTTGGTGGGTGGGAGCGTGGCCTTACTCACTACCCAAAGGAAAACATACAAATTCCCAGTGCCTTTAACAGCCTTCCCCTCTGCCCCCTCCTCAGCCCACCTTCTGGGGCCTCTCCAACACTCTGACCTCACTCGTAGCAGACCTGGGAGGAGTTCCTATGTGCTCAGCCTGGGCTTGTATGACCCTCTCAGAGACGTGGGGTGACTTCCCTGGACTCACACAGCCAGCAGTAGCCAGAGCCTGGGGCAGAAAGGGGAAGCAATGGTCAGGAAGAGGCTCAGGGGTCGGAAGGAAATGAGAATCACAGTGGATGTGCTGGCCTGGCCTTCCTGCCTGGCCAACTCACAAGTCTAAGTGGCCTAGTGGCCAGTTCACAGGACCCAAGGGCACCCAAGGCAGGGGGAACTCAGGCCAGGACAAGGGTGGTGGCCAGAATAGCCTACGTCTTCCTTTGCTATTAGAACTCTTGACCCGCAGCCAACCCTGGGTGGCAGCCTAGGAACAGAGAGGTGAAGCCACTTCCTGAAGTCACATAGCTCTGAACAGCAGAGCTGAGAGTGGGTAGGACTCCAAGATCGCTTTTCTTGACAAAGAGTTGAGCCACTAGCTGGCTTTTCTGAGATCCAGGGGAACTAAGAGTCACTCTACTCTGGCTTCCAGCTCTGCCATGAGCCAGCCTTCCTAGTAAACTGTTTTACACTGAGACTCAGTTTCTTCTCCTGTGAAATGGGTCTCTTCATTCCTGCCCATCTTTTCCAGTGGGAATGAGACCGCATACCAGGTAGCAGCAGATCTGGTTACAAACCAGAGTTCCATGCTGAGTGGGAGACTATCTATACCACCCGGTGAGGTGAGTGCTCCCATGCCCACATGGGAGTGTTTGCCCCTCTGTACAAATGAGGAAACTGAGGCTGAAGGGGGCTGGGAGCCACCTGGGAACCAGGGCTCAGACCTGGGCAGCTGGCTTCTAAGTGCTAAACCAGGAAAGGAGGAGAAGTTGAGGGTGCCTGGAGCTCAGCCAACACCCATCAACACTGCATGGCCTAAAGGCTCCATCTTCCAAGCGCAAGTCTAGCTTTGCCTGCTGCCTGGCATGTAGAGCTCCCAGGGTGCTGGGAGGCACGCCCTGGACTAGGCTGGGAAACACTGGCTGAGGAAGGAGCTCTGGCAAAGTAACACCCAAGAGCCCTGTGACAGATGAGGAAACTGAGGCTTGGAAGGTCCCAATGACTTCCTTAAGCTCCTGGGTCAGGAAACAGCAGGCTTGGGGTTTAAGATTCCCCGAACCAGGCAGAACCTCTTCCCACCCCTCCCATTACCCTAGAAGGGGCACCGACAAATGGGGATGGACCACCTTGGCAGCTAAGGACATGAGTTTTGGAATGAGACACAGGGGACCTGGATCGTAGCCTGGCTCCTCTGTGCTAAGTGACTGTAAGCAAATGACTCGGCTGCGCAGGCCTCAGTTCCTCCCTCTGCATGTATCTGAATGCACTGAGCACATGTGGCCCAGGACCTGGGACACAGAAAGTACTTGTGACTAGTAATGCAGCCCAGGCTTGGCTAAGCCAAACCGGCCCTGAGCCCAGAGTTCATAGCAGCAGCCACAGGACCACACTATATCTGCAGAGATCAGAATTAATCTTTAACAGGTGAATTCTGCTCCAAATCGGTGATGTGGAACATTCTAGAGGCCCCGTGGCATGATATCAATGTTCTTTTGACTCCCCAGACCCTGTAACAGGAAAGAGCCATTCAAAGGTCCCTATTAGAGAACAGATTAAAGGATCTTCTCCAAAGTCAGAGGGAAACTGAGGCAGATACCAGGATCAGGAGCTGCAAGAAGTAGACATGTTAGAGGTTCCTCCCTGTCTCGGATCCCATGCACACATGCAGGATCAAAAGACAGAGGCCCTCTTGAAAGGGTTTGCTCAGAAGCTGGGGTGTGCCTCAGTGAGGCCCTGAATTCTACCCCCAGCACTACACACACACACACACACACACACACACACACACGCACGCGCGTGTGCTCAGTCGACTCTGCAGCTGAGATTCACTGGGCACCAACTATGTCACAGACACAGAGCGACTTGGTTCTCTTCTGTGTCTCCCCCCAGCTGCCCCAATGCTTGTCCATCTGGAGGCCCACGGGCCTCCTGATCCAGCCCTCCAATCACTTCCACTCTGCCACATGAACAACAAGAGTCCCCACCCCCACCCCCGGCTCCTTTCAGGGCTTCTGAGCCTGCCCTAGCCCAGCTTACCTGCTCCCTAGCCTACTGATGTCACACACTCCGGACAAATGGAACAATTTCTTGAGTTCTCCCAGCCCATAATAGGCAAGTCATGTCTTAGCTAGTGTCAGTTCCTCTCCCTACCCTCTCCTCCAGTTCTGCATTTATTCTTCAAAGTGCATCCCAATCGCCACCTTGATCAAAAGCTCCCTGATGCCCCTGAGTCTGCTCAAACCCCCAGTCGAGGCCTTCTCTTCTGCATTCAACAGTGTACAGCGTCTACCTCCTGGGCACACTCTGCAAGCCCCCTTCTGCCGTACCAGGTAGAGGCGCTGTCTGCCTAGAAGTGCAAACCACATAAAGGGTGAGAGAAGAAGAGATGTCCTTTTGTTCACACCCCTCTGGCTACCACTAGGCCAGATTGAGGCCCCTGAGTGTCCATTGCCCAGCTTTCAAGGAGGGTCTGCTGGGGACAGGGGAGCAGCCGGGGCTCCTTTGGATGAGGTGAGGCAGGCTCAAGAGCATGGAGGGTCCACTTTCTTCCCTGATGTAAGGTGTGGGGAAGCCCAGGCACCTCAGAGCTCACAGGAAACCTCCATCCCAGGGAGCCTCAGACCCTTCCCTCTCATGTGAATTTATCCCTAGGTAAACTCCTTTCCCCGCCATTTCTCGTGGCTTCACAGAGAGCCAGAGTGAAACAGGAGGGATGTTTACCAGTTGAGTTGAGAGTTTCTCCTTGAGACTCCCACAAAAAGGCTAGAAGAAGGGGTCCCCAGACCTTCAGGTTCCCACACTCTTCAGAGGAGGCTGTGGAAACCACCCAACACCTCTTCTCGCCCTCTTATGTTAAGATCGTCAAAGGAAAGGCCAAGCCCATCCTGGTCTGACTGGGCACCTGGCTCCTCCCAGGACACCTGTCCTCACAACAGCCTCAGGAGTTTCTTCCTGCTACCCTGTGTTACAGATGACCAAGACTTAGCTAAGGAACGAGCCTTCCCATAGGGGAAGTCAGAGCATGCCAAGAGCCCACCCAGGCCAGGCTCCTAATGTGGCGATAATTGAGGTGGCCTGGGCTGTCAGGTATCTATGTCCCCTTCGGCAGCACCAGACCTGACTGCCCCACCTGGCAGGCAGCCAAGGTGCCCAAGCTTAACTCTGCCAGGGGTTCTTACCTCCCAAAGCAAAGCTCACATGTGACAAGTGCTTAGAAGTCCAGGGTTCATGCCATCCCCTACCTCACCCAAACAGAGGCGTCAGAGCAGAGTCCCCTACCGATTCCCCAGCACAGGCCCTGTGTGCAGACCCCACTGGGGAAGGCTTTGGAGCCAGACAGTACCTGGGTTTCAACCTACTTGGCTACACCCCCAGCTCAGTCTCAGTTTTTTCATCTGCCAAAGGGACAGACAAGGAACGGCTGGGCTGGACCCCGCTGGGTGGAAGGCAGCCCACCCGAGTCTGTGGTTGGATTTCCAAGCAGATGCAGTGTGAAAGTCTCTCCCTGTCCTCGGAGGCCACCACGAGTCTCCAGGGTGGAGCTGAGGTTAAAGATTTGCTGCCTCTCGGGCAGAGCCATCTCTCTAAGCCTTTGGAAGCTTCCCCCTACGTCCTTCCAACAAGCTCCAGGCCGAGAGCAGAGCGGGTGCCCATCCTTGGCCAAGCCCCTCCACCCCAGGTGGAGATCGTCCCCAGCAGGCTGCAGGCCCCTGATCTTTGGTTCCGGGACTTGGGTCTCGGGGACCCAGATCCGCACCCCTAAAGGCCTACGTGGGCGTCCATTCCACAGGTGATACTCCGAGTGGCGGTGCCAGGCCCAAGGGCATCAGCGGAGCAGCGGCCGCCCGCCCGCCCGGCGCCCCCCGCTTCCCGCGCGCCCGGAGCCCGGACTGCGAATCCGGGACCAATCGGAGCCCACGGGGCCCCGGAGCCGCCCCGGGGACATCCAGGACCTCCGCGGGGCTTCCCTCCCGTGCGACCCCACTCACCTCGGGACGGCTGGCGCCGGCGGCCAGAGCGGCGCTTCCTGAATCCCGGCGGGCCGCGTCCCTCCTCCCCGGGCTCAGGTTCCAGCCCCGCCGCCCCTGGTACCCGCCCACCCGCCGCCTGCACCCGGGACGGGGCGGGAGCCCGGCCGGAGCCTCAGTTTCCTCTCCAGGAAAACTGCCGGCCCCCAGCAGGGTCTTGGGGCCTCCCTGGGACTGTTCGTGGACATCCTGGCTCCAAGCCTCTCCCATCCATTCATTCCGCAGTTTGCTCAGAGCAGGGTCTGCCGAGGTCCCTGCACCCAGGCGAGCCGCAGTCCCCCCTCTACCCCGCACCCCGCCCCTTGGAGGAAAAGGGGCATCGGAGTCTCAGTTATACCGCCCTGAGCCCGCTTGAATACCTCCCAGGACCGGCAGCTGACGTTCACTAGGCCTGGTTGAAAAGCCCGGGAGTAGAGGGGGCGCTGAGTGCTTCTCAGGCAGACTCCCCTGAGCCCCGGCCACCAAGCCACTCAACCCAATACCACGGCCCCCCTGAAGTCCTCCTTGCGTGTGTGCCTTAGTGTCCCCACTCGAGTGGACTATGAAAGCTCCACCTCACCATCAGTGCATCAGGTTTGTACAGAGCCGCAGACACCAGCCACTCTAAGCATCACTAGTTTATTTTATTTATTTTTTATTTGTATGAGTGTACTGTCTGCATGTAGGTTGGTGCACCGGTGTCCTGCATGTATGTAACTGTACTTGTGTTGTACAATGCCCAAAGAGGCCAGAAGAGGATGTCAGACCCCCTGGAGTTATGGATGGTTGTTAGGCAGTATGTGGGTCCTAGGAACCAAACCCAGGTCCTCTGTAAGAGCAGTCAGTGCTTTTAACCACTAAGCATCTATCTCTCCAGCTCCCCAGAATGCATATTTTTTAAAAAGCTAGGTGTAGTGGCAGATGCTCATATTCCAGCCATGGGAGCAGAGACAGGCAGAGCCCCTGGGCTCATTAGCCAGTTGGCCTAGCCTACTCGGTGTGGTCCAGGCCAATAAGGGTCCTTGTCTCAAAAAATAAGGTGAAAAGCCAGGCCTGGTGGCATACACCTTTAATCCTAGCACTGAGGAATGCATAGGCAGGTGGATCTCTGAAAGTTCGAGGCCAGCCTGGTCTACGTAGTGAGTTCCAGGTCAGCCGGGGATTCATAGTGAGACCTTGTCTCAAAACAAAAAAAAAAAAGGTGCATGTTGCCTAAGGGATAATACCTGAGGTTCACCTCTGACCTCCACACCCCACATGTGCCCCTCACACAAAGTGCTAGTTGAACAAGGTGTGTAATCAGAGCTTGAGGCCACCCTGGGCTACGTGGACCCAAGGGCACCCAAGGCAGGGGGAACTCAGGCCAGGACAAGGGTGGTGGCCAGAATAGCCTACGTCTTCCTTTGCTATTAGAACTCTTGACCCGCAGCCAACCCTGGGTGGCAGCCTAGGAACAGAGAGGTGAAGCCACTTCCTGAAGTCACATAGCTCTGAACAGCAGAGCTGAGAGTGGGTAGGACTCCAAGATCGCTTTTCTTGACAAAGAGTTGAGCCACTAGCTGGCTTTTCTGAGATCCAGGGGAACTAAGAGTCACTCTACTCTGGCTTCCAGCTCTGCCATGAGCCAGCCTTCCTAGTAAACTGTTTTACACTGAGACTCAGTTTCTTCTCCTGTGAAATGGGTCTCTTTCATCCTGCCCCATCTTTTCCAGTGGGAATGAGACCGCATACCAGGTAGCAGCAGATCTGGTTACAAACCAGAGTTCCATGCTGAGTGGGAGACTATCTATACCACCCGGTGAGGTGAGTGCTCCCATGCCCACATGGGAGTGTTTGCCCCTCTGTAAAATATGAGGAAACTGAGGCTGAAGGGGCTGGGAGCCACCTGGGAACCAGGGCTCAGACCTGGGCAGCTGGCTTCTAAGTGCTAAACCAGGAAGGAGGAGAAGTTGAGGGGTTGCCTGGAGCTCAGCCAACCCCGCATCATCCATCATGGCCTAAAGGCTCCATTCTTCCTAAGCGCAAGTCTACGCTTTGCCTGTGCCTGGCATGTAGATCCTCCCAGGGTGCTTGGGAGGCCACGCCCTGGACCTAGGCTGGGAAAACACTGGCTGAGGAAGGCCTCTGGCAAAGTAACACCCAAAAGAGCCCTGTGACAGGATGAGGAGAAAACTGAAGGCTTGGCAGAGGTCCCATATGACTTCCTTAAGTCCTGGGTCAGGAAAACAGCAGGCTTGGGGTTTAAGATTCCCCGAACCAGGCAGAACCTCTTCCCACCCCTCCCATTACCCTAGAAGGGGCACCGACAAATGGGGATGGACCACCTTGGCAGCTAAGGACATGAGTTTTGGAATGAGACACAGGGGACCTGGATCGTAGCCTGGCTCCTCTGTGCTAAGTGACTGTAAGCAAATGACTCGGCTGTGCAGGCCTCAGTTCCTCCCTCTGCATGTATCTGAATGCACTGAGCACATGTGGCCCAGGACCTGGGACACAGAAAGTACTTGTGACTAGTAATGCAGCCCAGGCTTGGCTAAGCCAAACCGGCCCTGAGCCCAGAGTTCATAGCAGCAGCCACAGGACCACACTATATCTGCAGAGATCAGAATTAATCTTTAACAGGTGAATTCTGCTCCAAATCGGTGATGTGGAACATTCTAGAGGCCCCGTGGCATGATATCAATGTTCTTTTGACTCCCCAGACCCTGTAACAGGAAAGAGCCATTCAAAGGTCCCTATTAGAGAACAGATTAAAGGATCTTCTCCAAAGTCAGAGGGAAACTGAGGCAGAAAGGCAGGATCAGGCAGCTGCAGCAGTAGACATGTAGAGGTTCTCCCTGTCTCGGATGCCCATGGCACCATGCAGGTAGTCAAAAGACAGAGGCCCTCTTGAAAGGGGTTTGCTCAGAAGCTGGGGTGTGCCTCAGTTGAGGCCCTGAATTCTACCCCAGCATTCTACAACACACACCACACCTACACACACACACACACAACGGCAGCGCGTGTGCTCAGTCGACTCTGCAGCTGAGATTCACTGGGCACCAACTATGTCACAGACACAGAGCGACTTGGTTCTCTTCTGTGTCTCCCCCCAGCTGCCCCAATGCTTGTCCATCTGGAGGCCCACGGGCCTCCTGATCCAGCCCTCCAATCACTTCCACTCTGCCACATGAACAACAAAGCAGTCCCCACCCCCACCCCTCGGCTTCCTGTTCAGGGCTTTGAAGCTGCCTAGCCCAGCTTTACCTGCTCCCTAGGCTACTTGATGCACATCACTCCGGACAGAATGAACAATTTCTTGAGTTCTCCCAGCCCATAATAGGAAGTCATGTCTTAGCTAGTGTCAGTTCCTCTTCCCTACCCTCTCCTCAGTTCTGCATTTATTCTTCAAAGTGCATCCCAATCGCCACCTTGATCAAAAGCTCCCTGATGCCCCTGAGTCTGCTCAAACCCCCAGTCGAGGCCTTCTCTTCTGCATTCAACAGTGTACAGCGTCTACCTCCTGGGCACACTCTGCAAGCCCCCTTCTGCCGTACCAGGTAGAGGCGCTGTCTGCCTAGAAGTGCAAACCACATAAAGGGTGAGGAGAAGAAGAGATGTCCTTTTGTTCACTACCCCTCTGGCTACCACTAGGCCAGATTGAGGCCCTGAGTGTCCATTGCCCAGCTTTCAATGAGGGTTCTGCTGGGGACAGGGTGAGCAGCCGGGGGCGTCCTTTGGATTGAGCGTGAGGCAGGCTTCAAGAGCATGGAGGGTCCACTTTCTTCCCTGATGTTACAGGTGTGGGGGAAGCCCAGTTGCACCCCAGAGCTCACAGGAAAACCTCCATTCCAGGGAGCCTCAGACCCTTCCCTCTCATGTGAATTTTATCCTAGGTATAACTCCTTTCCCCGCCATTTCTCGTGGCTTCAAGAGAGCCAGAGTGAAACAGGAGGGATGTTTACCAGTTGAGTTGAGAGTTTCTCCTTGAGACTCCCACAAAAAGGCTAGAAGAAGGGGTCCCCAGACCTTCAGGTTCCCACACTCTTCAGAGGAGGCTGTGGAAACCACCCAACACCGGGTGTGGTGGCACACACCTTTAATCCCAGCGCTCAAAAGGCAGAAGAGCAGGCGATCTCTGTGAGGTCAAGGCCAGCCTGGTCTAATAGAGTTCCAGGCCAGTTGAGGCCACAGGAAGACCCTGTCCCAAACAGACAAAAACAATAAACAACAACACCACCCCAACAACAAACCACCCAACTTTTATGGAGAAGGCTGCTGTAAGAAGAAAAATGCTGTAATTTGAGTTCAACATAGTGTCTAGCACACATGAAGTCCTCTGTGAATGGCATTGGCTGTGTCAACCTTCACTCAGTTTACAGTGGGGGAGGAGGAGGCCCAGGGAGGTCAGGACAGGGCAGGCAGCGCTGGAACCCAGACTTCCCGACTCCAAGCAGCACAGTCAGGGCTGGTGACTCTGCAGGGACCTCGCCTTTGGAATGGGTTTTCACACTGCCTCATTTCCTGCTCTTGTCATCTCTGGAAGGTGGTCAGGACATAGACTGCACATCTCCCAGTGAGGAGACAGAGCCGCAGACAGGCCAGGACACCCATCCATCTATGCACAAGTTCCCTTCCCCCTTCCCTACAGCCAAAGTCCTGAGTGGGAAAAAGCAGCCCAGGGCAGGGGGCCAGGCAGGAGCGGAGGGCCTGAGCAGATCCAGCCGGAGTCCCAGGGCTCCCCTGTCTTCAGGGCTTGGAATCAGGCAGAGGGACACAGAGCAGGGACCCCACCAGCAGTACCTACAGCTTTGTGCCTTCCACCCAGCACCTTCCCCGTGCTTTAATCTAAGTCATAACTCCCCAGAGAAGCGAACTGAGTTGCAGGGTTAAAGAAAGAAGGGTCTGACATTTATCTAGACCAATATCACTTGCACACTTATCCAGACCAACAGGGACTTGCTCATCACTCTCATTGGGCAGGCAGGGGCCTGGTCCCCATGTCATAGGTACATGTCAAAAGGGTACAGATACCCAGATACACAATTGAGCTGACATGCAGGACAGGTGGAAGCATCAAGGACTGAGACTCTCTGCTGAGCCCCTAGGGGTTTGTCTCCCAGCTTAGGATGCCATCCTTCTAAAGGCCCCTGGGAATTCCCTGGCAGCTGCCATCCTGGGTGGGAAGTTGCCGATGGGCTTGGAGTTTGCACCTTAGCTCTGTCACTGAGTAATAGTGTCACCCCAGTTGGATTACTTCACCTCTCTGAGCCTCATTCATCTCTAAGAGGGAGTTGATGGCTGTACCCACCAACTGCTACAGGGCTACTTGGTCATTGTGGGTGTCATAAAGTAACCTCAAAGCACCACTTGAGAATGGTGTCACCCGGGTGACACTCAAGGAAGGTAGGGATATTCTTCTGATATAGTCACTAATGAGTCCTCAGGGCCCAGAAGGGGGCCTGGAAGTTGGTAGCTGCCTGAATGAATGAATAAATGAATGGTGATAAATGAATGGTCACTGGACACCTATAGTCATTCTCCCCAGGGCAGACTGCTCTCTAAAGCTAAGCCTCTACCCAAGGAACTACCTACCTACCTACCTGATACCTTCCCTTCCACCCATGAACAGGTAGTTCGCTGAGCATCTACTGCATGCAGGGCTCTCTGGCCCACAAGATCAAATACTCCCACAAGGTGACATTTAATCTTGAGTCCCTTTTGCAAATGAGGAAATGGAGGTCTAGTGATCCGAGACCCTTGTGCACGTCCATTCGTTTTCAGAGTCAGAGTTTGGTGGCCCTACGGTGGTGACCTGTTGATCCAACCTCCCTCCTTTCCCCTGCATTTAAGTGTTATTGAGCCCTGCTTATTTATAGCAAGGGGGGGTCACAGGAAGGAGCCAGGGCAATGGGAGCTCCCCAGCTGCAAAGTTCTATTAGATCCATGCTGTCCTACCCTCCTCTGCTGGGGTGTCCAGAGCCCAGGGGTTCACCCCATTTCTCTCTCTCTCTCTCTCTCTCTCTCTCTTCTCTTCTCTCTCTCTCTCACACACACACACACACACACACACACACAGGAGGACCTGTCCAAAGGCAATCACTCTTCTGGTCAACCGGGTGGACCCCAGGCCACTCCACCCTCAGGAAAAACAGGCACCCAAGGGACTAAGGAGCCCTTTGTGCAGGGCAAGGATGTTGGTGGGTGGGAGCGTGGCCTTACTCACTACCCAAAGGAAAACATACAAATTCCCAGTGCCTTTAACAGCCTTCCCTCTGCCCCCTCCTCAGCCCACCTTCTGGGGCCTCTCCAACACTCTGACCTCACTCGTAGCAGACCTGGGAGGAGTTCCTATGTGCTCAGCCTGGGCTTGTATGACCCTCTCAGAGACGTGGGGTGACTTCCCTGGACTCACACAGCCAGCAGTAGCCAGAGCCTGGGGCAGAAAGGGGAAGCAATGGTCAGGAAGAGGCTCAGGGGTCGGAAGGAAATGAGAATCACAGTGGATGTGCTGGCCTGGCCTTCCTGCCTGGCCAACTCACAAGTCTAAGTGGCCTAGTGGCCAGTTCACAGGACCCAAGGGCACCCAAGGCAGGGGAACTCAGGCCAGGACAAGGGTGGTGGCCAGAATAGCCTACGTCTTCCTTTGCTATTAGAACTCTTGACCCGCAGCCAACCCTGGGTGGCAGCCTAGGAACAGAGAGGTGAAGCCACTTCCTGAAGTCACATAGCTCTGAACAGCAGAGCTGAGAGTGGGTAGGACTCCAAGATCGCTTTTCTTGACAAAGAGTTGAGCCACTAGCTGGCTTTTCTGAGATCCAGGGGAACTAAGAGTCACTCTACTCTGGCTTCCAGCTCTGCCATGAGCCAGCCTTCCTAGTAAACTGTTTTACACTGAGACTCAGTTTCTTCTCCTGTGAAATGGGTCTCTTCATTCCTGCCCATCTTTTCCAGTGGGAATGAGACCGCATACCAGGTAGCAGCAGATCTGGTTACAAACCAGAGTTCCATGCTGAGTGGGAGACTATCTATACCACCCGGTGAGGTGAGTGCTCCCATGCCCACATGGGAGTGTTTGCCCCTCTGTACAAATGAGAAACTGAGGCTGAAGGGGGCTGGGAGCCACTGGGAACCAGGGCTCAGACCTGGGCAGCTGGCTTCTAAGTGCTAAACCAGGAAAGGAGGAGAAGTTGAGGGTGCCTGGAGCTCAGCCAACACCCATCAACACTGCATGGCCTAAAGGCTCCATCTTCCAAGCGCAAGTCTAGCTTTGCCTGCTGCCTGGCATGTAGAGCTCCCAGGGTGCTGGGAGGCACGCCCTGGACTAGGCTGGGAAACACTGGCTGAGGAAGGAGCTCTGGCAAAGTAACACCCAAGAGCCCTGTGACAGATGAGGAAACTGAGGCTTGGAAGGTCCCAATGACTTCCTTAAGCTCCTGGGTCAGGAAACAGCAGGCTTGGGGTTTAAGATTCCCCGAACCAGGCAGAACCTCTTCCCACCCCTCCCATTACCCTAGAAGGGGCACGACAAATGGGGATGGACCACCTTGGCAGCTAAGGACATGAGTTTTGGAATGAGACACAGGGGACCTGGATCGTAGCCTGGCTCCTCTGTGCTAAGTGACTGTAAGCAAATGACTCGGCTGTGCAGGCCTCAGTTCCTCCCTCTGCATGTATCTGAATGCACTGAGCACATGTGGCCCAGGACCTGGGACACAGAAAGTACTTGTGACTAGTAATGCAGCCCAGGCTTGGCTAAGCCAAACCGGCCCTGAGCCCAGAGTTCATAGCAGCAGCCACAGGACCACACTATATCTGCAGAGATCAGAATTAATCTTTAACAGGTGAATTCTGCTCCAAATCGGTGATGTGGAACATTCTAGAGGCCCCGTGGCATGATATCAATGTTCTTTTGACTCCCCAGACCCTGTAACAGGAAAGAGCCATTCAAAGGTCCCTATTAGAGAACAGATTAAAGGATCTTCTCCAAAGTCAGAGGGAAACTGAGGCAGATACAGGATCAGGAGCTGCAAGAAGTAGACATGTTAGAGGTTCCTCCCTGTCTCGGATCCCATGCACACATGCAGGATCAAAAGACAGAGGCCCTCTTGAAAGGGTTTGCTCAGAAGCTGGGGTGTGCCTCAGTGAGGCCCTGAATTCTACCCCCAGCACTACACACACACACACACACACACACACACACACACGCACGCGCGTGTGCTCAGTCGACTCTGCAGCTGAGATTCACTGGGCACCAACTATGTCACAGACACAGAGCGACTTGGTTCTCTTCTGTGTCTCCCCCCAGCTGCCCCAATGCTTGTCCATCTGGAGGCCCACGGGCCTCCTGATCCAGCCCTCCAATCACTTCCACTCTGCCACATGAACACACAAGAGTTCCCCACCCCCACCCCCGGCTTCCTTTCAGGGCTTCGAGCCTGCCCTAGCCCACTTACCTGCTCCCTAGCTACTGATGTCACACACTCCGGACAAATGGAACAATTTCTTGGTTCTCCCAGCCCATAATAGGCAAGTCATGTCTTAGTAGTGTCGTTCCTCTCCCTACCCTCTCCTCCAGTTCTGCATTTATTCTTCAAAGTGCATCCCAATCGCCACCTTGATCAAAAGCTCCCTGATGCCCCTGAGTCTGCTCAAACCCCCAGTCGAGGCCTTCTCTTCTGCATTCAACAGTGTACAGCGTCTACCTCCTGGGCACACTCTGCAGCCCCCTTCTGCCGTACCAGGTAGAGGCGCTGTCTGCCTAGAAGTGCAAACCACATAAAGGGTGAGAGAAGAAGAGATGTCCTTTTGTTCAACCCCTCTGGCTACCACTAGGCCAGATTGAGGCCCCTGAGTGTCCATTGCCCAGCTTTCAAGGAGGGTCTGCTGGGGACAGGGGAGCAGCCGGGGCTCCTTTGGATGAGGTGAGGCAGGCTCAAGAGCATGGAGGGTCCACTTTCTTCCCTGATGTAAGGTGTGGGGAAGCCCAGGCACCTCAGAGCTCACAGGAAACCTCCATCCCAGGGAGCCTCAGACCCTTCCCTCTCATGTGAATTTATCCCTAGGTAAACTCCTTTCCCCGCCATTTCTCGTGGCTTCACAGAGAGCCAGAGTGAAACAGGAGGGATGTTTACCAGTTGAGTTGAGAGTTTCTCCTTGAGACTCCCACAAAAAGGCTAGAAGAAGGGGTCCCCAGACCTTCAGGTTCCCACACTCTTCAGAGGAGGCTGTGGAAACCACCCAACACCTCTTCTCGCCCTCTTATGTTAAGATCGTCAAAGGAAAGGCCAAGCCCATCCTGGTCTGACTGGGCACCTGGCTCCTCCCAGGACACCTGTCCTCACAACAGCCCCAGGAGTTTCTTCCTGCTACCCTGTGTTACAGATGACCAAGACTTAGCTAAGGAACGAGCCTTCCCATAGGGGAAGTCAGAGCATGCCAAGAGCCCACCCAGGCCAGGCTCCTAATGTGGCGATAATTGAGGTGGCCTGGGCTGTCAGGTATCTATGTCCCCTTCGGCAGCACCAGACCTGACTGCCCCACCTGGCAGGCAGCCAAGGCGCCCAAGCTTAACTCTGCCAGGGGTTCTTACCTCCCAAAGCAAAGCTCACATGTGACAAGTGCTTAGAAGTCCAGGGTTCATGCCATCCCCTACCTCACCCAAACAGAGGCGTCAGAGCAGAGTCCCCTACCGATTCCCCAGCACAGGCCCTGTGTGCAGACCCCACTGGGGAAGGCTTTGGAGCCAGACAGTACCTGGGTTTCAACCTGCTTGGCTACACCCCCAGCTCAGTCTCAGTTTTTTCATCTGCCAAAGGGACAGACAAGGAACGGCTGGGCTGGACCCCGCTGGGTGGAAGGCAGCCCACCTGAGTCTGTGGTTGGATTTCCAAGCAGATGCAGTGTGAAAGTCTCTCCCTGTCCTCGGAGGCCACCACGAGTCTCCAGGGTGGAGCTGAGGTTAAAGATTTGCTGCCTCTCGGGCAGAGCCATCTCTCTAAGCCTTTGGAAGCTTCCCCCTACGTCCTTCCAACAAGCTCCAGGCCGAGAGCAGAGCGGGTGCCCATCCTTGGCCAAGCCCCTCCACCCCAGGTGGAGATCGTCCCCAGCAGGCTGCAGGCCCCTGATCTTTGGTTCCGGGACTTGGGTCTCGGGGACCCAGATCCGCACCCCTAAAGGCCTACGTGGGCGTCCATTCCACAGGTGATACTCCGAGTGGCGGTGCCAGGCCCAAGGGCATCAGCGGAGCAGCGGCCGCCCGCCCGCCCGGCGCCCCCCGCTTCCCGCGCGCCCGGAGCCCGGACTGCGAATCCGGGACCAATCGGAGCCCACGGGGCCCCGGAGCCGCCCCGGGGACATCCAGGACCTCCGCGGGGCTTCCCTCCCGTGCGACCCCACTCACCTCGGGACGGCTGGCGCCGGCGGCCAGAGCGGCGCTTCCTGAATCCCGGCGGGCCGCGTCCCTCCTCCCCGGGCTCAGGTTCCAGCCCCGCCGCCCCTGGTACCCGCCCACCCGCCGCCTGCACCCGGGACGGGGCGGGAGCCCGGCCGGAGCCTCAGTTTCCTCTCCAGGAAAACTGCCGGCCCCCAGCAGGGTCTTGGGGCCTCCCTGGGACTGTTCGTGGACATCCTGGCTCCAAGCCTCTCCCATCCATTCATTCCGCAGTTTGCTCAGAGCAGGGTCTGCCGAGGTCCCTGCACCCAGGCGAGCCGCAGTCCCCCCTTTACCCCGCACCCCGCCCCTTGGAGGGAAAGGGGCATCGGAGTCTCAGTTATACCGCCCTGAGCCCGCTTGAATACCTCCCAGGACCGGCAGCTGACGTTCACTAGGCCTGGTTGAAAAGCCCGGGAGTAGAGGGGGCGCTGAGTGCTTCTCAGGCAGACTCCCCTGAGCCCCGGCCACCAAGCCACTCAACCCAATACCACGGCCCCCCTGAAGTCCTCCTTGCGTGTGTGCCTTAGTGTCCCCACTCGAGTGGACTATGAAAGCTCCACCTCACCATCAGTGCATCAGGTTTGTACAGAGCCGCAGACACCAGCCACTCTAAGCAATACTAGTTTATTTTATTTATTTTTTATTTGTATGAGTGTACTGTCTGCATGTAGGTTGGTGCACCGGTGTTGCCTGCAATGCCGCAAAAAGGAGTCGACGAAGGATGCCATGATCCCGCACTGGCAGTATGCCGATGGTTTCTAGGGCAGTCATGTGGGTCTGGAAAAAACCCAGGTCTCTGTAAGAGCAGTTGGCGCTCCTAACCCCTGCACCATCTTCCAGTCCCGCCTACTAGTTTAATCAACCAACGAGCTCCAGTGATGTAAGCGACTGCACGTGGGCACACAGCCCAGGTGCCTACACTGCAGCCTGCACCTGTACAATTGTGTGGTGGGGGGGGGGCTGGAGAGATAGCCTAGCAGTTAAGAGCACCGACCGCTCTTACAGAGGACCCGGGTTCGATCCCCAGCACCCACATGGCGGCTGAGAACCATCTGAAACTCCAATTCCAGGAGAACTCCAGATAATAAGTAAATAAAAAAAAAGAATTGTGTGTGCGAGAGAGAGAGAGAGAGAGAGAGAGAGAGAGAGAGAGAGAGAGAGAGAGATCCTGAGCAGAAGAGGTGCCTTCAATTAGAAAGCAACAAACCTTCCTAATTAACTCAGGACTGGAGGGGCACAGCGTTGTCAAGTAAGCCTCCCTCTCCACCAGGCCTCAGGTCAGCAGTGGCCCACCAGCAGCTGGGAAACTTAAGGCTTGGAAAGAAAGGTGAGCCTCCACAAACTGCTGCTTTGGCTTGGGGAAAAATCTCCCTCTGGGTGGCTGAGGTCTCCAGCACAGCAAGCCAGTCTGGCAGTAGTAGAGTGTGTGCATGAAGCCCCTCACCTCTCTGATAAGAGGCCTGGTTCTGGGGCTTCTCACAGCTGGAGTTGGGACTTGAGCCAGGGCAGGGGCTAGGTAGGTTAATTGCAGTTCTCCGCGATCAAGGGAAGAGCAGGAGCCCTCAGGAGCAGCAGCACTGACCCAGCCCCATTTCACAGACTGAACTACTGAGGGTCCCCCAATGTAAGGGGTCCTGGGCTTGGAGGCCGGAGACTGGCCTCTATTCACATATCTGGAGTAAAATACCCCCCCCCCATTACAGATTAGGCTAGAGCCCTCAATTCAGTACTTGTTTCTCATCTAGAGAATGGGTGTTGCTTCCAGGAGCTAGGACATCTTGTCTCCCCGGCTTCCCTTCTGTCTTCTTCTGGCAATTAGTAAATGCTTTTAAAAGCGAAGAGAACGAATAGATGGCTCACATGTTTCTGTTATTTGTGTTTAAATAAAACTGTAAAACATGAAAAAATAAATAAATAAGAGTGAGAGCCGTGTGTGGTGGCACACGCCTTTAATCCTAGCACTTGGGAGGCAGAGGCAGGCAGATCTTTGTGAGTTCAAGGCCAGCCTGGTCTACAGAGTGAGTTCCAGGACAGCTGGGCTACAGGGAGACCCTGTCTCGAAAAGACAAAAAAAAAAAGTATGAGTGAGGAAAAAACAAAGGGTGACTGAGGGCTGGCTGCTCTTGCAGAGGACCAGGGTTCAAATCCCAGCAACCACATGGTAGCTAACCAACATCCTATCTCCAGTTCTAGGGAATCCAATGCCCTCTTCTGACCTCTTCAGACACTGCACAACATGGGTGTTTTGTACTTATATACAGGCAGGCAATATACTCATACACATAAAATAAAAAGAATAAAATATTAAACTAAACTAAAATAAGTGTGGTTGAGTCAGGTGTGGTGGGACATGCCTTTAATTCCACCACTCAGGAGGCAGAGGCAAGTGAATCCCTGTGAGAGCAAGGCCAGATTTGTCTACATAGTGAGTTCTAGGCCAGCTGGAGCTACAGAGAGACCCTGTTTCAACCTTTTAAAAAGGTTAAAAGAGCAGTTAAGGGGTCAAGGAGATGGCTTAATTGCTATAGTTGTAGGCATGAGGCCCTGAGTTTGAGCCCCAGATAGTGTTAAATTTATTTATTTTTATTTTTATGTATATGAGTGTTTTACCTGCATGTATGTAACTGTACTTGTGTTGTACAATGCCCAAAGAGGCCAGAAGAGGATGTCAGATCCCCTGGAGTTATGGATGGTTGTTAGCCAGTATGTGGGTCCTAGGAACCAAACCCAGGTCCTCTGTAAGAGCAGTCAGTGCTTTTAACCACTAAGCATCTATCTCTCCAGCTCCCCAGAATGCATATTTTTTAAAAAGCTAGGTGTAGTGGCAGATGCTCATATTCCAGCCATGGGAGCAGAGACAGGCAGAGCCCCTGGGCTCATTAGCCAGTTGGCCTAGCCTACTCGGTGTGGTCCAGGCCAATAAGGGTCCTTGTCTCAAAAAATAAGGTGAAAAGCCAGGCCTGGTGGCATACACCTTTAATCCTAGCACTGAGGAATGCATAGGCAGGTGGATCTCTGAAAGTTCGAGGCCAGCCTGGTCTACGTAGTGAGTTCCAGGTCAGCCGGGGATTCATAGTGAGACCTTGTCTCAAAACAAAAAAAAAAAAAGGTGCATGTTGCCTAAGGGATAATACCTGAGGTTCACCTCTGACCTCCACACCCCACATGTGCCCCTCACACAAAGTGCTAGTTGAACAAGGTGTGTAATCAGAGCTTGAGGCCACCCTGGGCTACATAACAAGGTTCTGATGGAACCTGGGATAGTCAAGCCTGGTTGTATGGAGTTCTTGCTACTTGGCAGTTCTAGCTTCACAAGAGGCAGAGTGTTCTGGAGGTGGATGGTAGTGATGGTCCCACAAGATGAATGTCCTCAGTACCACTGAACTGGGTGCTTAGAAATGGTTAAGATGGGCAGGGTATGGTTCAGTGATGGAGGGCTTGCCTAGTGTGTGTGGGCTTGATCTCCAGCAACACACACACACACACACACACACACACACGCACACACACACACACATGCACACACACACACACACGTCCAGATGGTAAGTTTAGTAAACATTTGATGTACTTTAGCCAAATAAGTAAAGACTGGGAGAAAAGAAGGCCCGTTGAAAACATGAAGATCTGCCCAGGCAGAAGGGATGAATAGTGACAGTGAGCAAGGCACCGTGCCCAGCCAACACCAGCTGGGGCCGCCAAATACCGTGTGAGCACTGTTAGGCTAGGTACCCATTTGCTGGTCAACGCCCCTTCTATCTTAGAAGGACAAGAGGCTGTTCACAGGAAGAACTTTTCCTCTGAAAAGAAGGGAAGATATGGAGGCCTTTAGTGGCTGAGAGTCACTGAGAGCCAGCCCTGCCTCCCACACAGCACCTGGATGGCACCTAGTGGGCTTGGCCAATCCTACTAAGTGAGACTCCCAGATGGCTGCAGAGGGCCCATGTCCGGTGCTTACAGAATGCATTCTGAATGCCAGGCCCAGGGATGTAACTTTGGAGAGGTAGGTGGCCTCCCACCTCGGGGACTTTACATCCCAGGCACCCAGTTATAAAAAGCAGACAAGTATACCTCACTTGACAGCTGTCACCATCCCAGGTCATTTTCTGATAGTCTGAGAGGGGGATTCTTATACCACTGTATAGAAAAGGGTCACTTAGTGCCAGACGTGGTGGTGCACACGTTTAATCCCAGCACTCGGGAGACAGAGGCAGGTGGATTTTTGTGAGTTCAAAGCCAGCATGGTCTACATAGTGAGTTCCAGGACAGCTGGGGCTACAGGGAGACCCTGTCTCAAAAACACCAAAAAAAAAAATATATAATAATAAATAAATAAAAAAGCCACTTATGTGAAGTTTCCTTGCTGGGAGCATTTGAACCCCAGCCAGCAGTTCCTCCATTGGAGCGCAGGCAGCAGGAACGTGGTCTCAAAAGAGTGCATAGACTCAGAAGAGTGCAAGGTGCCGCCACATTGTGCTGGGAAGGCAAAAGGGGCAGCTGCTATGGAAAACAGGCAGTTCCTCAAATGTCAAACACACGGCAACACATGATCCAACAATCCACCCCTAAGGGACACAGCTGAGGGAACTGAAAGCTTATGTCCAACAAAAACACTGTATGTGGAGAAAAAAAAAAACACTGTATGTGAATATTTAGAGCAGTGTTATTCATAATAGCTTAAAAGCAGGAGTGACCCAAATGCTGAACAGATAAAGTCTGGTATATCTGTTCAATGGAATAGTATTCAACACTAAAAAGGAATGCAGACTGATTCATGCTACCATACAGATGAGCTTCAAAAAAGTGAAGATAGGCCAGTGAGATAGTTTTAACAGGTAAAGGCGATTGCCGCCAAGCTGGATGACCTGAGTTTAATTACTGGTAGAAAGAGAGAACCAACTCCAGCAAGCTGTGCTCTGACCATCACATGTGTGTGATGGCACATGCACACACAAATAAATGAATAAATAAATAAATAAATGTAATAAAACATTTTAAGTGAAGAACCCAGACATAAAAAGCCATACACTGGGGCTGGAGAGATAGCCTAGCAGTTAAGAGCACCAACTGCTCTTACAGAGGACCCAGGTTCGATTCCCAGCACCCACATGGCGGCTAAGAACCTAAGAATTGGAGTCTGTAACTCCAATTCCAGGAGAACTCCAGTTCCAGGGGTATCCGAGACCCTCTTCTGACCTCCACAGCATTGCATGACACAGGTGCACAGACCTACATGCAGACAGTACGTTCATACACATACAGAAATAAATTTAAAAAAAAAAAAGAAAAAAAAAGAAAAAAAAAAGCCATACACTGCATGGTTTCATGCACAGGAGCTGTCCAGAAGGGGCCAATCCATAGGCAGCTCATATATTGGTGGCTGCAGTGGGAAGGACAGGGCATCTGAGGCCAGAGGTGACGGCTACAGGGTTTGGGTCTGTTTAAAGCGATGTAAATGCTTCAGACTTGACTGTGATGATCCTTGTTCATATCTGTGATTAACTGAAACTTGATGAATCCTTCTTTCAGATGGGTGAATTGTGTGGGGTGTGACTCTTCCATATGGTTCCTAGGAAAGATCAAAAAGTATGTGGTGGCTGGTGTCACAAGGTTCTAGGTATGGCTCTACCATACTTCTAAGCTGTGTGACCCCAGGCGGGTGATCCTACCTCTCTTAGCCTCGCTTTTCCTATCTATACTGGGGTAGTAACCCACCCCTACCTGGTGGGTTGAGAGGATTAAACTCAACAGTGCTCATGAGGACAAGTCACTCCTGAACTCAGCAACCATTCAGTAAATAGTCATGCCTAGTGGTAGGTGTGGTCTGAGAAGGGGGTCCATGTGATCCTGGCATCATGGTGTGCACACAGACTAATGGCTACAGTGCCCCTAGGCAGTATAGCCCCTTGGGGCCACCACAGTACTTGTGCTGCGTTGACCAACATGTGGTTACGTCGTGCAGGACTGCACTCTCAGGATGATGTCACGATGCCCCACCACACCAACTTCACTTGCTCTTCCCGCGTTCGCTGGAGGCGGCCCTGCCTTATGTGCAGCGTCATCATCTTTATCACCCTTGCTGGTGACTCTGTGCAGATGGCTTTAGTGCCCTACTTCACAGCCGAGGGCAGTAAACATTGCTATCGGGCCTCCACTCCCTGTCTCTTACCTGGCACCCCTCAGCCCCGCTGGAGCCCTACTGAACCCAAGGGCCGGCTGGGGACCTAGAGTAACTCACTGAGTTATGCACAGAGCCGAAACAGGATAGAAAGACAGAAAACGAAGGAGCCGTGAGACGGGGATGGAGGCCTCTCACCCTGGGAGTCTGCCTCTGACTGAGAGAAACTGCAATACAGCCAGTAAGGCCAAAGTTGCCTGGACAGAAAGGTGTTTTTCTGAAGACACCTCAAACAAGGACATAAAAACAGCAAATGAATGGTGCTGACTCAGTGCCAGAATGTTTGTGACCTTGAGTCTAACTGTTAGAACCCCTCTCCCATTCCTAAATCTAAACAGTGCACCTCATAAAAACTCCTATCTGCTGGGAGAGGTGGTACACGCCTTTAATTCCAGCACTTGAGAGGCAAAGGCTGGAGGATCTCTGTGAGTTCAAGGCCAGCTGGGGCTGCAGGGAGACCCTGTCTCAAAAAGACCAAAAGGAAGCTGGGCATGGTGGTGCTCACCTTTAATCCTAGCACTTGGGAGGCAGAGGCAGGTGGATCTTTGTGAGTTCAAGGCCAGCCTGGTCTACAGAGTGAGTTCCAGGTCAGCTGGGGCTACAGGGAGACCCTGTCTCTAAAAGACCAAAAAAAAGACCAAAAGGAAATAAATAGATGATAAAGAGAGAGAGAGAGAGAGAGAGAAACACCTTATCATTTCATTTACAAAAGGACACTTTTTCTTTTGAGACACTCTCTAGCCTCAAATACATTATGAAGCTGAGGATGACCTTGAACTTTTCACCTCCTAAATGCTGGGCTCAGGTGTGTGGTCCCCAGGCCCACTTTATGTGGTACGGAGGATGGAGCCCAGTCCTTCAGCTGAGCTACACCTCCAGAATTCCCATTAAAGGGAATTCTTCAGGAGATATAAACCAGCTCTTTTATTTCTATTAACTTTTAAGCTTTGCTTTTTTTGGGGGGGGGCAGTGTCTCCCATACTCCAGCTTTGATTTTACATCGATTTACCTGACTCTGCCTCTCGAATGCTAGAATTAAAGGTGTGCACCACCATGCCTGGAGTAACTTTGCTTAACTTTTTTTTTTGCAACAGGGTTTCCCTGTAGCCCCAGCTGTCCTGGAACTCACTCTGTAGACCAGGCTGGCCTTGAACTCACAGAGATCTGCCTACCTCTGCCTCCCAAATGCTGGGACTAAAGGTGTGTACCACCACACCCCGAGTAAATTTTAAGCTTTGCTTATCTTTAAATCTTGTTATACATTGCCTTTCAACAATGTTAAGTTAGAGAACCCAAAAAGTATGTGTGTGTGTGTGTGTGTGTGTGTGTGTGTGCGTGTGTGTGTGTGTGTATGTGTGCACTGTACAGACAGTTAGGTATGATTCTCCCAGAGAAGCCTACTCATATCTTGGGGCTATCTAATGCCCTTTTTCTGCGCCTCTCTCTGCCTAAATACTTAATAAACCTGATAGCTTTGCTTTACTTTGATTCGCCCGCAGGTTCTTTTCTGTATGTAGCGTAGTCAAGTGTCTGGCTTTACCTGTATGGAGGTCCCTGTGGAGCAAGGCTGTGCAGACGGTGCCGGGCCATTCTGTATGCACAGCACTACTTGTGGGTGACTGAATTCCTGCAGATTGGGGTCTCTTATCCTCCTCCGGCCACTCTGAAAGCCAGGGCTCCCTCTGCCCATTTCGATGAGCATACTGAGGCTCCACACAGCAAAATCTCTTTGTCCAAGGAGATGCTGCCAATGATGTGAGTGGATTTGAACTCTGAACCACCTGAACCCCAAGCAAAGCTTCCAGCTACTGACCCAGCCACCTGCCACCCCATAGGTTAGAGTCCCTGCAGGCACGCACCTGGGTGAGATGTGGAGGGGCTGGTGGTGACATGATCTAGATCCCTTTTCTGCCGTTTTCAGTGAGTGGATGGGTTCCAGTCAAGAGGAGACAGAAACAGACAAGGGGCAACTAGGGAAAGAGGGCTGGGAAATGTGCATGTATGTAGCACTTGCTGGTGCCAGGCACTGTGTAGGCCCTGGTCAATTCCTCCCAGATACAGACAGACACAGGAAAGGAAGTATGCCCAGAAAGGTGAAGATACCTGCCTAGAGCCACACAGCCCAGGCTAGGATCAGAAAGGTGAAGATACCTGCCTAGAACCACACAGCCCAGGCTAGGATCAGATGGGCTTCCTTTTCAGGCTCCCCATGAAGCCACACCCCCATTTCTTCCCAGAAGCCATGGAGCCAGGGTAGAAGGAGTCTGGGACAATAAGGTGGTTTGTATACCTTGGTCCTAAAAAGACCTGGCCCTTGTCCCAGAGACTGGAGGCTCCACCCTGCCAAGTACCAAGCTTCAATGAAGCTCTTCTGGCATTCTCCCTGAGGCAGAAACCTGAGGCCAGGTGGAGTGGAAGCCCTTCTCCTCAGATGACCGTTGCCATGGCACAGCCACTCTCAGGGCTTAGCCACTGGCTGTGATTCCATTCCTCTGGGCAGCTGGCCTGGCAGCCTGTGGGTGTGGCCCAGCCACAGCTGGTCAGGGGTACCTTCAGAAGACTGTGCCCCAGGGATGGAGGGGGTACCTGAGCTTTATCCCAGAAGGGACAGAGGGCATCGGGGCTCCCTAACTGGGGTCTCTGCATGGCTGCTGGTGTGTGTAGAAAGGTTGTGAAGTGTAAATGAACCCTTCTGAAACAGGTTGTCAGGTTGATTTTTCTTTTTGGGGGGATGTCTCAGGTATCCCAGCTAGCCTTGAATTTGCCACGTAGCTGAGAATGACCTGGAATTTCTGACTTTCCTTCCTCTACCACCCAAGTTCGGATAATAGGCATGTGCCATCATCCAGTTCGTGTGGTACTGAGGATGGAACCCAGGGGTTTGGGCCTGCTAGGCTAGTACTTTACCAACTGGGCTACATTCCCAGCCCCAGGACCAGGATATGAAAGATGCTTCCTCCCTGCTCCCACCAGATCTGGCCACAAAGGCTGGTGGTGCAGGCTCCGCTCCCAGCTGGGAAGAGGCAGATGCTTGGGACAGAGAAGGACACAGCCTCTTTTCCAAGTCCATTAGTTATGACCCCTTGAGATTCTGGCTATCTCTCACACTATGAATTGGCCTTGTTACCTTCTGCTCAGAGGGACGGTAACTTTCTCTGCTCTTAGAACAGAAACCACACTGTTGGCACCCTGGCTAACCTCAGTGCCTATAGGGTACACCCTCCCCCTTGCATGCCAGGCTCTGGTTACTTGGGGATGCGGCTCAGTGGTAGAGCACTTGGCCAGGATGTAAGAGCACCAGGCCCTTGACTGCCACCAGCCCCCTTCCCCCCAACAAGAAAGGCTTCTTCCTCTCCTGCCTCAGGTCCTTTGTACTGGCTATACCTGGGCTCTCCATGACCTGCTCTTTCTGTCCCTTTATATCTCTGCTCTACTGCCACCCCTTCAGGGACCTCCTTGCCTAATCCCCCAGTTTAAACCAGGGGTCCATAACTGTTCTCTGCCTCGCTGTCCTGTCTGCTGCCCCTTGCCCCCAGCTTCTCTCTGGCTTTATCCACCATCTCTGGTCCTTGGGGCAGGGGACTATATCCCCATGCTTAGCTCAGGGCATTGTACACAGTAGGTGTTCAGTAAACAGAAGTAGAAGAATTCTGCCTTTTAATCATCTCAGGCTAAGGGCTGATCTAGAGTTAATCACCAAGACTGTCAGCTCTCTCCAGGCCCCAGGGCTACCCTGAACACTTTGCATGTGTGGTCCCATCCCAGACCACAGGCAGATTGCCAATGCCACTTTTCTAGGACAAGCCAGGGGCTGCTCAAGGGGCTTGGGTGTCCACACAGCTTGTTAGAGCTGGCTTTGAACCCCCCCACCCAACCCTCAGAGGCCAGAGAGGAGAGGTTGCTGACCCAGAATCACACAGTACATCTATGGAGAGGGAGATAGCAGTCAGCCTGCAGGACACTTTCCTGGCAGTTCTTTATTGATGCACTGGCATGGGCTCTGCTGTGTATTTAAGAACAAGAAATGGGGGGGCTGGAGAGATGGCCTAGCGGTTGAGAGCGCTGACCGCTCTTACAGAGGACCCGGGTTCGATCCCCAGCACCCACATGGCGGCTGAGAACCGTCTGAAACTCCAATTCCAGGAGAACTCCAGTTCCAGGGGAATCCGACACCCTCTTCTGACCTCCGCGGCATTGCACGACACGGGTGCACAAACCTACATGCAGACAGTACACTCATACACATACAAAAATAAATTAAATTAAATTAAAAAAAAAAAAAAAAAAAAAAAAAGAACAAGAAATGGGCATGTTGTGGTTTAGCTAGCTGCACTGGGGGCTGGGTTGTCCCTTCAGGAGCCCCAGGCAGTTAGTCATTGTTAACCATCTTCCGTGCACCAGTGATTTTAAAGACAGTATTTCATGCAACCCCGCAAGGTGGAGGTGTTCCAGTCTCTGTGTACATATGGAGAAACTGAGGTTCAGAGAGGCCAATTGACAAAGTCGCGGAACCTGGATTTGAATTCAAGAATTACCAGGGGCCAACGGAGCAGGAACAGTGGCAGTAGTAAAGGCCTGACGTCAGAATCTCAAAGCAGCAGCCAAAGGGTCTTCAAAACGCTCCAAGTGTTCCCCCTCTTCCCCAGCCCTGGGAAACCCGTGCGCCCGCCCACTAGGGGCGTGGCCTCCACTTGCTCGTGGGAGGTGAGATCAGCAGGCCCCGCCCCTGGCTCTGCGGCCGTGTTGTGTGGACAGCGCCCTCTACAAGCATCAATGGGAACTGCGGGAGACAGTACGCAGGCGCATGGCGGTGGGCTTGCAGCCATAAACTGGCGCTGGAGGGCTGTAATCTGGAGTCCACTTACACGGGGAGGCACTGGCCCTTCTCGGATCTTCTGGTCTAGAACCTTCTGCGAACGAGGCTAAGTGTGTCATTGCGCGAGCGCCTCTGCGCACGGTTCCATTGGGCGGGCGAGCTGGGATCTGTCGGAATCCCGGTTGAGACAGGAAGACAGGTTCAGAGAGGGGAAGTGATTGGTCCAAGTCCATTGCACTGAGAAGTAGAGCCAGTACCCATCATACCGTCCACCTCCACCCCGAGAAGATGCGCCTGCGGCTCTGAAGGGTCGGGGGCTCTGGTTTGTCACCTGTAATATCCCGTGAGCTCAGAGAATTTTAACTTAATGACTCGGCCATAAGGGGTTACCTAGGGGACCATGACCTCATTGTTAAATGCACAGAGCTGACCCCACTGAGAGCTATGGAGTCAGAGGAGAGGCCCAGGTGCACATTTGGCTGGTTCACCTTGGGAGTCCCTTGGGGAGTTGAATTTCATTACCTCCTCTGATAAGCCGGTTCTTGACCCACGCAGATATCAGGTGGTAGGGAAGTGATGTGTTAAAGCACTTTTGCTGGACCTGGTATACAGCTGTGCTCAGTGTGTTTTTAATTTTTTTTTTCCTCTATCTCCTAGGCAGAACTCAGTCCGACTCCCTGAGCAAATCCCTTCCTAAGAAGTACATACCCTCCTGACCTCACTAGAGATAAGAGGAAGAGACAATTATTTTATGTGTTTTCCCTAAGCAAGCATGCATGCATGTAGTGCCCATGGAGGACAGAAGAGGGCGTGAGACTCCCTGGAACTGCTGATGTGGACCACTGTTAGCCATCATGTGGGTATTGGGAACTTAACTGCCGAGCCCGAATTATTTAAGTTTGTTGGCAGAATGTTGTATTTCTAGAAAGCCCAAAGGGAAAATCCATTGAAAGCAATTAGAGCTTAGGAAGGGCAGCGAAAAAAAAAAAAAAAAAAAAGGGCAAGCGCTTCCTTCGAGTCAGCAGTATTAGAGCAGTAGCCGGCCTAGGTCAAGCCTGCCTCCTCCTCCAGGCTTCCCTCCTCCTCCAGGCCTCCTCCTCCTCCTCCCAGGCTCCTTCCTCCCTCACTCCTCCTCCTCCAGTCCTCCCTCCTCGCCTCCCTCCTCCTCCATCTCCTCTTAGGCCTCCTCCTCCTCCTCCCCTCCCTCCTCCAGGCGTCCCTCCTCCTCCTCCTCCATCCTTCCTCCTCCAGCTCCCTCCTCCTCCAGGCCTCCTCCTCCTCCTCCTCCTCCAGGCCTCCCTCTCCTCCAGCCTCCTTCTCCTCCTCCTCCCAGGCCTCCCTCCCTCCTCCCAGGCCTCCCTCCTCTCCTCCTCCTCCAGCTCCTCCCTCCCCTCCTCCCTCCAGGCCCTCCTCCTCCTCCAAGCCTGCCTCCTCCTCCAGGCCTCCCTCCTTCTCCAGGCCTCCCTCCTCCTCCAGGCCTCCCTCCTCCTCCCTCCTCCTCCAGGCCTCCCTCCTTCTCCAGGCCTCCCTCCTCCTCCAGGCCTCCTTCCTCAGCCACACCAGAGGCAGCCTTCCAAACTGGGTATCTGGATTGTACATGAATGAGCACTCTGGAGGTCTTCCTTAGTTTCCAAGCTGACACTCCAATAGCATAGTAACAGTGTGGAAACACACACACTCAGAGCCTATGGTGTGTCATGCTACCACATCCATGCCTCTACCTTTCAGTGTCCCCATCTGTCCCATCCTGACTTCTGTGGAAGCTCAGTGCAGGTCCTGCCTCCTTAAGCTGCTTCCTGGCAGTCTCTCATCTGCAGCCCAGGCTCCCCTGAGCTCTGAGCAGTCTGCCAGTGTTGTCTCACTGGGCCACCTTGTCTGCTGTGCTGTCTGCTCTGCAGAGTGCAGGAAAGGTGAGCAAGAATTTTCCCATTTAACCCTATTATCAGAAAAAGCATTAGCCATTGGTCAGAGTGCTAGAAAGCCACAGGGCTGGGTGGAAGCTTAAGGCAAAATGAAGACTGGACCCTCTCCCTCCTTTCTAGCCAAGGGGAGGCTATATCTCAGCTGCTGTGGAGAAACGACTTCCCCACCCTCTTCTTCTCTCACTCAGTAGTCTTGCTTTGTAGCCCAAGCTGGCCTTGACTTCATGATCCTTCTACGCTAGTCTTCCAAGTGCTGGGATTACAAGAATGTGCTACCATGCCTAGAACCATATTTTTCTATGAAACCCCTGTCCTTCAGCCCATGTGCCCACTAGCTCCAGAAAGCGGGTTCTTGGCAAGATTTGGTTTAAAAGAGTACCCAGGTGTAATCTCTGTGTGGAAGATAATAAAAGAATCAAGAATCAAAGAAGCACCCAGATGTGATTTCAAAATAGAGATTTATTTATTAAGGATTATTTAGTTTCTGCATAAAAAATCACTAATTGTTCCTCATTGGGTTTTTTTTTTTTTAAACACATCAGTTCTTCTGGGGTTTCTTTGCCCCAATACTTTAAAAATATAGCTCTTTTTAGTGGCAGGACAGTTAAGGCAACAAGGCAGTTTTTTGGGTCTCCACAGATAGAGGGCTCCCTGCCCCCTTGAGAGAATTCCCATAACAGGTAGTTTCTTAGGATGGAAAAGCCGTCCCTGAAGAAAATACTTATGTACAAGGACGCAGTACGGTCATGGATGGTGACCTGTATGTGCCTGGTCAGTTGCTTTAAAAGGCTCACTGGTACATTTCAGCTATTAAAAAACAAAGCAAAGCAAAACAAAACAAAACAAAACAAAACCTGTCTGCCAAAGACAGAGAGCACAGGGTTTGTGTGACCAGTGCTGTGGACTGGCTGTGCTGGCCAGGGGCCTCCTGCCAGCTTGCTTTTGAAATAGATGCCACAGCTGGGACCCTGCAAAACTTCCAATCAAACTGTTCATGGTCCTTTAAATATCTGACATCATTGGGTGAGATTGCCAGAAGGACCTGGCTTTCTCATAGGGTGAGGTGTTTGTCTCCACTAAACCAGAACCCTGTGGGGGAGGTAAAGACAAAAAACCCTAGGACTTGATTTGTTAGCAACGTTAATTGGTTTTTATCATACTGGAAAGAAGATGCACTCAGCCTGTGCTGGTGGAAAGCTGGAGAGGTGTGCAGGAGGGTTGGTGCTTATTGCTCCAGTAGAACAGGCAAAAAAAACCAAAATGACTTTTAAAAAGCTGAGGCTACCCCTGCTGGTCCAGGCTGGCCTGGGGGCTGAGCTGAGGACCCCAGCTTGATTCACAGTGACTCAGGATTGCTTGCTCCCACTCAAGGCCACATGTCAGGGCCAGCTACACTGTGTAGTCGAGCTCTGCATTCATCTTGGTATACATGTCATAGATGGCGTCGATGGTGGCAGTATAGTTGACCAGGAAGAGGCGGATCTTCTCCAGGCACTCCTCCTCCGTCACATTCTGCCCCTTGGACAGCGCCTTCAGGAAGTCAGACTTGTAGGGTGCCGCATACAGTGCTGCCTTGAGACGGACAGGAGGGGAAGTGAGCACAGCATTAGCAGGTGAGACCAGGCCAGCATGCTGGGGACCCAGGGAAATGGCTGCTGATCTGTGCTGTGGTGTCTTCTGTCCTTAAGGGTGGCACTTGACTAAATTTCTGGGCTGCCTCAGCACTTCATAGGGCAGAGAGTCAGAAATCCACAGAACTTCAGGACCAGAGGAAAAATATGCGGCCTAATAAAAAGTTTCGACCTTAGTTGGCTGTGTGGGATCTCTCCTGCTCATGCTGTTGCAATGGAAAGGAAAGAGGTATGTTTCTTCACTATCCCCTCCCCCACCCCAGAAGGACAGTAGGAAGGTCACCAGCTTGGGAAACAGACCTGACTACAGATGCAGCTGGTACCACCAACTAGTTTTGAGTAAGTTACTCAGCTTCTCTGAGACACCAGTTTTGTCTGTAAAGCATGGATAATAGTGACATCCACTTCACTGGGCTGCTTGGGTCAAGATTAGAGGGGGCTGCACAAAGCACCTGACATGGCACTGGGCACATAGGAGCTACTGGGCACAGAACCAGGCATATAGCAGGTGCTCAGCATAGTCTCTTCATGAAGCTACTTTCTGGGGGAAATGGCTGCTGATCTGTGCTGTGGTGTCTTCTGTCCTTAAGGGTGGCACTTGATTAAATTTCTGGGCTGCCTCAGCACTTCATAGGGCAGAGTCAGAAATCCACAGAACTTCAGGACCAGAGGAAAAAGATGTGGCCTGATAAAAAGTTTGGACCTTAGTTAGCTGGGATGATGAAGTACAAGTAGTATTTTCATTAATAATAATGAATAGTAAAAATAATAGTGAAAAACAGTAATGGCTTTGGCTACTGAACATAAGATATGTGCTACGCTTGTATGAAATGCACAGAGCTTCAATAAAACATTGGCTTAAAAAAAAAAGATATGACGGGCTGGAGAGATGGCCTAGCGGTTAAGAGCACCGACTGCTCTTGCAGAGGACCCGGGTTCGATCCCCAGCACCCACATGGTGGCCGAAAACCATCTGTAACTCCAATTCCAGGAGAACTCCAGTTCCAGGGGGATCCGACGCCCTCTTCTGACCTCCACGGCATTGCACGACACGGGTGCACAGACCTGCATGCAGACAGTACACTCATACACATACAGAAATAAATAAAATTAAAAAAAAAAAAGATATGTGCACTGTGTAAATCACCTCCTCACTTTTCCCAGCAATCCTGGAGGAAGGGCCTGTTCCACATGCATGTGAAGGATGACGACACCAAGCCTGAAGAAGGGAGGCTCCAGAAGCTTACTGTTTGTTTTTGAGATGGGATCTGACTATGCTCCCCAGGCTGGCTCAGAACTCGTGGGCTCAAGCAATCCTGGGAACAGACTGCTGCCACCGACCCAGTGAGACCTCAAGCAATCCCAGGAACAAGTGCATACTGCCACCACCAACCCAGTGAGACCTTGACTTGGGAGCTCAGAGCCCTACTATAAAGCAAAGTGTGAGAGCAGCACCTACTAGCGGTCACTGGGCTAGATCATCACTCAAAGGCAGCTGCCAGAGCAGAGCACAGCATGCCATCGTTACTGCAGAGGTACTGGACTTTGTAGGGAACAAGTCACTTCAGGGATCGTGCCCCAGCCATGCCCAGGGAGATGGCCTATGCTTCCTACCCCATGACTTGCTATTGCTGCCTGGACTCAGTCTGTCAGAGTCTGGGCCTCCTTGGATAAGAATGGGCGGTCTGATGAGGGCACAGTGACAGGGGGGCCAGCAACAGCGTGTAGAGCACCCCAAGGGCCTTTTGCTGTCTCCCCCTGAGGCCTTCCTAAGGGCACTCGGCTACCAGGCTGGCGCTGGCACCCGTTTCAAGGAGCTGTGCTCATTTCACCCAGGAACCTGTGGGTCTTTGCCACTGCTGTTGCCCTCCTTCCTCTCTCCCAGCCCAGCCCGATGTGAGATTCCAGGCTGAGGGAGGACCAAGGAGGTCAGCCCACCATCAGACTGTGCTTCTCAGTCTCTGGGGTGGCTACCCTCATGGCTGTCATCAGACTGTGCTTCTCAGTCTCCGGGGTGGCTTCCCTCACGGCTGCCATCAGACTGTGCTTCTCAGTGTCTGGGTGGCTTCCCTCACGGCTGTCATCAGACTGTGCTTCTCAGTGTCTGGGGTGGCTTCCCTCACGGCTGTCATCAGATTGTGCTTCTCAGTCTCCGGGGTGGCTTCCCTCACGGCTGTCATCAGACTGTGCTTCTCAGTGTCCGGGCTGGCTTCCCTCACGGCTGTCATCAGACTGCTTCTCAGTCTCCAGGTGGCTTCCCTCACGGCTGTCATCAGACTGTGCTTCTCAGTGTCCGGGGTGGCTTCCCTCACGGCTGTCATCAGACTGTGCTTCTCAGTGTCCGGGGTGGCTTCCCTCACAGCTGTCAGGCCTCACCAGCTGAGGCACCACAGAAACACTAGGGAGTACTGTAGCCACGTCCCTCCCCTTCACCACAAACAGGGATGTCATGAGCATTTGAGGGACCTCAGTGTGCCAGCCCCACCCACAGGACAGGTGGGCTATGTAGGGCAGAGCAGGACAGTACCCACATTCTTTCACCCCTGCGGGGAGGCTCACCTTGAAAATTTTCTGCACAAGCCAGCCATGGTACTTCTTTAGGGCCATCTCATAGGCCTTATTGGCGTTGACACGGATGAGGTTGGGGTGGTTCTCATCCCGCTCTCCGTCACAGATGCTCTGCAGGAACACCTGGATGAAGCGCAGGCCCCTGTGGCCACAGGAGAGTTATTTAAGACCCTGGCCTACTGGCGGTTTGTGCAAAGTGCAGCGGCTCCCTTAGTCTACCTAAAGTCAATTTGATGTGACCACCTGGCTCAACTCAGCATCTTAAATGCCTTCTCTCTACAAAGCCTCCGCTAAGATGTCTCTAAGGTGGCAAGGATGGTCCAATCTGGGTCCCCATGGCCTCTCATGGCTTGAAAGATGAAGCCACAGTGTGGTCTCTCAGAGGGTTCGAAGGACGGAGACCCATCAGGCACTCTGCCTGCTCAGGCTCCTTGCCTAACCCTACCACCCCAGGATCTTCCTGAATCTGCCCCACTGTCCTGTTAGTGACTGCACAGCAGTCCCTGTCCCAGTTACACTCTGACAAGCCCCTGCCCAAGGGGCTTCATGGGGCATGGCAGGAAGTCCAAACAGGAAACCTGGTCCCTTCCAGTACTGTAGTGTAGTTAAGAGAATAGGCTGAGAATGGGTTGAATATGTTGATGCACACCTTTAATCCCTGCACTTGGGAGGCAGAAGTAGGTGGATCTCCGCATTCCAGGCCACCCTGATCTACACTGTGAAACCCTGTCTCAAAGAGTTAGAATAGGAAGTATTCCATAGACTTGTGTGTCGGAGGCTTGGTGCTATACTGAAAGGTGGTGGGTCCTGAAAAGTTATGCAAGGTCCCTAGGCCCTTCTCCATTTCCTGCCCACCATGAGGTGAGTGATTTTGTTACCATGTCTCATCTCACCATGGGTCAAGGATCAACTAAGTCTACACCGGCTGAGCCCTCAGAAACCTTGAGCTAAACAAACTGTTCCCCTCTGTTTTGCTTAGACATTGTCGTGGCTGCAGAAGTTAAACACACATGGTGCCCAATGCCCCACTTCTCTCAGCCACTCCACAGGGGGTGCCACCTCAGCTTCTCACCCTTGTTTCCTGCCTTCTCTGCCCCTCACTATCCTATGCCTTTGTGCAGAACACAACCTGCATCACTGTGCTCAAATGACCTGGGACTGTAATTCAGCCTCCTCTAGTAGATGGGGACAGTCACCACACCTGTCTCATGAGAAACCCAGGCTGGAGAATAGACTTGCTCTGCCTTTACCAGGACTAGAAGGAGCCACCACCATCAATATGACCTTGGTCTTAGAAGCGTCCTCAGAGCCAAAGTTTGCACCCCCCCACTGCAGCATGGGCCCCTCCACTGTGACCCCAACTTCATCACCTTTTCAGCCACAGCAGTGCCAGTGTGGCCCCCACTTTGGGCCATTCTGCTCCATGCATCTCCTTCTCCACCTCCAGGATGTTCTGCAGGGTCCTGAACTTAGTTGGGTTGGTGTCGTACACAGCCTTGATTTTCTGAAATAGAGCAGAGGTTCTCCCATGGAAAAGGCTGCCCTGCAGACAGCTTCCACACACTGGTTCCACCAGCGCCTCCATCTGCTGGGAACAGTGGGGACCAGACCTGTTTCTGGGTGCTGCGCACCACCTGGGAGCCTGGGCACAGGAAGTGCTGCAGGGGCCTTTCATGGTTCTCATGGCAACCCTGCTGCTGCCCTCAGCACCCAGTCAGTGATTATCAGGACAGAGGCTCAGTAAGAAGTGGTAATGAGGCCCCAGCCCAGCTGGCTCCAGAAGCCATGTCTTCTCAATGCTATTCATGTGGTCATGGTCATGAGGCAGGGACCTGAAGTCCCGCTGTGAAAGGACTGGAAACAGGCTTTTAGGAATCAAAGCTGTCCAGGCAAAGGCCCCTGAATTGGAGCCAGAGTAGCCCAGGTCTGAATCCCAGCCCTGCCACTTTCTTGCTGTGTGACTTTAAGTGAGTCCACCATTGCCTGAGCTTCAGGCTCCTCATCTGGAGGGAAAGGGTAATAATAGCAGAACTGGCCTAAAGGTCTCCCAAGGCCTGTGCTGGTTCTGAGCAAACCTCTGTGCAGGGGAAAGGGTCCAGGAGCACCCAGGATGAGAGGAGCCGGGCCGACGCTAGCGGTGGACTTTTCTTGGAGGATGGAGGACAAGGCCTTATTATGTAGCCCAGGCTAGCCTGGATCTTCTGGCCTCATTACAGGATTGCAAGCACAGTGACACCCACTGGAATTACTTCTTTTATTATTTCTAATATTTTATTTATTATTTTATGTGTTTGAATGTTCTACCTGCACGTATATAAGTGCATCCATGTTGTACAATGCCCTTGGAGGTCAGAAGAGGGCACTGGATCCCCAGAACTGGAGTTACAGACATTTGTTAGCCACCATGTAGGTGCTGGGAACTGAACCTGGGTCCTCTGTAGTCAGTGCTCTTAACTGCTGAGTCATCTCTCCAGCCCCTGGCATCACTTCTGTGTGTTTGTTGGGTATGTTCCATGTGTGTGTACAGACATGTAGTGCATGTGCACCTGTGTGGGCATGCAGGAGGCCTGCCCTGGATGTCTCTCCTGATCACTCTCCGCTTTTATTGTTTTAGGGTTTATGATTTATTTGTGTGTGTGTGTGTGTGTGTGTGTGTGTGTAAGTGTTATGTGCACATGCATGTGAGTGCCCAAAGAGGCCAGAAGGTATCAGTTCCTTTGGAGCTGGAGTAACAGGGGACTGTGAGCTGTCTGACGTGGGTGCTGGAAACTCAACTCTCAACTCCAGTCCTCTCAAAGAACAGCCAGTGCTCTTAGCTGCTGAGCCAGTTCTCTAGTCATTCCACCTTTAGTTTTTTTTTTTTTTTAAGGTTCCCTTTTTATTTTTATTTAATTTTTATTTATTTTTTATGTGTATAAATGTACTCTCTGCATGTAGATTTGTGCACCTGTGTCATGCAATGCCACGGAGGTCAGAAGAGGGCATCGGATTCCCCTGGAACTGGAGTTAAAGACGGTTCTCAGCTGCCATGTGGGTGCTGGGAATCGAACCAAGGTCCTCTGCAAGAGCAGTCGGAGCTCTTAGCCACTAGGTTATCTCTCCAGCCCCCTACCTTTAGTTTTTAAGACACGGTTTCTTACTGGCTGGCCAATGAACAAAGATCCACTATGACCACCTCTCCCATCCGCAGCATTGGGTTACCAGCGTGTATCACTCCACCCAGCTTTTTTCTTTTTCTTTTTTGGTCTTTTTGAGACAGATATCCCTGTAGGCCCTGCTGGCTTAGAACTTTGTTCCCAGTCAGGCTGAGCCTGGACTTTGTGATTATAGGCAGGGGTACCAAGAACCTTGGGCCCTGAGCTGGAGGACTAGGACAGAGTACTTCCTGCCTCCTTCCCCATCCTCAGGCTGGGAGGCAGTTGGAGGCAGGATAAGATGCTTGATGGGGTACATACCGTGATGTTACCACTTATGTCTGCCTTGATAGGTGTGAACACTGGGGACCCGAGGCAATCTGGAGACAGAATGAGAAGAGAGGTTTAGATTCCCAAAGAGGGTGGCATTCAGGGTCACCTTAGCCACAGAAGACTGCCACCTGTGTGTTTAGGGGCTGGGAAGAGTTGTTTATAGGTGTTAGAAAGGTTCTGTGGCCAAGTAAATCTGGGGGCTACTGGGTACCAGGTGTAAGATTTTCATTGTAGGACTTGTCAGAGCCTCTCAGAGCAAGTACAGCACCATCCAAGAGACCTCTCTATGGTGGTAGAAGCAGAGACTGTGTGCACCTTCCAAGTGGTAGCCACATAAGCCTGGGCTTGATTTGAAGCCCCTCGTGCTGGCAGGGTGGGCTGAGGCACTGCCTTTTAGCGGAGCTTCAAGTTTGCCATCTTGCGAATGGGAAGACACGACCCATCATGGGTGTGAGGAAGGTGAGCTTCCACAGCTAGATTCCAAACAGGCTCTGTTCCTGTCTGAAGCTGCAGTGTTTCCATCCAGAGGTGGATACCTTTCTTTTTCTTCACAGTTCACAGTATAATGGGGCTGATGGTATGTACACTAGAAGCCACCTGGCTATCCTATACTTGGAACTGCTCTCCTCTTTTCCCTGCATTGAAGCCCATCACCACATCTGGAGGTTTATACCAGCAGCCTAAGCTGCTTGCTGAGGAAGTGTACAGACCTTCAGGGTTGGATTTCAGCCTGGACCTCACGCTTGGAGCCTGAACAAGGTAGTTATAGTCCTTTACCACTGAATGCTAGGCCTGACACAGAACCAGAGGGACAAGGATAGCACAGCTGGCCAAAGGCAAGTGCCAATCCCTCAAGAGGGAGATGCTACTGCCCAGGAGCACCAGGGGCTGGCCAACTGGCCCTGCACAGGGGTGGGAGATGGGGCACGTTTGCAGCCCAAATTCCTGTCAAGGTGACCTAGCACATGTGGACGGCCATCTGAAATATTCCCACCCAAATGTGAAGGTGTGCTGGGAAAATAGTACAAGACACCTGAGACACCAGACTCCCAGACATGATGGAAAGATAGCTGGGGGATCAGACAGGTGGGTGTACAATGGGCCCACCACTCCTCCTCGCCTGAGTGTGCCCTCCTGTCAAATGGCAGGTAGTGAACGTGCTTATTTCATATGGCTGTTATAGGAACTGCAAACTGCTATTTAGGAGTATGCCAACCAGGCATGGTGGCTGAGGCAGGATTATCAGAAGTCTGAGGACAGCCTGGGCTACAAAGTAGAAAGTCTCAAAAGAAAACAAGACAAAATAGTGCATCTAGGCTAGAGGTGGAGCTCAGTTGGCAGAGCACATGCCTAGCATGTGTAAGGTCTTGGGTACTACCCTCAGCACCAAAAATAAGGTGGGGGTGAGGGGAGGGCTAGCAAGATGGCTTATGGGATCAAGAAAGGTGCTTGCTGCCACGCCTAATAACCTGATTTTGATCCCCAGGATCCACATGGTGAGAGGAGAGAACCAACTCCCACAAGTTGTTCTCTGACCACCCACTAATGTCTATGGTACACATGTGTAGGTTCATACATACAAACAAGTAAATGTAAAAAAAGAAGTTTTTTGGCTTTTTGAGGGTTTCCCCAATACCCCCAGATGGCCTGGAACTCACTCTGTAGACCAGACTGGCCTTGAACTCAGGGATCCGCCTGCCTCTGCCTCTCCAGTGCTAGGATTAAAGGTGTGAGCCACCACGCCTGGCTTAAAGACAGTTCTTAGCTGTTATGTATGTGCTGGGAATTGAACCTGGGTCCTCTGCAAGAGCAGTCGGTGCTCTTAACCACTGAACCATCTCTCCAGCCCCATAAATGTAAAAAAAATTTTTTATAATTTTATTTATTTTTGTATGTGTATGAGTGTACTGTCTGCATGTAGGTTTGTGCACCTGTGTCGTGCAATGCCTCGGAGGTCAGAAGAGAGTCTCGGATTCCCCTGGAACTGGAGTTCTCCTGGAATTGGAGTTACAGACGGTTCTTAGCCGCCATGTGGGTGCTGGGGATCAAACCCGGGTCCTCTGCAAGAGCAGTTGGTGCTCTTAACCGCTAGGCTATCTCTCCAGCCCCATAAAAAAATTTTTTTTAAAGAAAAACAATGTGTCCTCTGTGAGTGGCCTGAGGTGACCTGTGAAAGTGATTCATTCACCTCTTCATCAAGAAAACCCTACTAAATCATGCAATCAAGGGGATCCAATCTTTGTGTTCACTTTAAGAACACCCATGAAACTGCCCAGGCCCTCAAGGGTATGCATGTCTGAAAAGCCACCAAGTATCTGAAAGACGTCACTTTAAAGAAGCTGTGTGTGCTATTTTGGCAGTATAATGATGGAGTCTGTAGGTGTTCCCAGGCCCAAACAGTGGGGCTGGACACAAGGTCAGTGGCCCAAAAAGAGTACTGCACATGATTAAAAATGCAGAGAGACATGCTGAACTTAAGAGTTTAGATGTAGGGGCTGGAGAGATAGCCTAGCGGTTAAGAGCGCCGACTGCTCTTGCAGAGGACCTGGGTTCGATCCCCAGCACCCACATGGTGGCTAAGAACCGTCTGTAACTCAAGTTCCAGGAGAACTCCAGTTCCAGGGGAATCCGACACCCTCTTCTGACCTCCGCGGCTTTGCACGACACAGGTGCATAAACCTACAAGCAGACAGTACATTCATACACATACAAAATAAATAAATAAAATAAAAAAAAAAAGAGTTTAGATGTAGACTTGCTAGTCATTGAGGATATCCAGGTGAACAGATCACCTAAGATTTGTCATAGAACTCTCAGATCTCACGTGGGATTAACCCACACACGAGCTCTCGTGCCACATCAAAATGATCTTCACTGAAGCAGAACAAACTGTTCCTAAGCCTGAAGAGGAGGCTGCACAAAAGAAAAGGCTGCAGCACCGAAACACGAGCTGGGATTGCTGTAGTTCCATCTTCATCTCAGCTATGTTTCCCTTGGCCAAAACCGTAGTAAGCCGTCTCCAAGTTCGAAGCATTCTGCAAATAATGGCAAGGCAGAACCACCATAAACGAACACCTGATTTCCATGACAAATACGGTAATGCTATACTAGCAAGTGGAGCTGTTTTCTGTATTTCTACATGGACATATATGGCAACACAAGTTGGAATAGAATGGAACCTGTCCCCTGTTGGGAGAGTCACCCCAAAGGAATGGAGAGACCAGTAATCCTGACAGCTGGTATAATAATGAATTATTTAAAAACCAGCGCACAAGGGCCTAGAATGGGTTAGAATATGGTGATGCACACCTTTATCCCTGCACTTGGAGGCCAGAGTAGGTGGATTTCCGCATTCCAAGGCCACCCTGATCTACACTGTGAAAACCCTGTCTCAAAGAGTTAGAATAGGAAGTATTCCATAGACTTGTGTGTCGGAGGCTTGGTGCTATACTGAAAGGTGGTGGGTCCTGAAAAGTTATGCAAGGTCCCTAGGCCCTTCTCCATTTCCTGCCCACCATGAGGTGAGTGATTTTGTTACCATGTCTCATCTCACCATGGGTCAAGGATCAACTAAGTCTACACCGGCTGAGCCCTCAGAAACCTTGAGCTAAACAAACTGTTCCCCTCTGTTTTGCTTAGACATTGTCGTGGCTGCAGAAGTTAAACACACATGGTGCCCAATGCCCCACTTCTCTCAGCCACTCCACAGGGGGTGCCACCTCAGCTTCTCACCCTTGTTTCCTGCCTTCTCTGCCCCTCACTATCCTATGCCTTTGTGCAGAACACAACCTGCATCACTGTGCTCAAATGACCTGGGACTGTAATTCAGCCTCCTCTAGTAGATGGGGACAGTCACCACACCTGTCTCATGAGAAGCCCAGGCTGGAGAATAGACTTGCTCTGCCTTTACCAGGACTAGAAGGAGCCACCACCATCAATATGACCTTGGTCTTAGAAGCGTCCTCAGAGCCAAAGTTTGCACCCCCCCACTGCAGCATGGGCCCCTCCACTGTGACCCCAACTTCATCACCTTTTCAGCCACAGCAGTGCCAGTGTGGCCCCCACTTTGGGCCATTCTGCTCCATGCATCTCCTTCTCCACCTCCAGGATGTTCTGCAGGGTCCTGAACTTAGTTGGGTTGGTGTCGTACACAGCCTTGATTTTCTGAAATAGAGCAGAGGTTCTCCCATGGAAAAGGCTGCCCTGCAGACAGCTTCCACACACTGGTTCCACCAGCGCCTCCATCTGCTGGGAACAGTGGGGACCAGACCTGTTTCTGGGTGCTGCGCACCACCTGGGAGCCTGGGCACAGGAAGTGCTGCAGGGGCCTTTCATGGTTCTCATGGCAACCCTGCTGCTGCCCTCAGCACCCAGTCAGTGATTATCAGGACAGAGGCTCAGTAAGAAGTGGTAATGAGGCCCCAGCCCAGCTGGCTCCAGAAGCCATGTCTTCTCAATGCTATTCATGTGGTCATGGTCATGAGGCAGGGACCTGAAGTCCCGCTGTGAAAGGACTGGAAACAGGCTTTTAGGAATCAAAGCTGTCCAGGCAAAGGCCCCTGAATTGGAGCCAGAGTAGCCCAGGTCTGAATCCCAGCCCTGCCACTTTCTTGCTGTGTGACTTTAAGTGAGTCCACCATTGCCTGAGCTTCAGGCTCCTCATCTGGAGGGAAAGGGTAATAATAGCAGAACTGGCCTAAAGGTCTCCCAAGGCCTGTGCTGGTTCTGAGCAAACCTCTGTGCAGGGGAAAGGGTCCAGGAGCACCCAGGATGAGAGGAGCCGGGCCGACGCTAGCGGTGGACTTTTCTTGGAGGATGGAGGACACAGGCCTTATTATGTAGCCAGGCTAGCCTGGATCTTCTGGCCTCATTACAGGATTGCAAGCACAGTGACACCCACTGGAATTACTTCTTTTATTATTTCTAATATTTTATTTATTATTTTATGTGTTTGAATGTTCTACCGCACGTATATACGTGCATCCATGTTGTACAATGCCCTTGGAGGTCAGAAGAGGGCACTGGATCCCAGAACTGGAGTTACAGACATTTGTTAGCCACCATGTAGGTGCTGGGAGACTGACCTGGTCCTCTGTAGTCAGTGCTCTTAACTGTGAGTCACTCTCCAAGCCCCTGGCATCACTTCTGTGTGTTTGTTGGGTATGTTCCATGTGTGTGTACAGACATGTAGTGCATGTGCACCTGTGTGGGCATGCAGGAGGCCTGCCCTGGATGTCTCTCCTGATCACTCTCCGCTTTTATTGTTTTAGGGTTTATGATTTATTGTGTGTGTGTGTGTGTGTGTGTGTGTGTGTGTAAGTGTTATGTGCACATGCATGTGAGTGCCCAAAGAGGCCAGAAGGTATCAGTCCTTTGGAGCTGGAGTAACAGGGGACTGTGAGCTGTCTGACTGGGTGCTGGAAACTCAACTCTCAACTCCAGTCCTCTCAAAGAACAGCCAGTGCTCTTAGCTGCTGACAGTCTCTATCTTCCATTCCACCTTTTAGTTTTTTTTTTTTTTTAAGGTCCCTTTTTATTTTTATTTAATTTTTATTTATTTTTTATGTGTAAAATGTACTCTCTGCATGTAGATTTGTGCACCTGTGTCATGCAATGCCACGGAGGTCAGAAGAGGGCATCGGATTCCCCTGGAACTGGAGTTGAGACGGTTCTCAGCTGCCATGGTGGTCTGGGAATCGAACCAAGGTCCTCTGCAAGAGCAGTCGGAGCTCTTAGCCACTAGGTTATCTCTCCAGCCCACTACCTTTATGTTTTAAGAACAGCGTTTCTTACTGGCTGGCCAATGAACAAAGATCCACTATGACCACCTCTCCCATCCGCAGCATTGGGTTACCAGCGTGTATCACTCCACCCCACTTTTTCTTTTTCTTTTTGTGGTTTTGAGACAGATATCCCTGTAGGCCCTGCTGGCTTAGAACTTTGTTCCCAGTCAGGCTGAGCCTGGACTTTGTGATTATAGGCAGGGGTACCAAGAACCTTGGGCCCTGAGCTGGAGGACTAGGACAGAGTACTTCCTGCCTCCTTCCCCATCCTCAGGCTGGGAGGCAGTTGGAGGCAGGATAAGATGCTTGATGGGGTACATACCGTGATGTTACCACTTATGTCTGCCTTGATAGGTGTGAACACTGGGGACCCGAGGCAATCTGGAGACAGAATGAGAAGAGAGGTTTAGATTCCCAAAGAGGGTGGCATTCAGGGTCACCTTAGCCACAGAAGACTGCCACCTGTGTGTTTAGGGGCTGGGAAGAGTTGTTTATAGGTGTTAGAAAGGTTCTGTGGCCAAGTAAATCTGGGGGCTACTGGGTACCAGGTGTAAGATTTTCATTGTAGGACTTGTCAGAGCCTCTCAGAGCAAGTACAGCACCATCCAAGAGACCTCTCTATGGTGGTAGAAGCAGAGACTGTGTGCACCTTCCAAGTGGTAGCCACATAAGCCTGGGCTTGATTTGAAGCCCCTCGTGCTGGCAGGGTGGGCTGAGGCACTGCCTTTTAGCGGAGCTTCAAGTTTGCCATCTTGCGAATGGGAAGACACGACCCATCATGGGTGTGAGGAAGGTGAGCTTCCACAGCTAGATTCCAAACAGGCTCTGTTCCTGTCTGAAGCTGCAGTGTTTCCATCCAGAGGTGGATACCTTTCTTTTTCTTCACAGTTCACAGTATAATGGGGCTGATGGTATGTACACTAGAAGCCACCTGGCTATCCTATACTTGGAACTGCTCTCCTCTTTTCCCTGCATTGAAGCCCATCACCACATCTGGAGGTTTATACCAGCAGCCTAAGCTGCTTGCTGAGGAAGTGTACAGACCTTCAGGGTTGGATTTCAGCCTGGACCTCACGCTTGGAGCCTGAACAAGGTAGTTATAGTCCTTTACCACTGAACCTGGAGGAAGGGCCTGTTCCACATGCATGTGAAGGATGACGACACCAAGCCTGAAGAAGGGAGGCTCCAGAAGCTTACTGTTTGTTTTTGAGATGGGATCTGACTATGCTCCCCAGGCTGGCTCAGAACTCGTGGGCTCAAGCAATCCTGGGAACAGACTGCTGCCACCGACCCAGTGAGACCTCAAGCAATCCCAGGAACAAGTGCATACTGCCACCACCAACCCAGTGAGACCTTGACTTGGGAGCTCAGAGCCCTACTATAAAGCAAAGTGTGAGAGCAGCACCTACTAGCGGTCACTGGGCTAGATCATCACTCAAAGGCAGCTGCCAGAGCAGAGCACAGCATGCCATCGTTACTGCAGAGGTACTGGACTTTGTAGGGAACAAGTCACTTCAGGGATCGTGCCCCAGCCATGCCCAGGGAGATGGCCTATGCTTCCTACCCCATGACTTGCTATTGCTGCCTGGACTCAGTCTGTCAGAGTCTGGGCCTCCTTGGATAAGAATGGGCGGTCTGATGAGGGCACAGTGACAGGGGGGCCAGCAACAGCGTGTAGAGCACCCCAAGGGCCTTTTGCTGTCTCCCCCTGAGGCCTTCCTAAGGGCACTCGGCTACCAGGCTGGCGCTGGCACCCGTTTCAAGGAGCTGTGCTCATTTCACCCAGGAACCTGTGGGTCTTTGCCACTGCTGTTGCCCTCCTTCCTCTCTCCCAGCCCAGCCCGATGTGAGATTCCAGGCTGAGGGAGGACCAAGGAGGTCAGCCCACCATCAGACTGTGCTTCTCAGTCTCTGGGGTGGCTACCCTCATGGCTGTCATCAGACTGTGCTTCTCAGTCTCCGGGGTGGCTTCCCTCACGGCTGCCATCAGACTGTGCTTCTCAGTGTCTGGGTGGCTTCCCTCACGGCTGTCATCAGACTGTGCTTCTCAGTGTCTGGGGTGGCTTCCCTCACGGCTGTCATCAGATTGTGCTTCTCAGTCTCCGGGGTGGCTTCCCTCACGGCTGTCATCAGACTGTGCTTCTCAGTGTCCGGGCTGGCTTCCCTCACGGCTGTCATCAGACTGCTTCTCAGTCTCCAGGTGGCTTCCCTCACGGCTGTCATCAGACTGTGCTTCTCAGTGTCCGGGGTGGCTTCCCTCACGGCTGTCATCAGACTGTGCTTCTCAGTGTCCGGGGTGGCTTCCCTCACGGCTGTCATCAGACTGTGCTTCTCAGTGTCCCGGGTGGCTTCCCTCACGGCTGCCATCAGACTGTGCTTCTCAGTGTCCGGGGTGGCTTCCCTCACGGCTGTCATCAGACTGTGCTTCTCAGTGTCCGGGGTGGCTTCCCTCACGGCTGTCATCAGACTGTGCTTCTCAGTGTCCCGGGTGGCTTCCCTCACGGCTGTCATCAGACTGTGCTTCTCAGTCTCCGGGTGGCTTCCCTCACGGCTGTCATCAGACTGTGCTTCTCAGTGTCCGGGGTGGCTTCCCTCACAGCTTTCATCAGACTGTGCTTCTCAGTGTCCGGGGTGGCTTCCCTCACGGCTGTCATCAGACTGTGCTTCTCAGTCTCCGGGGTGGCTTCCCTCACGGCTGTCATCAGACTGTGCTTCTCAGTCTCCGGGGTGGCTTCCCTCACGGCTGTCATCAGACTGTGCTTCTCAGTGTCCGGGGTGGCTTCCCTCACAGCTGTCAGGCCTCACCAGCTGAGGCACCACAGAAACACTAGGGAGTACTGTAGCCACGTCCCTCCCCTTCACCACAAACAGGGATGTCATGAGCATTTGAGGGACCTCAGTGTGCCAGCCCCACCCACAGGACAGGTGGGCTATGTAGGGCAGAGCAGGACAGTACCCACATTCTTTCACCCCTGCGGGGAGGCTCACCTTGAAAATTTTCTGCACAAGCCAGCCATGGTACTTCTTTAGGGCCATCTCATAGGCCTTATTGGCGTTGACACGGATGAGGTTGGGGTGGTTCTCATCCCGCTCTCCGTCACAGATGCTCTGCAGGAACACCTGGATGAAGCGCAGGCCCCTGTGGCCACAGGAGAGTTATTTAAGACCCTGGCCTACTGGCGGTTTGTGCAAAGTGCAGCGGCTCCCTTAGTCTACCTAAAGTCAATTTGATGTGACCACCTGGCTCAACTCAGCATCTTAAATGCCTTCTCTCTACAAAGCCTCCGCTAAGATGTCTCTAAGGTGGCAAGGATGGTCCAATCTGGGTCCCCATGGCCTCTCATGGCTTGAAAGATGAAGCCACAGTGTGGTCTCTCAGAGGGTTCGAAGGACGGAGACCCATCAGGCACTCTGCCTGCTCAGGCTCCTTGCCTAACCCTACCACCCCAGGATCTTCCTGAATCTGCCCCACTGTCCTGTTAGTGACTGCACAGCAGTCCCTGTCCCAGTTACACTCTGACAAGCCCCTGCCCAAGGGGCTTCATGGGGCATGGCAGGAAGTCCAAACAGGAAACCTGGTCCCTTCCAGTACTGTAGTGTAGTTAAGAGAATAGGCTGAGAATGGGTTTGAATATGTTGATGCACACCTTAATCCCTGCACTTGGGAGGCAGAAGTAGGTGGATCTCCGCATTCCAGGCCACCCTGATCTACACGTGAAACCCTGTCTCAAAGAGTTAGAATAGGAAGTATTCCATAGACTTGTGTGTCGGAGGCTTGGTGCTATACTGAAAGGTGGTGGGTCCTGAAAAGTTATGCAAGGTCCCTAGGCCCTTCTCCATTTCCTGCCCACCATGAGGTGAGTGATTTTGTTACCATGTCTCATCTCACCATGGGTCAAGGATCAACTAAGTCTACACCGGCTGAGCCCTCAGAAACCTTGAGCTAAACAAACTGTTCCCCTCTGTTTTGCTTAGACATTGTCGTGGCTGCAGAAGTTAAACACACATGGTGCCCAATGCCCCACTTCTCTCAGCCACTCCACAGGGGGTGCCACCTCAGCTTCTCACCCTTGTTTCCTGCCTTCTCTGCCCCTCACTATCCTATGCCTTTGTGCAGAACACAACCTGCATCACTGTGCTCAAATGACCTGGGACTGTAATTCAGCCTCCTCTAGTAGATGGGGACAGTCACCACACCTGTCTCATGAGAACCCAGGCTGGAGAATAGACTTGCTCTGCCTTTACCAGGACTAGAAGGAGCCACCACCATCAATATGACCTTGGTCTTAGAAGCGTCCTCAGAGCCAAAGTTTGCACCCCCCCACTGCAGCATGGGCCCCTCCACTGTGACCCCAACTTCATCACCTTTTCAGCCACAGCAGTGCCAGTGTGGCCCCCACTTTGGGCCATTCTGCTCCATGCATCTCCTTCTCCACCTCCAGGATGTTCTGCAGGGTCCTGAACTTAGTTGGGTTGGTGTCGTACACAGCCTTGATTTTCTGAAATAGAGCAGAGGTTCTCCCATGGAAAAGGCTGCCCTGCAGACAGCTTCCACACACTGGTTCCACCAGCGCCTCCATCTGCTGGGAACAGTGGGGACCAGACCTGTTTCTGGGTGCTGCGCACCACCTGGGAGCCTGGGCACAGGAAGTGCTGCAGGGGCCTTTCATGGTTCTCATGGCAACCCTGCTGCTGCCCTCAGCACCCAGTCAGTGATTATCAGGACAGAGGCTCAGTAAGAAGTGGTAATGAGGCCCCAGCCCAGCTGGCTCCAGAAGCCATGTCTTCTCAATGCTATTCATGTGGTCATGGTCATGAGGCAGGGACCTGAAGTCCCGCTGTGAAAGGACTGGAAACAGGCTTTTAGGAATCAAAGCTGTCCAGGCAAAGGCCCCTGAATTGGAGCCAGAGTAGCCCAGGTCTGAATCCCAGCCCTGCCACTTTCTTGCTGTGTGACTTTAAGTGAGTCCACCATTGCCTGAGCTTCAGGCTCCTCATCTGGAGGGAAAGGGTAATAATAGCAGAACTGGCCTAAAGGTCTCCCAAGGCCTGTGCTGGTTCTGAGCAAACCTCTGTGCAGGGGAAAGGGTCCAGGAGCACCCAGGATGAGAGGAGCCGGGCCGACGCTAGCGGTGGACTTTTCTTGGAGGATGGAGGACAAGGCCTTATTATGTAGCCCAGGCTAGCCTGGATCTTCTGGCCTCATTACAGGATTGCAAGCACAGTGACACCCACTGGAATTACTTCTTTTATTATTTCTAATATTTTATTTTATATTTTATGTGTTTGAATGTTCTACTGCACGTATATAAGTGCATCCATGTTGTACAATGCCCTTGGAGGTCAGAAGAGGGCACTGGATCCCCAGAACTGGAGTTACAGACATTTGTTAGCCACCATGTAGGTGCTGGGAACTGAACCTGGGTCCTCTGTAGTCAGTGCTCTTAACTGCTGAGTCATCCTCCAGCCCCTGGCATCACTTCTGTGTGTTTGTTGGGTATGTTCCATGTGTGTGTACAGACATGTAGTGCATGTGCACCTGTGTGGGCATGCAGGAGGCCTGCCCTGGATGTCTCTCCTGATCACTCTCCGCTTTTATTGTTTTAGGGTTTATGATTTATTTGTGTGTGTGTGGGTGTGTGTGTGTGTGTGTGTGTAAGTGTTATGTGCACATGCATGGAGTGCCCAAAGAGGCCAGAAGGTATCAGTTCCTTTGGAGCTGGAGTAACAGGGGACTGTGAGCTGTCTGACGTGGGTGCTGGAACTCAACTCTCAACTCCAGTCCTCTCAAAGAACAGCCAGTGCTCTTAGCTGCTGAGCCATGTCTCTAGTCATTCCACCTTTAGTTTTTTTTTTTTTTTAAGGTTCCTTTTTATTTTATTTAATTTTTATTTATTTTTTTATGTGTATAAATGTACTCCGCATGTAGATTTGTGCACCTGTGTCATGCAATGCCACGGAGGTCAGAAGAGGGCATCGGATTCCCCTGGAACTGGAGTTAAAGACGGTTCTCAGCTCAGCTGCATGTGGGTGCTGGGAATCGAACCAAGGTCCTCTGCAAGAGCAGTCGAGGCTCTTAGCCACTAGGTTTATCTCTCCAGCCCCCTACCTTTAGTTTTTAAGACACGGTTTCTTACTGGCTGGCCAATGAACAAAGATCCACTATGACCACCTCTCCCATCCGCAGCATTGGGTTACCAGCGTGTATCACTCCACCCAGCTTTTTTCTTTTTCTTTTTTGGTCTTTTGAGACAGATATCCCTGTAGGCCCTGCTGCTTAGAACTTTGTTCCCAGTCAGGCTGAGCCTGGACTTTGTGATTATAGGCAGGGGTACCAAGAACCTTGGGCCCTGAGCTGGAGGACTAGGACAGAGTACTTCCTGCCTCCTTCCCCATCCTCAGGCTGGGAGGCAGTTGGAGGCAGGATAAGATGCTTGATGGGGTACATACCGTGATGTTACCACTTATGTCTGCCTTGATAGGTGTGAACACTGGGGACCCGAGGCAATCTGGAGACAGAATGAGAAGAGAGGTTTAGATTCCCAAAGAGGGTGGCATTCAGGGTCACCTTAGCCACAGAAGACTGCCACCTGTGTGTTTAGGGGCTGGGAAGAGTTGTTTATAGGTGTTAGAAAGGTTCTGTGGCCAAGTAAATCTGGGGGCTACTGGGTACCAGGTGTAAGATTTTCATTGTAGGACTTGTCAGAGCCTCTCAGAGCAAGTACAGCACCATCCAAGAGACCTCTCTATGGTGGTAGAAGCAGAGACTGTGTGCACCTTCCAAGTGGTAGCCACATAAGCCTGGGCTTGATTTGAAGCCCCTCGTGCTGGCAGGGTGGGCTGAGGCACTGCCTTTTAGCGGAGCTTCAAGTTTGCCATCTTGCGAATGGGAAGACACGACCCATCATGGGTGTGAGGAAGGTGAGCTTCCACAGCTAGATTCCAAACAGGCTCTGTTCCTGTCTGAAGCTGCAGTGTTTCCATCCAGAGGTGGATACCTTTCTTTTTCTTCACAGTTCACAGTATAATGGGGCTGATGGTATGTACACTAGAAGCCACCTGGCTATCCTATACTTGGAACTGCTCTCCTCTTTTCCCTGCATTGAAGCCCATCACCACATCTGGAGGTTTATACCAGCAGCCTAAGCTGCTTGCTGAGGAAGTGTACAGACCTTCAGGGTTGGATTTCAGCCTGGACCTCACGCTTGGAGCCTGAACAAGGTAGTTATAGTCCTTTACCACTGAATGCTAGGCCTGACACAGAACCAGAGGGACAAGGATAGCACAGCTGGCCAAAGGCAAGTGCCAATCCCTCAAGAGGGAGATGCTACTGCCCAGGAGCACCAGGGGCTGGCCAACTGGCCCTGCACAGGGGTGGGAGATGGGGCACGTTTGCAGCCCAAATTCCTGTCAAGGTGACCTAGCACATGTGGACGGCCATCTGAAATATTCCCACCCAAATGTGAAGGTGTGCTGGGAAAATAGTACAAGACACCTGAGACACCAGACTCCCAGACATGATGGAAAGATAGCTGGGGGATCAGACAGGTGGGTGTACAATGGGCCCACCACTCCTCCTCGCCTGAGTGTGCCCTCCTGTCAAATGGCAGGTAGTGAACGTGCTTATTTCATATGGCTGTTATAGGAACTGCAAACTGCTATTTAGGAGTATGCCAACCAGGCATGGTGGCTGAGGCAGGATTATCAGAAGTCTGAGGACAGCCTGGGCTACAAAGTAGAAAGTCTCAAAGAAAACAAGACAAAATAGTGCATCTAGGCTAGAGGTGGAGCTCAGTTGGCAGAGCACATGCCTAGCATGTGTAAGGTCTTGGGTACTACCCTCAGCACCAAAAATAAGGTGGGGGTGGGGGAGGGCTAGCAAGATGGCTTATGGGATCAAGAAAGGTGCTTGCTGCCACGCCTAATAACCTGATTTTGATCCCCAGGATCCACATGGTGGTAGAGAGAGAACCACTCCACAAGTTGTCTCTGACCACCCACTATGTCTATGGTACACATGTGAGGTATCATACATACAAACATTAATTAAAAAAATAAAAAAAAATTTTGTTTTTGGCTTTTTGAGGGTTTCCCCAATACCCCCAGATGGCCTGGAACTCACTCTGTAGACCAGACTGGCCTTGAACTCAGGGATCCGCCTGCCTCTGCTCTCCAGTGCTAGGATTAAAGTGTGAGCCACACAGCCTGGCTTAAAGACAGTTCTTAGCTGTTATGTATGTGCTGGGATTGAACCTGGGTCCTCTGCAAGAGCAGTCGGTGCTCTTAACCACTGACCATCTCTCCCAGCCCCATAAATGTAAAAAAAATTTTTTTTTTTATATTTTATTTTTTGTATGTGTATGAGTGTACGTCTGCATGTAGGTTTGTGCACCTGTGTCGTGCAATGCCTCGGAGGTCAGAAGAGAGTCTCGGATTCCCCTGGAACGGAGTTCTCCTGGAATTGGAGTTACAGACGGTTCTTAGCCGCCATGTGGGGTCTGGGGATCAAACCCGGGTCCTCTGCAAGAGCAGTTGGTGCTCTTAACCGCTAGGCTATCTCTCCAGCCCCATAAAAAAATTTTTTTTAAAGAAAAACAATGTGTCCTCTGTGAGTGGCCTGAGGTGACCTGTGAAAGGGATTCATTCACCTCTTCATCAAGAAACCTACTAAATCATGCAACAAGGGGATCCAATCTTTGTGTTCACTTTAAGAACACCCATGAAACTGCCCAGGCCCTCAAGGGTATGCATGTCTGAAAAGCCACCAAGTATCTGAAGATTCACTTTAAAGAAGCTGTGTGTGCTATTTTGGCAGTATAATGATGGAGTCTGTAGGTGTTCCCAGGCCAAACAGTGGGGCTGGACACAAGGTCAGTGGCCCAAAAAGAGTACTGCACATGATTAAAAATGCAGAGAGACATGCGAACTTAAGAGTTTAGATGTAGGGGCTGGAGAGATAGCCTAGCGGTTAAGAGCGCGACTGCTCTTGCAGAGGACCTGGGTCGATCCCAGCACCCACATGGTGGCTAAGAACCGTCTGTAACTCAAGTTCCAGGAGAACTCCAGTTCAGGGGAATCCGACACCCTCTTCTGACCTCCGCGGCTTTGCACGACACAGGTGCATAAACCTACAAGCAGACAGTACATCATACACATACAAAAAAATAAATAAAATTAAAAAAAAAAGAGTTTAGATGTAGACTTGCTAGTCATTGAGGATATCCAGGTGAACAGATCACCTAAGATTTGTCATAGAACTCTCAGATCTCACGTGGGATTAACCCACACACGAGCTCTCGTGCCACATCAAAATGATCTTCACTGAAGCAGAACAAACTGTTCCTAAGCCTGAAGAGGAGGCTGCACAAAAGAAAAGGCTGCAGCACGAAACACGAGCTGGGATTGCTGTAGTTCCATCTTCATCTCGCTATTTTCCCTTGGCCAAAACCGTAGTAAGCGTTCAAGTTCGAAGCATTCTGCAAATAATGGCAAGCAGAACCCCATAACGAACACCTGATTTCCATAGATAAGTATAGGAGGCTGACTATCACATGATGGAGATTGGTTTTCATTCTGTCATATCATGGACAAGCCAGAAGTTGGCAAACGGAAGCCATACCTCCCCTGTGTGGGAGAGTCACCCCAAAGGAATGGAGAGACCAGTAATCTGACAGCTGGTATAATAATGAATTATTTAAAAACCAGCACATGTGAGGCCAAGTAAAAAAAATCATGTCTTCATTATTCATTAAAATGTGGCATATTGAAACAAATAAAGTAAAAAATAAATAAATAAATAAATAAATAAATAAAATAAAATAAAAGGCTAACCCAGAAGAAACTGAAGAAACAGAAATTTATGGCTCAGGAATAAGTTGAGCATAAAATAAATGCAGATAAAAGTAAACAAAAAACAATGCATCATACATACTTCCCAGTGTGCTGAGTAGGGAACACTGGGTCTAAACATCTCACAGTTTTATATTCTAGGGCCAGGCTCCATGACCCAGCAAATCTCCCCAGAACCTCTGCTGAATATGAATCATACTGCCCTGTACCCCACTTTTTTTTTTTTTTTCTTTTTGAAAAATGGTCTTGCTACATAGTCCAGGGTAGATCTCATCGGGCTGGAGAGATGGCCTAGCGGTTAGGAGCGTCGACCGCTCTTGCAGAGGACCCGGGTTCGATCCCCAGCACCCACATGGCGGCTGAGAGCCGTCTGAAACTCCAATTCCAGGAGAACTCCAGTTCCAGGGGAATCCGAGACCCTCTTCTGACCTCCGCGGCATTGCACGACACGGGTGCACAAACCTGCATGCAGACAGTACATTGATACACATACCGAAATAAATAAAATAAAAAATAAAAATTTTAAAAAAAAAAAAAAAAAAAAAAAAGATCTCATGATCCTCCTGCCTCAGTCTCTGGAATGCTGAGATGACAGATGTGAGCCACCACACCTGGCCCACTCTCCTTCTCAAAGCCTTTCAAGGAGGCTGAGTTGCTGCCCCTCCATGCTGCAGGCTGTTAGCTCTTAATCCCCATAGTGCCTGGTTGGTGCCTGTGCAGTAGGGAAATGGCCAGTGGGAAATGCACATTTCCTGGCAGGTTCTTTTCTATTTACTGCACATTATTCTATAGAGCTTTTTTCTTATTGATCTATAAGTACTATTTACATATTAGGGATAATAGTCCTTTATTATCTCTGCTCCCTGACCTACTTGTGTGTGTGTGTGTGTGTGTGTGTGTGTGTGTGTGTGTGTATGTGCATGTGTATGTGTATGTGTAGGCCAGAGGTCAATTATGGGCGTCTTCCTAATCACTCTCCTTACTTTTTGAGACAGTGTCTCTCACTGAACCTGGCACTCACCTATTGGCTAGACTAGCTGGCCACTAAGCTCTGGGATCCTGTCTCCAAATTCCTGTTCTCCCTGGCAGGGGATGGGGTTGGGGAGGGGACAATACAGACAGCCCAACATTTTTTTGGTGGGTGCTGGGGATCCAAACTCCAGCCTTCATGATTGTGTGGCAGGCACTTTACCAACAGAACCAACTCCTCAGCCCCCTTTTTATATTCTGTTTATGGTCTTCATCACAGTTCAGATCACGTCCATGTACTAGTTTTAAGCACCCACCCAACCAAGATGGCAGAGGATCTGTGAAATAACTTGGTCCTCTGTTTCCCTTCTTGTAAAAAGAGAATTCTAGGATATCTGTACAAGGTGGGGCTTGAGGGGAGAGGCACACTACACACAAAGCAAGGGCCTACCACAGTGGGCTAATCTTCATCCACAGAGAGAAGTTGGAAAGCTGGCTAGGCAGCATAGTGTAGGCAGCTACATGCTATGTGAGCTGTTCCTGAAGCCGGACTCTGCCCCTCTGCTTCCCTAGCTCTGGAACTAACCCTGGGATAGGGTTGAGCACCCACCCCAGTGGCAGGAGAAAGGCTTTTTTGTTTCCTGTTCTCCTGACAGTGCATAATGAGGGTCACAGGGCCACTGTGGTCAGCTGGCACCAGCCCCACAGCAGCCGTTATTGTGTAGGGCTGATGGCTGCTCCCCATCAGAGTGTCCACTCTACTGTGGGGGAAGGGCGTGGTGGCTGGAAGAGGGTGCTGAGGCAGGTACAGGCTCCATGAGAGCTCTAGGAAGGACAGTAGACCCAGTTTCTTCTCAATCTGGCTGCCTGTGGTCAGTGGGGAACCACCTGGCACTTCAGAGCCAGCAGGTCCTGGTTAAAATCATGGCTCTCCTGTGACTTTGGCCCAGAGGTGCTAGGCATCTAGGAAAGCTCTGAGTGCAGCAGGCTGAGGCACGCTTCCTATGGTCCAAGGTCACTAAGCCCAAAGAAGCTAAATGATTTGCCCAGATTCACACAAGGAGGAATTTAGCATGGTAATGGGCCCAAGTCAGCCCACTTTATCTTTCTAGACATTTCCATATGTTCATGTGAACTGAAGAACAAAGCTGTGGCAGGAAACCTGGGGCATAGTTTGAATTCCCAAGCTCATAGTGGCCTTTCTAATAGTCAAACCTGAGCTGGCCTTGGCCCAGGAAGAGCTCACCTGGTACCTAGTCACTTATCAGCCTTGTTAACCTCTCATGGAGAATGCAGCCTGTCTACAAACTTTCTTGTTTTACTAGTTCTGCAGTTCCCGGAAACTTGTTCTGCCTTAATTGTTGCCAGCACTCACAAGCCTGGAAGGAGAGAGGGCGTTTGGATTGTTTTCAAGTTCATCACATACATCCCAGGAGGAAGGGAGTTGTCTTTTTTTTTTTTTTACAGGGTCTCCCTGTAGCCCCAGCTGTCCTGGAACTCACTCTGTAGACCAGGCTGGCCTTGAACTCACAAAGATTCGCCATCTGCCTGCCTCTGCCTCCCAGCGCTAGGATTAAAGGCCTGCAACACCATGTCCGGCAAGAAGGGAGATGTCTTTAAAACAGCAAGGCCAGGGGCTGGAGAGATGGCCTAGCAGTTGAGAGCACCGAACGCTCTTGCAGAGGACCCGGGTTTGATCCCCAGCACCCACATGGCGGCTGAGAACCGTCTAAAACTCCAAATCCAGGAGAACTCCAGTTCCAGGGGAATCCGACATCCTCTTCTGACCTCCGCGGCATTGCACGACACGGGTGCACACGCTTGCATGCAGACAGTACATTCATACACATACAGAAATTAATAAAAAATTAAAAATAAATAAAAAAACAGCAAGGCCAGATGTGCTCCCACCACCTTACAACACAGAACCAGATTGAACAAGCAGGCGCTACATACAGTAAAGCTCTGATTGCTAGAACACTGGTAGATGGCCTCTGCTTATAAAACCCAATAACTGGGCTGGAGAGATGGCCTAGCGGTTAAGAGCACCAACTGCTCTGACCCGAGTTCAATCCCCAGCACCCACATGGCGGCTGAGAACCGTCTGTAGCTCCAATTCCAGGAGAACTCCAGTTCCAGGGGAATCCGACACCCTATTCTGAACTCCTTGGCATTGCACGACACGGGTGCACAAACCTACATGCAGACAGTACATTCATACACATAAAATAAATAAAATTAAATTAAAATTAAAAAACAAACAAACCAATAACTTCCTACAAGAGGCAGCAGGAAGATTCTAGCACCAAAGCCAAACAACCAAGTAGGGCAGGGAGCAGAGATAATAAAGGGCAATTATCCCTAATACGTAAATAATACTTATAGATCAATAAGAAAAAAGCTCTATGGAACAACATGCAATTCATAGAACTGAAAAGATCCTTAATGTCAATAGCAAAATGGAAATCTTTCCACCTACCTACTAAGTACTAGGAGCTGGCACCAAGTGAGGGATTCATGCATCCTTCTGGGACAATCCTGGCTGGACAGGGGTCACCTAGGGTCTCCTATGTGGGCCTCTGTCAAAATCCAAATGAATGACATTGCCCAGCAAGCAAAACTGTTCTTCAGCCACCTGCTACTACATGCCACCCAGAACACATTCAGTTCCTCTCTTTCTGTCCAACACAGCGGGAGAACACAGGTCACTGTGCTCAGCAAGATGCCCAGCTAGAGTATGTGACAAGGAGAGTGCTTGTTTAGCATGCGTGAGGCTCTGGGTTCCTCTCTAGCACAGCATAGTGATGTATGCTGTGATCCTGACACATGAGAGACTGAGGCAGGAAGGTGACAAATTCAAGGCCAGCCTGGACAAGTTAGCAAGACCCTGCTCCACCCCCCTTTCTCTCTCTCCAAAGCAGAGCACCACACATACCTGGAAATTTCCACTCCAGATGTTTCATGCACCATCTTTTTCTTTTTCCCCTGAGTGTTGTACATGCACGTGTGTGTCTGCGTGTGCACGTGTATGTGGAGGCCAGAGCTCAGCCTCAGGTATTGTTGTTTGGAGCCATCTGCTGTGTTTTTTGAGACAATGAGGGTCTCTCACAGGCCTGAGGCTCACCAAGTATGCTAGGCTGGCTGGCCAGTGAGCTCCAGAGATCACTGTCTCCACTTCTCCAATGCTAGGATTACAAGCTTGTGCCACCACACCTGACTTTTTATGTAGGTTTTTCTGGGATCAAACTTAGGTCCTCATACTTACATGGCAAACACTTTCCCACAGCCCCCCCATTTTTTTTTTAAATCAAGATCTTATGTAGCTGGCTTTGAACTCGCTGTATAGCTGGGACATCTTGAATTCCTGAGCCTCCTGCCGCCATTTCCCAGGTGCTAGGGTTACAGACACGCAGCGTCACGCCTAGTTATCCTTATTACAACAGGTGATGTTCCCATTGTCCTCGACGGAGCTCTGCCATATCCTGGCCCATTCTCTCATTTCCTCTCAGGAATAATTTTCCTTTAAGAGTAAAATGTCAGGGCTGGAGAGATGGCTCAGTGGTTAAGAACACTGTCTGCTCTTGCAGAGGGCCCCAGTTCGGTTCCCAGCACCCACAGGCAGCTAACAACTGTCTGTAATGGGAATCTGATGCCTTCTTCTGACCTCTGTGGGCATTGCACTAAATGGGTGCATTTATACACATGCAGGCAATACTCGTACACATATAATAATAATAATAATAATAATAATAAAACAAAATGCCGTCTCAGTGCTAGGGAGGCTGAGGCAGGAGGGTGGAAAGTCAAAGGCCAGTGTGAGCCACATGGCTAGACTCTGTCACAGGTGAGCAAAGAACCAGAATGAACTCTGCTTGAGATAGGCAGCTTCACTCTAGGCCTGTGTGACTAGGGATGAGGGCACACCCAACCCTACTTCCAAGGAGGGGTGCTGTGTGACAATGCCAGTAGTCTAGTGTGGGGAGGTTCTGTTGCAAATTCCTTTTTTTTTTTACTTAGCTAGATAATAAAGTTCCATCATTAAACATGCAGGGCAGATTAACTTTACAGGTTCTTAGTTACAAGGCCAGAACAGAGATTCAAATTACAGTTGATGGAGATGAATCATTTGTTAGTTCAGGGGTTAGAGAGGCCAGGGCTCAGGACGGTAAAGACCAATTATGAAAGATGAGAATGGAGAGGATCCCATGTTCCTAAACCTGGCTCATCTCTACATCTACCCACCCAGAAAGATAAAAAAAATGTTTTCAAAACAATTGAAAGTATTGCTTTAATAAGTTGCCTGCCGGGTGTGGTGGCACACGCCTTTAATCTTAGCACTTAGGAGGCAGAGGCAGGCAGATCTTTGTGAGTTCAAAGCCAGCCTGGTCTACAGAGTGAGTTCCAGGACAGCTGGGGCTACTGGGAGACCCTGTCTCGAAAAGGACCCAAAAAAAAAAAAAAAAAAAAAGAAGTCACCACTGTGGGGGCTGGAGAGATGGCTCGCATTAAGAGCACTGGCAGTCTGCAGAGGACCCAGCTTCAGTTCCCAGCACCCACATGGCAGCTAACAACTGTCATAACTCCAGTTCCAGGGGATCCAATGGCATCTTCTGGCCTTTAAGGGCATTGTATGTACTGACCCACTATGTACATGCAGGTAAAACATCATGTGTAAATTTTTGTTTTGGGGCTGGAGAGATGGCCTAGCAGTTAAGAGTGCCGACTGCTCTTGCAGAGGACCGGGTTTGATACCCGAGCACACATGGTGGCTGAGAACCGTCTTTAACTCCAGTTCCAGGGGAATCCGATGCCCTCTTCGGACCTCTGTGGCACTGCACAACATGGGTGCACAGGCCAACATGCAGACAGTAACATTCATACAAATAAAAATAAATTAAAAAATAATTTTGTTTTAGAACAGAGGTCACCCTGTGCCACAACTGTTTGTCCACAGTTGCCCTCTTTGGCAAAGGCCAGTCTTGAGCTAGGAATGCAGTTGGGAAAACAGCTCTCTAACTTGCTGTGTGACCTGGGAGAAATTAGTTAATATCTCTGAGTTACTGAATTTGTGAAATAAGGCCAGTGACGATCCCCCCTCACACACAGGGTTGCTGTGAGGCTTAAGTCCTGTAAATAAAGAGCTTAGCAGAGTAGGGAAGTGCTCAGAAAAAGAAGGCATTGTTATTTATGCTTATTAAGGGTAAACCACATCTCCTATTTCTCAAAAGGCAGAGCTTTTCCTTAAGAAGAAATCCAGAAAATAATTATCTCTGTCATTAAGATATCAAAAGAGATGTGAACTGGCAACATGGATCCACAGTGGAAGAGTTCACAACACCACAAGTAATGAGAAGAAATTAAAAGAAAGAAGAGAAAGTGCTGCTTCGGCAGCACATATAAATTGAACAAAAATAAATACAGAGAAGATTAGCATGGCCCCTGCGCAAGGATGACACGCAAATTTGTGAAGCGTTTCCATATACAAAAAAAAAAAAAAAAAAAGAAAGAGGAGAAATACTGATTGAAGAGGCAAAATTAGCAGAAATCACCCTTAGTGACTTTGAGAACATTTCAGAGCTTTAAAAAGGGGGCTTTGAGATGGCCCCGTGGGAAACCTGAGTTCAATCCTGGGACTCATGGCAGAAGGAGAAAGGACTCCTACAAGTTGTCTGTCCTCTGACTTCACCATACTGCCTGTGCTTACATGCACATCACACCATAAAGCAAAGAGTTTAAAGTACTTCTCTTAAAAAAGTGGTGTGTGTGTAGGGGGTGCATTAGGAACTGGAGCAACAGCAGTGCAGAAATGAAGCATTTCATCTGCTGAGGAAGCAGGGGCTGCCTCACTAGCCGCTTGGCCAGTTGAAGTCTTATGGGCCCAGTAGTCAAGACTTGAAAAAAACCTCACCACTGTTAACATTGTAACAACAGTGGGGGTGGGGTGGGGGGTTAACATTGTAACAATAGTGGGAGTGGGGTGGGGGGTTAACATTGTAACAGTGTGTGGGGGGTTAACATTGTAACAATAGTGGATGGGGTGGGGGGTTAACATTGTAACAAAGTGTGGGGGGGTTAGCATTGTAACAATAGTGTGTGGGGGTTAACATTGTAACAATAGTGGGGTGGGGTGGGGTTAGCATTGTAACAATAGTGTGTGGGGGTTAACATTGTAACAACAGTGTGGGGGGGGTGGGGGTTAACATTGTAACAATAGTGTGGGGGGTTAACATTGTAACAACAGTAGGGGGGTGGGGGTTAACACTGTAACAATAGTGTGGGGGGGGTTAACATTGTAACAACAGTGTGGGGGGGTTAGCATTGTAACAATAGTGGGGGGGCATGCTCAGCCAGTAGGGATGTAATAGCTAACATTTATCCCATCACTTTTAAAAAAGAAACAATGAAGCCGGGCGTGGTGGCGCACTCCTTTAATCCTAGCACTTGGAGGCAGAGGCAGGCGGATATTTGTGAGTTCAAGGCCAGGCTGGTCTACAGAGTGAGTTCCAGGATAGCTGGGGCTACAGGGAGACCTGTAGCGAAAAGCCAAAAAAAAAAAAAAAAAAAAAAAGAAACAATGAAGCCTAAGCCCAGAACCATCTTTTCCCTTCTAACAAGCTCACCTTTACTGTCACACCCAGCCACAGCTTGGCCTCCTCAGCAACACAGCAGCCTAGGGCATTTCTGCTCAAAGAGAATTTCTCACAGTGCATCCCACTCAGTTTTTGGTGCAGGGCTGGACCTGCTTCAAAGGCTCCATTTCCTCTAAGAAATGTGCCTATTTCTCTGTTTCTTAAGATCTTCGTAAGGGTTAGAAATGAGATTCACCTCAGTTCAATACTTGGCCCCAAGAGCCATTTTAAAGGGGTCAGGCCAGCTGTAATAACATGTTTCACAAGGTCCTGAGTCATATGGTCTCCCATGTGGACTTGGCTAGCCACCTATGCTCTGTCAGGGGTGTTGCTGTGTCTCAGGTCCCAGAAGAACCTGATTTCTGTCCCTGAGAGATTTCCAGCAATGAGCCTCAGACTGTCTATAGACAGGTGAGGAGGCACCAATGGCAAGCGCACACTTGGCATTTCCTGATCCCTTCTCAAAGCTGTTCTCCCCAGCAGCAGAGGCCAGGCTTCCTGAATATAGAAAGACCCAGTGACCATCTCAAGAGGCTAGGGTGAGCAGGTAGCACAGCACCATGGGCCATGTCCACTCCACACTAATGTCTAGATAAGCTGAGATGATTCTCAACGAAACAGCCAACAGCTGGCCCTGGGCTCTGGCAGTCACCAAAACCAGGGGTGCCTTCTTTGTGGCAGATCACTATTTCCCAAAGACTATGCTCCATGTAGCCTGGTTCCCACTGTTGCCTATGGAAATACAAGGATGACTCCAGGCATGGAGCACTAATGTGACCTTGTGAGCACCGCCCCCCCCAGGGGGCTGCATGATCAGGGAGGGCAAGTGGATGGACATGGACACACAGCTTCCATCCCTACACTACACAGAACTCGAAGCAGAACAAGTTCATCTGGATACCAAAGTCCATGTTTCTTTCCACTCACCTGCCTGGGGTGTTGAGGGCACAGGTACAGGAGGAAAACAGATTCAAAGTTATTGCTCTCTTCTAAGCCTCAAAGGCAGCCATCTCCTGGCCTGGCAGGCAGGTTAATAGCCCGTCTCCTGAGGTACTTGACCAGGAGCCCCAGCACAGGACAGGGCTCATGAGGCCTTGCTTGCTTCATACTTGCAAACGCCTCTCTTAGAGGTCAGCCTCGGCAGGAGTTTCAAAGCTGAACAAAGCACAGCAGAAAGTACCTCTTTGGCTCTGTGTCCCCTCAGAACCCCATTCCTTCCTTCAAGTGTTCCCTCAAAGTCTATGCCCCTTGCCTCACTGCTAGAATCCAACAGACCTCAACCTAGTTTGCTTGAGAAGAGGGCAGCACAGCCCTCCTTTGACTTCCTTGGGAAAGTACATACCACACATACTAACAAACCACACAGATACACACACAAGAGAGAGACATAACACAACCTATACATATGCACAGACACACACACATACATAGACATACACACATATACATATGCACAGAGACAGACAGACACACACACATTCAACCACTTGTGCTTTTTTTTTTTCAAAGCCAATTTTTATTGAAGCTTGTGCATTTCATACATTTCCCAATAAAATCGAGACCCATTTCCCCTTCCTTGCCCCCCACCCCACAGAGCTAATGCATTCTACCATTCATGTTTTTCTCAATCTCTTATTAAAAATTTCAATGCAGAAGTTTACTGTTTCAGGCAGAAGTTCACCGTTTTGGTCAGTTTTTTTGTTTTTAAAAATAAAACAAAACCAGGAGGCTGGAGAGATGGCTAGCGGTTAAGAGCGCCGACCGCTCTTACAGAGGACCCGGTGTTTGCTCCCCGCACCTACATGGCGGCCGAGAGCCGTCTAGAAACTCCAATTCCAGGAGAACTCCAGCTCCAGGGGAATCTCGGACCCTCTTCTGACCTCCGACGCATTGCACGACATGGGTGCACAGACGTGCATGCACACAGTACATCATACACAAGACAAAAAAATAAAATTAATTAAAAAACTTTTTAAAAACAAAACACAGCAGGACTATGGCAGGGGTCCTCAGGCCCAGAAAGAGCTTGGTGCAATGTAGGAGCTTCTTGCAGATCAAGGTGGAGGGCACGTCCCATGTGCTTGGCCTGTGTGTCCCAGTTAGGGGATGCACAGAGGAAGCACCATCCTGCTTGGACTCCTCCCAAGCCTAGAAGCCCCTATATCCCAGCCATTCTGATCTACACAGACCCTAATGATGGTGAGTCAGACGTCCTCCTAGAGGAACAGCATAACCTCTGTGGCTCCGGGATACTTGTCACTGTCATGCCAGCAACTCTACTGGATTTCTACAGGGGTCAANAAAAAAAAAAAAAAAAAAAAAAAGAAGTCACCCTGTGGGGGCTGGAGAGATGGCTTCGCAGTTAAGAGCACTGGCAGTCTTGCAGAGGACCCAGCTTCAGTTCCCAGCACCCACATGGCAGCTAACAACTGTCTATAACTCCAGTTCCAGGGGATCCAATGGCATCTTCTGGCCTTTAAGGGCATTGTATGTACTGACCCACTATGTAACATGCAGGTAAAACATTCATGTGTATAAATTTTTGTTTTGGGGCTGGAGAGATGGCCTAGCAGTTAAGAGTGCCGACTGCTCTTGCAGAGGACTCGGGTTTGATCCCGAGCACCCACATGGTGGCTGAGAACCGTCTTTAACTCCAGTTCCAGGGGAATCCGATGCCCTCTTCTGACCTCTGTGGCACTGCACAACATGGGTGCACAGGCCAACATGCAGACAGTACATTCATACACATAAAAAATAAATTAAAAAATAATTTTGTTTTAGAACAGAGGTCACCCTGTGCCACAACTGTTTGTCCACAGTTGCCCTCTTTGGCAAAGGCCAGTCTTGAGCTAGGAATGCAGTTGGGAAAACAGCTCTCTGACTTGCTGTGTGACCTGGGAGAAATTAGTTAATATCTCTGAGTTACTGAATTTGTGAAATAAGGCCAGTGACGATCCCCCCTCACACACAGGGTTGCTGTGAGGCTTAAGTCCTGTAAATAAAGAGCTTAGCAGAGTAGGGAAGTGCTCAGTAAAAAGAAGGCATTGTTATTTATGCTTATTATATGGTAAACCACTATCTCTCTATTTCTCAATAGGCAGAGCTTTTCCTTAAAGAAGAAATCCAGAAAATAATTATCTCTGTCATTAAGATATCAAAAGAGATGTGAACTGGCAACATGGATCCACAGTGGAAGAGTTCACAACACCACAAGTAATGAAGAAGAAATTAAAAGAAAGAGGAGAAGTGCTCGCTTCGGCAGCACATATACTAAAATTGGAACGATACAGAGAAGATTAGCATGGCCCCTGCGCAAGGATGACACGCAAATTTGTGAAGCGTTCCATATACAAAAAAAAAAAAAAAAAAGAAAGAGGAGAAATACTGATTGAAGAGGCAAAATTAGCAGAAATCACCCTTAGTGACTTTGAGAACATTTCAGAGCTTTAAAAAGGGGGCTTTGAGATGGCCCCGTGGGAAACCTGAGTTCAATCCTGGGACTCATGGCAGAAGGAGAGAAGTGACTCCTACAAGTTGTCTGTCCTCTGACTTCACCATACTGCCTGTGCTTACATGCACATCACACCATAATAGCAAAGATGCTTGTAAAGTACTTCTCTTAAAAAAGTGTGTGTGTGTGTAGGGGGTGCATTAGGAACTGGAGCAACAGCAGTGCAGAAATGAAGCATTTCATCTGCTGAGGAAGCAGGGGCTGCCTCACTAGCCGCTTGGCCAGTTGAAGTCTTATGGGCCCAGTAGTCAAGACTTGAAAAAAACCTCACCACTGTTAACATTGTAACAACAGTGGGGGTGGGGTGGGGGGTTAACATTGTAACAATAGTGGGAGTGGAGTGGGGGGTTAACATTGTAACAGTGTGTGGGGGGTTAACATTGTAACAATAGTGGAGTGGGGTGGGGGGTTAACATTGTAACAATAGTGGGGGGTTAGCATTGTAACAATAGTGGGGGGGTTAACATTGTAACAATAGTGGGAGTGGGGTGGGGTTAGCATTGTAACAATAGTGTGTGGGGGTTAACATTGTAACAACAGTAGGGGGGTGGGGGTTAACATGTAACAATAGTGTGGGGGGTTAACATTGTAACAACAGTAGGGGGGTGGGGGTTAACACTGTAACAATAGTGTGGGGGGTTAACATTGTAACAACAGTGTGGGGGGGTTAGCATTGTAACAATAGTGGGGGGGCATGCTCAGCCAGTAGGGATGTAATAGCTAACATTTATTCCATCACTTTTAAAAAAAGAAAACAATGAAGCCGGGCGTGGTGCGCACTGCCTTTAATCCTAGCACTTGGAGGCAGAGGCAGGGCGGATATTTGTGAGTTCAAGGCCAGGCTGTCAGAGTGAGTTCCAGGATCGCTGGGGCTACAGGGAGACCCTGTAGCGAAAAAGCCAAAAAAAAAAAAAAAAAAAAAAAAAGAAACAATGAAGCCTAAGCCCAGAACCATCTTTTCCCTTCTAACAAGCTCACCTTTACTGTCACACCCAGCCCACAGCTTGGCCTCCTCAGCAACACAGCAGCCTAGGGCATTTCTGCTCAGAAGAGAATTTCTCACAGTGCATCCCACTCAGTTTATGGTGCAGGGCTGGACCTGCTTCAAAGGCTCCATTTCCTCTAAGAAATGTGCCTATTTCTCTGTTTCTTAAGATCTTCGTAAGGGTTAGAAATGAGATTCACCTCAGTTCAATACTTGGCCCCAAGAGCCATTTTAAAGGGGTCAGGCCAGCTGTAATAACATGTTTCACAAGGTCCTGAGTCATATGGTCTCCCATGTGGACTTGGCTAGCCACCTATGCTCTGTCAGGGGTGTTGCTGTGTCTCAGGTCCCAGAAGAACCTGATTTCTGTCCCTGAGAGATTTCCAGCAATGAGCCTCAGACTGTCTATAGACAGGTGAGGAGGCACCAATGGCAAGCGCACACTTGGCATTTCCTGATCCCTTCTCAAAGCTGTTCTCCCCAGCAGCAGAGGCCAGGCTTCCTGAATATAGAAAGACCCAGTGACCATCTCAAGAGGCTAGGGTGAGCAGGTAGCACAGCACCATGGGCCCATGTCCACTCCACACTAATGTCAGATAAGCTAGAGTGATTCTCAACTGAAACAGCCAACAGCTGGCCCTGGGCTCTGGCAGTCACCAAGACTCAGGGGTGCCTTCTTTGTGGCAGATCACTATTTCCCAAAGACTATGCTCCATGTAGCCTGGTTCCCACTGTTGCCTATGGAAATACAAGGATGACTCCAGGCATGGAGCACTAATGTGACCTTGTGAGCACCGCCCCCCCCAGGGGGCTGCATGATCAGGGAGGGCAAGTGGATGGACATGGACACACAGCTTCCATCCCTACACTACACAGAACTCGAAGCAGAACAAGTTCATCTGGATACCAAAGTCCATGTTTCTTTCCACTCACCTGCCTGGGGTGTTGAGGGCACAGGTACAGGAGGAAAACAGATTCAAAGTTATTGCTCTCTTCTAAGCCTCAAAGGCAGCCATCTCCTGGCCTGGCAGGCAGGTTAATAGCCCTCTCCTGAGGTACTTGACCAGGAGCCCCAGCACAGGACAGGGCTCATGAGGCCTTGCTTGCTTCATACTTGCAAACGCCTCTCTTAGAGGTCATGCCTCGGCAGGAGTTTCAAAGCTGAACAAAGCACAGCAGAAAGTACCTCTTTGGCTCTGTGTCCCCTCAGAACCCCATTCCTTCCTTCAAGTGTTCCCTCAAAGTCTATGCCCCTTGCCTCACTGCTAGAATCTCAACAGACCTCAACCTAGTTTGCTTGAGAAGAGGGCAAGCACAGCCCTCCTTTGACTTCCTTGGGAAAGTACATACACATACATACATACACACACACACAGATACACACACAGAGAGAGACATACACACACTCATATACATATGCACAGACACACACACATACATAGACATACACACATATACATATGCACAGAGACAGACAGACACACACACATTCAACACAGACTTGTGCTTTTTTTTTTCAAAGCCAATTTTTTATTGAAGCTTTGTGCATTTCATACATTTCCCAATCAAATCGAGACCCATTTCCCCTTCCTTGCCCCCCACCCCACCAGAGCTCATGCATTCTACCATTCATGTTTTTCTCAATCTCTTATTAAAAATTTCAATGCAGAAGTTTACTGTTTCAGGCAGAAGTTCACCGTTTTGGTCAGTTCTTTGAAAGACTTGTGTTCTTTAAAAACAAAACACAGGGGCTGGAGAGATGGCCTAGCGGTTAAGAGCGCCGACCGCTCTTACAGAGGACCCGGGTTTGATCCCCAGCACCTACATGGCGGCCGAGAGCCGTCTGAAACTCCAATTCCAGGAGAACTCCAGCTCCAGGGGAATCCGAGACCCTCTTCTGACCTCCGCGGCATTGCACGACATGGGTGCACAGACTTGCATGCAGACAGTACATTCATACACATACAGAAATAAATAAAATTAATTAAAAAAATTTTTAAAACAAAACACAGCAGGACTATGGCAGGGGTCCTCAGGCCCAGAAAGAGCTTGGTGCAATGTAGGAGCTTCTTGCAGATCAAGGTGGAGGGCACGTCCCATGTGCTTGGCCTGTGTGTCCCAGTTAGGGGATGCACAGAGGAAGCACCATCCTGCTTGGACTCCTCCCAAGCCTAGAAGCCCCTATATCCCAGCCATTCTGATCTACACAGACCCTAATGATGGTGAGTCAGACGTCCTCCTAGAGGAACAGCATAACCTCTGTGGCTCCGGGATACTTGTCACTGTCATGCCAGCAACTCTACTGGATTTCTACAGGGGTCAAGTAGGCTGGCTCCACAGGGGGCTCTCCTCTACTGGAGAGGAAGCCAGGACAGCATGCAGGCACAAGGAGAGCACTGTGAGAGGAGTCCAGAGGCCTGCATTCTAGTCTAGCTACCCTAATTTCTCATTGGCTGTGTGATCCTGGCAAGTTGTTTAACCTCTCTGGCTTCATTTTCTTTGACTGTAAAAGATGATTCTGTGGCTGTGAAGTGCCAGTGTCTGTGCAGAATGCAGCAAGCTTTGAATCAAAAGTGATGAAGAAAAACCACTCTTTTCCATTCACTTTAGGGATGTTTAATATGTATCAGACACCTGTCAGGCCAAATTCTAGAGACGCCAGTTTAAGGAGCTGGAAGCTCAGTAGGTAAGAGGAGCGCTTACTGCTCTTACAAAAGACCCGGGGTTGGTTCCCAGCACTCACATTTGGTGACTCACAACTACCTGTAACTCCAGTTCCAGACTCTATTCTAGCTAGAGGCACCTGCATACATGTAGTGCACATAAATCTGCTCAGACACACACACATACACATAACTCTAAATGAATAAACAAATGAAGCAGACACCAATTTAATTATACCAAGAGGCATAAATGAAGAAAAATGACCTCCAGAATTTGGATCTCAAGAGCCAGGGCAGAATTGCCACCTTTGGGCTCCTCCATCTCTGACTTCTCCTTCAACAGTGACAGCAAATAGATTTTACCTCATAGAGCAATTTAATTGACCTAGAATGGTTGAGCCAAGGAAGATACTAAGGCCATGTCTAAGCTCAGAGAGGAAAACACTACCATGATTAATTAATAATGTCCGCCATGAGTACAGGATACCTTTTAATTTAGTCATGTTTTAATTATGTATTTTAATTTGGAAAGAGAAAGGCAAAGCATTTTCAGCAAGAACCTAGAAGCATGTGCACTTAGCAAAAGCCTTCATTTAGCTAGGCATGGTGTGCACACTGGTAACCCGGCACTCCAGCTGAGGCCAGAGGATCATGAGTTCAAGACCAGCTTGAGCTACAGAGCAAGACCCTCTCAAAAATAAGAATTTGTTTCATAATTATTCCAGCTTAGCACTGGTTACTCAGAGTCACAGATTACAATTGGTTCTCTGAGCCTAAGAGAAGCACAGGAAGACTTTCTGGGTGAGGTTATTGCTAAGCTAATTCCTTAAGGGTGTATGGAACCTCACCAAACAAAATAAGAAAGTATCAGGTGGAGGAGAGGAGTGATGTGTCATGGAGGGTGGACATGGGAGAGCTCTGAGGGCAATGACAGGCTATCATCTGTGCCAAAAGGTGGAAAGGCTGCAGCACAAGGCCACAGGAAGCCACTGAGGCTTCTAGGCAGGGAGTGACTAAATGGCATCTAAGTCTCCAGGCATCTAGAACAGCTGCCTTAACTGACCTAAAAAATAAGAAGACGGGCTTCACAAAAGTCAGTCTTGTAAACAGATCAGTCAGTAAGATCCAATTACTAGGTCAGTCTTTGAGTGGCCGCAGTAAGGCCTGTTCAAGGGGGAAGAAGGATTCAGACTAGAGCTACAGGAGGGGCAAGCCCCACCCAGGATGCTCTAAACCAGCCAAGCAGGAGGCTGGCTTGCAGAGCACACCCACAGGAGCAGAAACAGCACTCCCCAAGCCCAGCCAGTGGTCACACGCCACACCTAGGTTAGGAAATGTGGCTGTTACAACAGGTCTAAAAGCCCTCAAACCCTTGGATCCAGTCATTTCACTTCTAAAAATGAGAAATATCCAAAGAACTATGCAGAGGAACACATACAAAGATGTTTACAGCAGTACTGCTTACCAATGGACAAAAAGAAGCAAGTCTTGTGTGAGGCATAAATGAAGAAAAATGACCCCCAGAATTTGGATCTCAAGAGCCAGGGCAGAAATTGCCACCTTCGGGCTCCTCCATCTCTGACGTCTCCTTCAATAGTGACAGCAAATAGGTTTTACCTCATAGAGCAATTTAATTGACCTAGAATGGATAAGCCAAGGAAGATACTAAGGCCGTGTCTAAGCTCAGAGGGGAAAACATCTCTTTCTTTCTTTTTTATGTGTATGAGTGTACTGTCTGCATATAGGTTGTTGTACCCCTGTCATGCAATACCATGGAGGTCAGAAGAGGGCATTGGATTCCCCTGGGACTGGAATTAAAGATAGTTCTTAGCCGTTATGTGGGTGCTGGGAATCGAACTGGGTCCTCTGCAAGAGCAGTCGGTGCTCTTAACTGCTGAGCCATCTCCAGCCCCTATAAATTTGCTTTCTTTTTTTTTTTTTTTTTGGTCGTTTTTGAGACAGGGTCCTCCTGTAGCCCCAGCCGTCCTGAAACTCGCTCTGAGACCAGGCTGGCTTGAACTTACAAAGCTTCGCCTGCCTTTGCTTCCCGAGTGCTAGGATTAAAGGCATGCGCCAACACGCCTGGCTTTTTGTTGCGTTTTTTTTTTTCTTTTTTTGTGTGTTTTTGTTTTTTTTGCTTTTTTTTTTTTTTTTTGGGTCTTTCGAGAACAGTGGTTTCCTTGGAGCACCAGCTGTCCTGGAACTCAGGCTGTTGACCAGGCTGGCCTTGAACTCACAAAGATCCACCTGCCTCTGCCTCCCAAGTGCGAGGACTAAAGGCGTGCGCCACCATGCCCGGCTTTTTTGGTCTTTTCGAGACAGGGTCTCCTTGTAGCCCCAGCTGTCCTGGAACTCACTCTGTAGACCAGGCTGGCCTTGAACTCACAAAGATCCACCTGCCTCTGCCTCCCAAGTGCTAGGATTAAAGGCGTGCGCCACCACACCCGGTAAGTTTGCTTTCTTAAGAGGTATTTGTGATCATCGCAACTGGGTGAGGCAGTGAACTGGCATCTTGCAGGGAGAGGGCAGAGATGTGGCTCAGCATCTCACAATGCACAGGACAGATACCCAGCACTGAAAAATGACCTGACCCCCAGCACTGACAAGTGCCACAGTGGACAAACCCTGAGTTGAAAACTGTCCCTACAATGTCTCTCAGACTCCTTCAGCCATCACTCCAGACCAGCTGTGATCTAGGGCCACAAGATTTGCTTAGCTGATCCAGGAGGCTGGATGTTCCCAAGATCTAGAACATGACCCCACCTTAGAGCTGACAGGTTCCCATGGCCAGAGTGGAAGAACTCTCCTGAAGGGCCTCAGGAGAAAGCTCCATACAGGAAGAGCACGTTCAAAGCAGAGGCCATGTTTTCTTTAGTAGGACACTCTTTGGTGAACAGTGAAGGGCTATGGAAGGCAGAGGGAAAGTTAACCCTTCGCAGCCCAGCCCTCAGGAGAAAGCTCCATATAGGAAGAGCACGTTCAAAGCAGAGGCCATGTTTTCTTTAGTAGGGACACTCTTTGGTGAACAGTGAAGGGCTATGGAAGGCAGAGGGAAAGTTAACCCTTCGCAGCCCAGCCCTACTGATGCTTCTATCTAAATGGTGCTTTTGTCCACAGATGTGACACTCCACATCCCAGGATGGCAGCAAAGATAAGGATCCTTTGAGACCCAGGACAGCAGTGAGGGGGGGGGCGGGGGGATACATGGACACACACACACACACACACACACACACACACACATGATGACACTCCTCTCCTGGCTCCAGCTGCTGCCTCCCAGCTCCTCCCAGTCAGGCACTAGCACCCACAAAGTGCCCAAAGAACTAACAAGCTACCTTGGTGAGGACAGAAAAGCCATGGCACAGAGCCTGTCAAAGATGGCCCACTGTGGAGCAAGCGATGCTTTGGGCTGTAGCATTCTTTGTGTCAGAGCAGTCTTGGGGTGTTTAGTAGCACCTCTATGGCACCCTGTAGCATTTAGAACCCCTTCACATATGAGTGATAACAAACGAAACCATCTCCAGACACTGCCAGATGCCCCCTAAGAGACAAAATTGCACACAGCAGAGAAGCACTGACTCAAGTAGATTCTGAATCCAGGACAAGCTGACTGACTTGCCCAGGAGGAAACAAATACACACAGAACACAATACTGTTGGAGCCAGCAAACTGGCTCAGTAGATAAAGGTGCATACCAACAAGCTGGTCAACTTGAGTTCGATCCCCATTGGTACAAGGTAGAAGGAGAGAACTGACTCCCCAAAGTTGTCCTCAGACCTCTAGATGTTCTCCTTGACATTTACAGGCCAACCCACACAGATAGATAGATAGATTTTTTTTAAGTTCATTTTTATTTTATGTGTATGCCTGCATGTAAGTGCACCTGTGTCTTGCACTGAATGCCTGAAGAGGACAGAGCAGGGGTCAGATCCTCTGGAACTGGACTTACAGACAGTTGTTAGCCACCACGTGGGTCCTAGGATTCGAACCCAAGTCCTCTGCAAGAGCAGCCAGTACTTTTAAGCTCTGAGCCATCACTCCTGCCCCATAAATGTAATTTAAAAAAATTTTTTATTTTTTATGTGTATGAATGTACTGTCTGCATGTCAGTTTGTGCACCCGTGTCGTGCAATGCCGTGGAGGTCAGAAGAGGGCATCAGATTCCCCTGGAACTGGAGTTAAGGACGGTTCTCAAATGCCATGTGGGTGTTAGGGATTGGACCTGGGTCCTCTGCAAGAAAAGTCCACATTCTTAACCCCTAGGCCATCTCTCCAGCCCCTATAAATGTAAATTTTAAAAACCACGATGGTGTCACCAAAATCAAAGCTCCTTTAATGACAAGGCCAGCAGTGCCCAGCCTGAAGCTGCAATCTTCTCTCCAGCTGAGATCCTGGTGATAAGAAGGTGTAGCTCACTCAACAGGGTCGACTGAGCACCTATTAGGTAGTGCTCAGGGCACTCAGGACACAGCAGCAGCGGTGGCAGTCAGGGCTCTCAGGTTGCTAGCTAGGTCCAAGCCTCATACAAACCAGGCAAGTGCACTCAGGGCTGCTGATTAGACATCTATAGGAAAAGCCCAAAATTGGACCCAGGAACTGGGAGACAGAACTTCTCCTCCACAGCTAACTTCTGTCTGGTACTCAGAGCCTCACATACCTGCCCTCATTCAGTCCCTAGAGTCAGTCTAGATCAACATTTCCATTTCACAGATGGGGAACAAGAGGCTAAAAGAGGGGGAGGAAAACTAGTGGAGTGATGTACCTAGGCACACCCCCCATGGGAACTACTGCCCCCAATGAGCTGGGATTATCCCCTTGGGGCCAAGCAAGTGGCTTCAGGTCAAGTCAGCCTCAAGGCTCTGCCTGAGTATGGGTTTCCACTGGACTCTACCCAGGGACTGGTGTCTTCCTGTAACGCCAAGTGAGCCATCAGGGCGAGGCACTGGGAGAGTCCCCATGGAAGAGAAGAAAGCTAGGCTCAAGTTGCACCCTTTGTGCACTGAAAGGCAAAGGGCAGGCCACAGGGCATTGGTTTCTCTTCCCATTTTCCATCCCATCTTGGGCTGGGGGGTGGGGTGGGGGGGAAGTGCTCTGAAACTGACATCACACCTCCTTTCTTGGGCTCCCAGTTTTTTCAACTTCAGTGATGGGGGAGGGGACTTTCTTTTTTCCAACCCAAAATGAGGAAAGGTTTAATGTCAAACACCCAACAAAGCACACACACTCCCACGCCCCCCACCCCCCCCCACCCCCGGTTCTGACCCCTGTTCTAGAGGAAAACCTTTTTATGACTTCCTCTAAAAAGGGCCCTTGGGGTCTGTAACTCCCATCTTCAAAGCCCCCTCCAGGCTCCAGCCTTGGAGCTTGGCGGGGGGGGGGTGCCTTTGATATGGAGGGATTCTAAAGGAAGGGTTCGCAATCCTGTTGGGGAAGACTGAGGAAGGCTTATTCATTTTAAGGGTGAGAGAGAGTTGTGGATCATTCTGAAAGGGAGGAAGGCATTTGGAGAAGAAAAAGTAGCATATCTAGGAGAGCCAGAGGGTTGGTGCGGCATGCCTAGGGGGTGCCAGATGAGGGCTGTTTGAGGGCGGTGGGTAAGAGGGGGTGAGGGGCTGTGGTGCATCTGAGAGTAAAGGACAGGTGAGTGGTCGGTGCAGAAGGAGCACTTGGGGTGTATGGAAGGAGATGGAGGGTGACAAGGGTCCTGGAGAGGCCCCGGGGCTGGTCTGGGAAAAGTCGCAGGGCTCGCGTGAGGGCGCGAGGAGCAGATTCGCTAGTCGGGGCAAAGCCAGGAGGCCCCGGGCGCTCCCACCCCGAGCTCGACTCACCGAAGAAGGGCGGCAGGTGGGCTACCGCCTCCAGGAAGGGCCCGGTCTCTATCTGCCGGTCAGCGGGCAGCGGCTTAAGCAGGTGTTCCGCCAGCAGCGCCATTTCGGGGTCGAGGCCCGCGGTGATGCCCCAACCGGCACCGCGGGCGTCCACGCCGCCCCCCGGGCTGTCGCCGTCCCCGCCGGGGCCGTCGCCACCTCCCTCCGCCGCCTCCGGGGACGCCAGCGTCGCCACTTCCGCCCGCCCGCGGCCTCGCAGCGAGCGCTGAGCGCCGCCCGCCGGCCAAGGGCCTAATAACCTGAGGCCCCGCCCCTTCTCCCATCCGACCAATTGAAGTCCGCCGCCGCCGGTCTCCGCGGCGCCATTGGCCAGGAGGCGGGGCTTCGCGGAAGCGCGCGGCTCTGGGGTCCCTAGCAGCGCAGGTGAGCCGCGCCCGGGTGCACCGCGCCTTGATTGTGCTCTGTCGGGTCTCAGGTGGCCCTGGTGGGCGGGGAGGGGGGTCGCCGCTCAGCTTAGTCAGTCACAAGCCACCTCAGCCAAGGCCAGCGACACTTCTATGGCCCCAGCCCTGGTGTCACGCCTATGTCCAGACCGGACCTGGTTTACAGTCCAACCAAGTCACCATTTGACCCGGGCCTTGTTTCCCAAGACCCATCACCCCAAAAGCAGAAGTACTCGCTCCCCACAGCCTGGACCCCAGTTTATCTCAACCACCACCCAGCCTAGCTGCGATGTCCTAATGCCCAGTGTTCAGCTCATCCAAAACCCCCGCACTCCGACCACTGTGGAGAGCTTCTCATTCCAGACTAAATATTCTTTGGGCCTCCTTCTGCGGGGCACTGTGCTGAGCACTAAAGCGACAATGTAGTAAAATCCCTGGCCTCCTGGAGTTGATAATCTGTTGAGGACTGGATGCATTCCAGCACACAAACAGGATCCATCAGATCCTGATGGGTGTAAGTGAAGAAAGTAAAGCAACAAAGGGTTGGAGATTTAGCTCGGTTGGTAGAGTGATTACCTAGCCCTGAATTCTCCGATGACAGCAACTTGGGCTGATACAGAGGTTGGACCAGCGCCTCTGGAGAACTGACATTGAGCTGAGAGCTGAAGGAGAGGGAAGTGAGTGAGCAAAGCCTTGAAGATGTGTGTGAGGAACCAGAGAGATGAGGGAAGGAACGGGAGAGGAAAGAATACGGAGAGAGATCAGGGCAGTGCCAGGAGCTGAGTTCAGGAAGGTGAACAGGGGCTGGGAAGTGGTGAACAACTTGTGGTTTATTAAAAGGGCAATAAGGGGGGGCTGGAGAGATGGCCTAGCGGTTAAGAGCGCCGACCGCTCTTACAGAGGACCCGGGTTCGATCCCCAGCACCCACATGGCGGCCGAGAACCGTCTGAAACTCCAATTCCAGGAGAACTCCAGTTCCAGGGGAGTCCGACGCCCTCTTCTGACCTCCGCGGCATTGCACGACACGGGTGCACAGACTTGCAT